>QXEO01000177.1:1659154-1898076 GCA_007115705.1 Dactylis glomerata | reverse complement strand
AGGACGACCACGTTCGCAACAAACACAATCTCGGCGCATCGCCACCCCTTGTTTCGAGGGTTTCTTTCAGGTAAGCGTCGTGCTGCCTAGATCGCATCTCGCGATCTAGGCAGCATCTGCTTATGTGTTATTTGGTGTTGCTCGTACTGAAGCCTTGTTGATGGCGAGTAATACTGTTATCATAGATCTGTTTGGGCTAGCATCAGTGCTTTTTGTTTCTGTTTGCTTAGTCATGCTGCCCCTAGAGATCTCGCTGCCTTTGCACCTATTTTGGGTGTAAGGGCAGCATCTTGCTTGATCTTTATTCAGTCGATTCAATCTGTCATAGTTGTTCCTTGTTCTCCAAGGATTAGTTTAATATCCGCATGGTCAGGCCTCACAAACGGGTTGAACGGTCCAGTAGTACGTAAGGATATGGTTTGCTAATTCGAGAGGAGTTGTTCCGGGAATTGACTCTACGTTGGTTTTTTGGCCTCCTCTAGGGTTAGTTTCTGTTATCTTTCGTATCTACCAGGCTCAATTACGTGTGGGATGTTCCAATTATGTGGTGAAAGCGTTAAACTGTCGTAGATCGATTTGACTTGTATTGATAAAGCAAAACCCCATGTTATCGTAGATCCAATGCAGATCCATGGGACAATTGGCTACCTGAGCCGATTCACAGGGAAACCTGAGAGCCGATCGAGGCTCGTATTTAATGTTTACATGTCTGCCATGCAGGAAACCAATCGAAGCAATCCATCACCTTCCTGATCAGGTATAGGTCAGGTGGCACGCCCTTGCATCAGCCAGGACGTGTGCCGGAGTTTTGCGGGCCGTTGACCGAGGACCAGGGCCCACCAGCAGCTCTGGGAGCCTCCCGGCTCTTCGTGTTGCTCGTCGCTGCTCGCCGGTGGGTTTTGACAGGCAACACTGGCACGCCCGGTTCATGGCATGAACCGGGATCAAAGACCCTCCCCTGGCTATAAATTGATACCCAGCCCTTTGCCCTTTGCCACAAAAATTTGCTGAATTGTGTGTGTGGTGTGGGTGCTAGCTTTTTTTTCCTTTGATTGCACACAAGGTGTTCGACGAAATGTCCATGCCACATTTAAGTTCGCACAACACGGTATCCTCCGCCGAGGTTAGCAACCTTATCTTCTTCATCTGTCAACTGATATAAAAATCTTGCATATGTGTCCATGTGGGTGGTCATTTCACTATTCATGATGTTATTATAATAGTTAATTATTATAACGCAGATCGATGCGCGGATGCGATGGATGTACGGCGACCGACGCGATTCTGATTTTTTGCAGGCCTGCATAAATTTATCGATGTGGCTAAGGCAAACAAAGTGGATAATTTTATGCCTTGTCCCTGCATCGACTGTCGAAATTTGACGGAGCACTCTGCCCCGAGAATCCTTCAAAGCCATCTGCTTCGGAGAGGTTTCATGCCCGGATATTATTGTTGGGCCATGCACGGAGAAAGAGGGGTTAGGCTGGAAGAAAATGAAGAAGAGGATGATGACAGCTATCCTGAAGAATACGGTGATACTGCAATGGAAGACAATGAAGAAGAGGGAGGCGGCAATGAAGAAGAACAACGGGCATCGGATGAGCCCGGTGATGGTCTTGGTCGGGTCATTTCTGATGCAAAGCAACAATGCGATACAGAAAGGGAGAAGCTGAAGTTGGAGGCCATGCAAAACGATCACAAAAAGTTATTATACCCAAATTGCGAAGATGGCAGCACAAAGCTCGGTACCACACTTGAATTGCTGAAATGGAAGGCAGAGGCTGGTTTATCTGACAAGGGATTTGAGAAGTTACTGAAAATAATAAAGCCAAAGCTTCCAAAGGATAATGAGCTGCCCGAGACAACGTACGAAGCAAAGAAGACTATCTGCCCTCTAGGATTAGATGTGGAGAAGATACATGCATGCATTAATGACTGTATCTTATACCGTGGTGAGAAGTATGAGAATATGGATAAATGTCCGGTATGCACTGCATGTCGGTACAAGATCAGACAAGATGACCCTGGTGATGTTGAGGTGATGACGAGCCCCCCAGGAAGAAGGTTCCTGCTAAGGTTATGTGGTATGCTCCATAATACCACGGTTGAAACGTCTGTTCAGAAACAAAGAGCATGCTAGGTTGTTGCGATGGCACAAAGAAGAGCGTAAGAAAGACGGGAAACTGAGACACCCCGCCGATGGGTCGCAGTGGAGAAACATCGAGAGAAAGTACTCAAACTTTGCAGGTGATGCGAGGAACTTATGGTTTGGTCTAAGTACAGACGGCATGAATCCTTTTGGGGAGCAGAGCTGCAGTCACAGCACCTGGCCCGTGACTCTATGTATCTACAACCTTCCTCCTTGGTTGTGCATGAAGCGGAAGTTCATTATGATGCCAGTGCTCATCCAAGGACCGAAGCAACCCGGCAACGACATTGATGTGTATCTAAGGCCATTAGTCGATGAACTCCCCAAGGATGTGGCCCGATCTTCACAGATTCACGAGATTTGTGGTGGGGGAAGGGGGTGAACATGAAGAACACGACACACAAATCGAAGGCAAACACACACACACAAGATACACACCGGTTCCCTCATTGGCCCAATTCACCAACTCAATACAATCACAAGGAAGAGACTCTAATGAGGACATCCCTACGGTTGATATAACCGTTGCACCTACAGCCACACTTCCTCACATTCCACAATTTCAAGGACCTCTCACAAGAGCTCGTGCACGCCAACTAAATTACTACTACGCCAGATGAGTAGCAAAGTCAATGGAGAAGTGGCTTGACGTGGACCTCTTACTTTATTTCTTGAGTTGGATGTGTAAAATTCATAGCAGTATTTCTTTTCTTCATGCAACGAAATAATGGGGAAAAAATCACAAGATCGTAATATTTTAAAAAGGGGGCGGGATCTTTGCCTCCATGTCACCTAACTCGTGGGAAAAATCTCAGCAAACAAAGTTTTACCACGACCACTCTTATTGTACCAGGATCATCGACCCAAAATTGTATGAATCCTGGTCCATGTCTCCAATTGGTGTTTTGAAGATGTACAACCATCGATGAATCTCATTCATGAAGGTGGTGACCCATGACCCGTGATCGCGTTCCTCGACCCGGACAACCCGGATTTCTAGCAACCGGAGGACGGTAGGAGACGAACATGCAAGGAGGGCCAGCGGTGGCACGACCTCAACACATGCTGGGTCGGGCGCCCCACGAGGAGGATACGGATGATCGGGTAGAGGAGATCGATATGATGACAATGGACAACCGGAGTTAGAGATGACGAGCACAATGGGTACAATAGGATGCAAAATTCGACGAGAGGATCTTTTAGGGACCAGTGTGAAGACATGATAGAACATAACAACCAAATATAGCAGAACCGGTGGATGATAGGGATGATTTCGGAGGACAATTTGATACACACAGTGCAATTGTAGACCAAGTTCATTGTTCAATAATTTGTGGCGTGAAAGACAACTTTCGTATAGAACTATAAATTACTAAGCAAAGGTTCAACACGAACGACATGAGCAATGTTGCATTTACATTCTTGTGACGTGCTCGACAGAGGTTCTTTGGGGAAGAAGAAATGAGAGGAAGAGTTGGTTGGGCCAGCTGTTGGATCGGGCTACGCGCGTTAAGGGGAGAGAGTGAGAGAGTTGGCCAGCTACTTTCAACCCGAATAGGTAAGTTTAGCCTTTTAACTTTTCTTCTCCAAACTCAAAGCAAGTAAAATTTAGGTCACGCCAGTTTTTACCTAAAAATTTATCTTTTCTTTCTCTCGTTGCAACGCACGGGCATGTTTGCTAGTTAGTCTAATATGTAAAGCAATGTTTCGGTTCATTTTGTAATGTGCCTAATAATTTATAAAACCAATCCATACATTGTCATATGAAATTGATGTCATGTGAGAGTCATCATGTGATTTTCACTAATGCATGTCTAAAATTGTTTTAATTTTTTATGATTTTCGCGACATTTGGATTCTATTGACATATGAATTTATGCCTACACCAAGATCGTTCATCTGATTTAGTACGGTGCCGTAGCAACGCACGGGCTCTTTGCTAGTTCAAGATAATAATGCGTTGGTCCACCCTGGTCTATTTGTACCGTGCTGCCCGGCCGTGATTTGGTGTTCCATCTATCTCGGTCTGTTTAGGTCCCTGCTAGAGTTGCTCTTACAAACTTACAATAGTTGCAGCCGTCCATCTTCTAGCGAACGGGCGATACCTTTCTTCTCGCATCAATCAGAGTTCCGAAGGATTTCGCGATCCCCATCTCCCTATCCCATGGCAGAGCCGCCGCCGCCGCCGCCGCCGCCGTCGCAGTCGCCGCCTCCAGCGCAGCAGCAGCCGCAGACGCCGGCGGCTTCCGTGCGCGACGACATGATGGCGTGCGTGGCTGCGCTGGAGGCGGCGCTGCTGCCGTGCCTCCCCGCGCGCGAGCTGCAGGCCGTCGACCGCTCCCTCCAGTCCTCCCACCAGAGTACGAACCTTCTCTCGCCGTCGTCCCTTCTCCCCCTCCTCTTTCTGACCCGCGCGGCCGTGTTCCGGGCCAAGATTCACCGTTCTTGGTCGCCCTCTCGGCTCCCGCCCCTCGCGCGCACGAGGTGTTTGTTGTTTCGCCTACAAGATAGTGAGGGGTTGGTTACCGCGAATATTGGCGTCGTGCGAGATCATGAGCGGCTGTGTTGTGATTGACCGCTTTGATCCTCGGTAGAATAGTTTTATAGTACTTAGATTTGCCTGATTTATGTATCTGTGGTTCGATTTGCTGTCCTACTACTGTCAAATTTGAGATTGATGACTGTGGTTTTGCTGTCCGACAGTTGATGTCGAGAGGCACGCGAGGGATTTCATGGAGGCTGCCAAGAAGCTTCAGTCTTACTTCATCGGCATGCAGCGCGAGGACCAGCCAACGAATGAAGACACGCTACGGAAGGTGTGTCTCTAACTTCAGCCAGATCCTTCAGTTGGGGATCACTTCATTGCTTTCCTACTGCAGGTTGAGTGAACATGTACATGGTTCTGTGTGTTATGGATTGGTGTTGTCCTGGGGGTCTGGGAATAAACCTATAGTACACTCTTGCATTGCTGCTACTAGGCCAAGAGTGAATGAGGGTGGACACACCATAGTGGTGTGATAGGTGAGGTGGTTGACACCTGAAGAGCAATGGCTAAGACCCCCAAGGGAGAGGGTGTTAAATAGAATGCAAACAGTTTTTATTTGAACTAATTGGTTATATTCTTGATATGAATTGATCGACCCTGAATCCACCCTTATGTTTGTTGGTAGTCATCAGGAATAACCTTTTACTATGGTCAGCTAGATTTATGGCCCACGTAAAAAAAAGCTAGATTTATGGCCTATTTGGGTAAGGCAGTAGTCTCAAGCATAACGTGGGAGGCGCTGGGAATATGCCGTGAGACACGACCAGCAAGAGAGTGTTTAAAAGCAAGCTGGGAGCCTGATCTTTTGGCGGGATTTCTATTTTGTTGGTAGTTTCTTGATGAGTTTATCAGCCTCAGACTGACCTGGGAGTGACTACAGTAAACACTGAGTCACTGATAGCTGTCCAATCACGATCTTCTCATCCCATTTGTAGTTGCATGATTCTCGATATTCACATTGGGTGATTCTTAGAGTGGACCTAGCAATAGTTATTTCCAGTTGCGAGAAATTGCAAAACAATTCATATTATCTTCTGATAACATGTTGGTTTTTGTAGAAAAATACATTTGGAAACGAGTATGTAATCTGACCTCACTTTATATTGAAAAATCGTAGCTATGTGTTCATAGGGAAAATAATTTTGGGGATTGAGGACCTTGTTGCAGTTATTTTGTGCTATTTAGCCTCGATTCCGTACCATGAAAGATATGTAAGACATTGTAAGTGTAATATCTCAAAGTTGGTTGAATCGGAAGTGTAGCATCCATGTGTACGGTTAGTGTTCTAATATTTATGTAATAGTTGTAAATTGGCGGCTGAAGACAATGTTTAGATAACTGTAGGTTCACACCCTATTTCCTTTGTCACTCTACCTATATGTCTTGTATGCTATGCTATTGTTGTGCTAAGAAATTGAGGTTCAAAGAAAAATAATTTTTAAATCTATACGAGCTTTGGTTAAGAATGTGTATCAGAACTGACCGTAGGTTCGTGACCTAGAAAATAGAATAGAAAAAATTGAAAACATACCTTAATTTGTGCCTTCTACTTTCTCGTACACTTATCATTATCTTGTTTTCATATTTTCCTCTTTTGAAATATAGATGAGAGACTACATCAGGATTGCCTATGTTCCGTGAAAATGAGGAGCTGTTCAGCAAGAGGCTGATACTTGTTGAAAGCAAGCTGTACCTACTGCCTAGTGATGCCATTATTTAGAGGAAGAGTGCTGATAACTGGAAGATGGGTGACTGAGACCACCATACTTGGACGCATCATATCACCATGTACTTAGGATATGATCTACAGAAGGGAGTATCCTAACTGGGAGATAGGAGTAGAAATGACAATGCAAGATGCATTGGCTCACCGTGGAAATCTACCACCCCAGTTTGCTTTCCGCCACTTTGGAAGGCGTTGTCCTGAAGCAGACCTCGTGATGACCATACGATGTAACATTACCTACCCCTCAGATGCAGACTTGGAGTGCCACATTGTCAACCTCAAGGACACGCTGGCTGTGGAAATGGAGGAGAACGACCACTCAAAGGTTGTCATGCCCCAGCTAAATGAGTGCTTGTTCTACTTCATCTCCATGGCGAGTGTGTCCTCGAGGTCGATGATATGACACTCCAGGTCTTGCGGTCATCATGGGGTCTTCTTCAGGGCAGCGCCTCCCAAAGTGGCGGAAAGCGGACTGGAAAAGGTAGATCTCCATGGTAGGTGTAGCAAATGCGAGCCAACGTATCATGCATTGCTATATCCATTCTATCTCCCAATTCAGATACTAATGTAGATCATATTCTCAGTGTATGGTGTTATGGGCGTCTAAGTATCGTGGTCTCAATCTCCTATCTTCTAGTTGGCAACACTGTTTCTCTGAGTAATGGCATGGCTAGGTACAACTCCCTTTGCAACAAGTGCCAGCCTCTTGCTAAACAACTACTCAGAATGCGCACATGCAATTCTGGTGTAGTCTCCCATCTATATTTCAAAGGAGGAAAGTATGAGAACAAGATGATAAGTGTACGAGAAACAAAGTAGGAGACATAAATTAAAGCAAGTTTTCAATTTCTACGATCTTCCTAGTGTCTATTCCATTTTCAAGGTCACAATCCTACAATCAACTTGGCTTAGTTAACTACTTAGCAGAAAACCTCGCCCAGGTACCTTCATTGGGTGGATTTTGGAGATGGGTGGATCATATATAAGGCAAGGGACTGCTAAGGAAAGACTTCGCTCTTATCTTGTCCTCGCTGGTACATCTTTGAATAGTTTTGACAAGATGGCCTGATCGTGAATTGCAGTGTGCACAACCTCTCAGAGAGTGTCAAAATAATCAATTAGCCAGGCCTACGAAGAAGAGCCAATGATGACTGGAGCCACTGAAAGATATCCTCATCTTAATTTAAAAATGTTTCAAAACCCTATGCCTATGTTCGCGTGTAAGATCGTTCGTAGATGGGTTTCTGGGGATGCATGGTGTGTAAGATCCATGTGCTAGGTTGAGGATTGCACACTTGGTGTGTAAAATACTTGTGTTTCACTCATCCCTATAACAGTATTGATCAAATATTTTTGAAGTATGATAAAAAAAAGTTTTAAAAGCTTTATTTGAGAAAAATGGCTTTACGCAAATCCTATAACCTCTTCTTATTGCCCTATGCATGTAGAGATAGGCCAAATTTCCATTTTGGGTAACTAGCAAGTACATTAAAAGTATCCACCTGGAACGTGTCCTGGTGAGAACTAAGGCCGTTAGTCTACACTCAACAAGCCAGTGGTGTTGAACTGAATACTCTGGATAATTCCTTGAATGTAATAAAGAGTGCGATTTCTTGCTATCTCATTTGTTATGTATGTGCTATATCCTACCAGGTCTGTCATTACAATTATTACAGTCAGACAGATTCAAAAGTGAAAAACCTGAAGTAATCAACATCTTTGATTAGCGTTAACTTAGAGATAGTCATTTACTCATTTTACCAGTTGCCCGAGATATTGCAAAACCATTTTATACTATCTTCAGGTAATTTGTTTGGTTTACAGAAAGAAAATTACATTTGGTAGTACGAGCATGATTATAAAAACAGATTTAAATGTGATCTTAGCTCACTTTTGTACTAAAAAAAAATCAAAGGTATGTTAATAAGGAAGTTAGTTTTGTGATTGAGGAACTTGATGCGATGGTTTTGTGCTATTTAGTCTTGATTCCGTACTATAAAGATATGACACATAGTCAGGTAGATTTGGAAGTCAAGATTCTAAAGTAACCAATAGCATCAGTTGTTTATTTATTTTTGCTTGAAGATAAAATGGCAGATGGTTTCCTGTATGAATATGCAATGATGTTGACACTTTGATCAAATTAACTCTTCTCAGGTCTTCATTTATTTTTTATATTTCCATGCAAGTAGTTGGAACTTGAGAATAATCATCCGTAGTAAACCCTTGAAGCTTAATAAGTAGGATGACATCTCTGAATCATACTATGTATTGTCATGATTGGGTTGCAGGAGATTGCTAAAATGGAGGAAGAGCTGAAGACCAAGTCTGAGCTCATTGCCAAGCATAAGAGTCTCATCGAGGGGTGGCAGAAAGAACTAAAGGACCAGCTGGGCAAGCACAATACCGAGCTTGAAAGAGTTTGATTCCACCATGTACATTACCTACTTTGCCCACAATGACCATGAACCATAGGTGGCCGAATGTTAAGTGATCCCTGTGAAAGTTGTATCTGTCAAGAGACAAGCCACATCGAATCAACTAATGTTTAGGATCTAACCAGTCAATTGTTCTTCAGTGCATTGTTTTGAATTAGAGCAAACTAATTATCGTGCATCGACAGCCATGCTCGTGTGTGCGTATCTTAAAAAAAGACACCATGCTGTAACTGTCTATCATTTGTGCAGTAGCATCTTATATGCTCTTCACTTGGCTGTGGAACATGTTAAATTGTTTACTTGTCTGATACCAGATGTGTCTTCATTCGGAAATTTGACAGTATAGCATACTCTACATGCTGAATGCCCGTAAAAAAGGCCTCACACAGATTGAATGATATTCCTTCCGTTCCGTATTAGTTAAAAGAAGGGAGTAATATTTTTATGTCACCACAGACATCTAACATGCACTTTTCGAAGATGTAAACACAGCTTAACTAACTACGAGAATACATAACAGCAGAACAAATGTGAGCATTAGACTACTCATAGTGGGAGTAACATTAGTTGTAACATAGAACTACATGTAGTGTCAACTAAGCATTTTAGTGACATGTCAAGTCATTAATTGAAGAAAGAGAGTGTTGTGGTAACTAGCTATGTTACCATAACATCACACTTTTCAAAAAAAGATGACTCTATAATCTAATAAATATGACTTTGCATGATACTACAAATATGTTACTACTCACTATAGAGATAGTAACATGTGCATATTACTACTCTATATTACTATGCACTATGAGCAGTCTTACAGTAATTCACATGGAGGGCTACAACATTAATTCAGCAAGTCAATACAGCACAGCCCGTTTGGATCTCTTTAATTTTGTAGCCCTTTAGAGACGTCATGGCTACGGTCACCTGCCCCTCTTGAAGAAGAGAAGAGCATCTTCAGAAACATGGCGGCCGTGCATGTAGGAGATTTCAAAAGAACGGTTTATTAAAATATTTTAGAATTAATTTTGAATCACGGGAAAAATGCACGTACAATAATCTACCCATTTTAGGAAATACACACAGGTACTATAACATGGGATAACATACTCATACACAAAATGTACATGCATGGTAACTTGGGAAGTACACATATACGAAAACGTGAAGTACCCCTATACTAGTGTGGAAGTCTACGTCAAGTCAAAAAAGATCATCGGAAGCTATCAACATGAGTTCTGGTCAGTAAGATCTCTACGCGAGAAATAAAGGTGAAAACAGTTTGTATTTCGGGCAAACGAATTCAAAGATATTTTATTTAAATATTAAATACCATACAAAAAATGCATGTACAACTTTTCACTCATGGAGAGAAAATCCCAGGAATAATCTCCTCCTTATGAAACTTGTCAAATAAGCGACTTAACACATGTTGCAATGGGAGAGAAGCAAAACCAAGAGAAAAAAATAGCGCGCTATTTCAAAATAGCGCGACCCTTTTTCCAGACGCTATGCAAGTTATAGCATGCTAATAGCGGGAAGGGAGTTTTGGCTCCCGGGTCTAGATGATCCCGGAATCTGGACCGCACATGGGAACACGTGTAGACTAGATCCTGACAGTGGACTGTAGCGATTGGCGTCTGAAAACTTGGAATACCGTACGCGAGCGATAGGTCCGGCCCGCATGGGGACGTTACAGCCAAAGCGTTGACGGTGGTGGACGAGACAGGACCCACGGAACAAGTCAGCGGCGGCTTCCTGGACCCAAGCAGATCTGGTGACTCACCGCCCCACTCGACCTACACTCCCAACTCGCACGGATGGATGGGCGAAATCTCAGGTTCCGACGAATCCTCAACCCATTCATGGGGAGCGTCGGCGGTGAGGTGGTGGAGGCGGCGGACAGCGGCTAGGAGCCTGCTCACTTAGGAGCTGTGGTGTTTCCCCTGGATCCAGTCAACAGGTTCGTCGCCGGGGGCTGAGATTCGTGGTGTTTTACGCGTACTTCCGCCTGCCCCCGTTTCTTACTCTCCCCCGGTGTTTGTTTGGCTGCCTCCTAAAAAATTGCAGTTTGCCCATATATGAGGCACCTCCGGTGGTGCCCCCAGCGAGGGTCGTGGCGAGGGAAGAAGCAAGCCAGTCCAGCCATGTTGGGTCGGTGGAGGCAGATCAGTCAATCCTGGGCATCGTGGAGGCTGTGGGTGGTGGTGGCGACCAGGACTCTGAGGCTCAAGCAGATTCAGCCGCAGCAACTGGGAAGGGCGATCAACTCTCGTGGCTGGAACAAGAGGTGCCTAATTCTCTCGATTCAAGATATGTTGTAAATTGGAATCGGTAGCTTAGTTCTGCATACCTAACGATTTATTAGCTTTCCTTCTTACCTGTGTTGTTGGACGGGTGGTGATAGGGATGGGAGAGCTGTATTAGTGCACCAGCAGATTTGTTATAAGCATTTGCGATTTACTTCCGTAAGGATCTTGGCACGTCCCCATTTTTTGGTAATGTGATTTGATAAACTGCCTAAAGCTTATTTACCATGAGATATGGCTCGGCCATTAGATGGTACATTTATTTGCATTGTGCTCAATCGTTTTGGTATTTGTTTCCTGTGCCATATGTAAAAGGGAAATTTACTTGGGTGTTATCATGTTTGTTGAGCCTGTACAAGATTTTATTCTGGGAAATAGCAGTAACCATTAATTTAAGTTCTGAACAATTTTATTTGAGTTTCCGTGAAGAGTATATTATCCTAACTGAAAAAAGTAGTTGCAGCAACCTTGGAGAGTTTCGGGCTCCCGAAACACCATGGTCCATGACGTTGCTGACAGACGGATGGACCGCCATATCCGGTAGATCTCCATCTTATTAAATGCGTGTGTGCACTGTTCTAAAAATCTGCATACGATGTGTATACTGCACCAATATACTCCTGGACGCAAGACGCTGATTGGCCTAGCTGCCAGGATCATCTGGACCCGGGTTCCGAATTGCTTTTCAGGCTAATAGCACGCTATTTTTCAAAATAATGTTTTGAAAAATTGATATGATATATCTTGTATATATTAAGGATTTTAGCAGCTAAAATTATTTCCAAAGTAATGCATGCACAATAAATTATAATATGGAGGCCAAATGACGCAATCCAGATCACAATGATCACCAAATTCGAAATGATAGAGTCCTGATAACAAAAGGGCGGCCAGGCGAGTTGGGGCGATGGCTGGGTGAGTCGGGCGGAGGCGGAGACGGCCGACATCAAGTCGAGCTCCGTTGGTCACGGACGGGCAGAGCTCAGCCGGACGGCCGGCCTCCTCTGGTCGGAGATGGGCGCTACAGCAGCGCCGCCACCGTCGTGTGATGAGGAATTAGGGATTGAAGAGTGGGGAGGTTACAACCTAGGGCTAGGTTGGAGGAGTGTTGGACTCGTGCTGCTGTTGTAGGCTCAATGCTAGAATGGGCTGAATGGTCATGGTCGCCGCTATTCTCTTATTTTATTTTAGCGGCGCTATAGCGTTACCCAGCGTGTTTAGCACGTTAAAAACGCGTCTAGCGTGCTAGATTTGCATAGCGTAGCGTTCGCCTTTCAGATATGCTATAGCAGCCTATAACGTTGTTTTAGCGCGCTATTTTTTCGTTGAGCAAAACTAACCTTTGTAGTTCTTTTTTCTACGGTTAACCTCCTTCTGTGTGCGTGGACCTTGTAGCAACCAATTGTGTGCATCATGGCGCATGCAAAATATGATGGCTCCTCGGGGAGTGGACGAATGGAAGCAGAGTTATATATAGCTCTTTTATTTTAAAACATTTCGAAGTTTTAGAAATAACCTAAAAAATTCCCGGAGGTACCAAATGATAAACGTGCAAAATTTTGATACGAACTGCTTTATAGTCTAGACTACACAAAAATGACAAAGTCTGAGCAGCCTAGAAATAAATTACTTTATATTGAGATTTTGCACATTTTTAGTATACATCATTTACATCATTGACTACCTCTAGAATTTGTTTTAGTTTTTTAACTCTAAAATATGATATTTGAATGTTGAAAATATATGTGCTATATGTAGCTCGGCTTCCTTTGAGTTTCCAGGCTCCCCGGTTGTTACTATCTTTGATGAGTATCCATTGATATTCTTGTTTTCAACTAGCAAATTTATCCAATCACACACAGTATTTTCATGGAACTACAACCAACATAGCTCGGAGTTTTCGCTTCTTTTGTTATCGGAGATCAGAAGTGTACATAGACCTCAAGTGGTCCGATCCTTTCTCGAACCCTACACAAAGCGGGAGCTTCATGCACAAGACTGCCTTTTTTTAATTGTTGAAGACCAAATATGCCTGTTGAGGAATTCTTTCCTTTGAAGCCATACTTAAAACTGATGTGCGCTTCCATATTTTCTAATTTCTTTTTGTGGTGCTCTAGTTCCTTCTCTTTGACCACCGACAATCATTTAATATGAATAAACATACTTAGCATACACATGTTTAAAAAAAAACTCAACACTGTACACGCCTCAGTTTTCTAATTCACAGTGTTGTTGCCTAATTATTAATTTGCAGTTCCCCTCCCTCGTGTTCAACTGGTTATACAAGTCTAGGGATGCATATGCCGAACCTTTCATGCAACAGCCAACAGCCTACATCATGTATGCATTTACCTATGGACCTACCAGCTGGTACATCCAAATCTTGAAAATTGATCAAGATATTTTGCACAACGCTAGCGAATAATACATTCACAGAGATCGGGGAGCTATATAGTAAGCACAAAAATGTCAAGCCTAACGAGTGAAAGCGGAAAAACAGTGAGAGTCATATATGTATCAACGCCAATCTGTGCATATTTGTGGTGCAGAGTAGCGTACACAGGGTTGAGAAGCATCGGTAATATGCATCGTGCGTAGCTAGAATACTCATGCCACAGCTAGAATACTCATGCAATAGCTATTGTCATCGTCGTAGCTGAATTTTATGTTGCCGGCACGGTCTCTTCCGAATGCACGAGAACGATCAGTCCAGGCGAGGCTGCAGTTGAAGCCCTAGGCCTAGAATGGGCAAAGTACTGAAGGGAGGAGCTGAATCTAAGGAAGGAAGAGAAGATAACTGGCATGTGCAACTTCCAGGATTCAAGAATATGAGCAGAGGCTGTTAGATTCAGTGAGATAAGTTGTGATTATACTGAAGATTGCAGTTACAGTTGTTCTGATATTTGTGCTGTTTCTGTTGCTCCTTCTGAAGAAGTGAACTGATGAGTGATGATGGAGCAGATGCAATGGAGCTAGATATAGTGTTCCTGGATATGCAACGTATAGCTATGGTAGGAAGCATGCAATGTACGTAATGTAGGTTAGTTAGCTGTCTTCTATGTATTAAGGCCACTTTTGAGTTTGTGAACTTGATGACGATGTGCATTTTGTATGTGAACAAGATGAATGCAATGAATGAGTGTTTCTGAACTTTTTTTTGGCTGATCATTTGAAATGTGAAATGTTCAATTCAGTGGTCTATTTTGACCAGTTAATTGTTGAATTGAATTCAATGCAATGATCTCGATTTGGAGCTAGCTCAAACTGAAATACAAAAATTGCATCTCCACTGAAATGTTCAATGCAATGATCTGCCTATTGAGCTAGCTCAAAGGTAACTACAAAATTGAGGAGAGGATAGATGAATGGACTCAATCACTCAAACACTCTCCCTCCCTCCCGTGTCGCCCCCGCTCGGGCGGCACAGGAGGTGAAACCCTAGCCGCCGCCAGAGGCCGGCCTTCCTCCCCTCCCCCCCCCCGCCTCCGTCGGAGGACGCGGCCGGGCAAAGCTCGCGCCGCCGACGACGGGGGCGGGGTTTCTCTCACTCTCGCGGCGCCTCGTTGTGAGGGCCCGTGGCCTGGGCGGCGGCGGCGGTTCCCAGCGGCGTGTGGCGGCGGTGTGGTGGGCGCGAGGTCGTGGCTGCGGTGGGCGGCGAGGCTCTGCTGTCGTGGTGGCGCATGGCAGCAGGGCCCGATCTGGGCCTTTGCGGGCCTATGTGGGCCGCAGCATCGGGGCGTGGCGGCGGCGCGTGGGCTCCGGCTCCGGCGTGCTGCGTGGATGCCGCAGCCGTGGTGGTCGGCCGGCATGGGGGGCCTCCTCCCCCGAGCCCATGGCGGTCGCTCTGGTGGTCTGCATCTCGGCATCGACGACATCGGGGTGTTGTGGCGGTGGTAGGGCAATCCGGCGAGGACGGTGTGCTGCTCCAAGGCCTGGTGAGTCGGGGTGAGGTGCATGAGACTCCGGATGAAAATCTTCTCGGGCTTAGGTCGGAGCCGGTGATGACGGCGCTTGCGGGCGTCGCTCCCCTCCTTGGAGGCGTCACCGATGAGTGCTCGCACCTTCACCTACTCGAGGTGGTGTCTCTGGGGTGAAAACCCAGATCGGGTTGGCCGATCGGCGGTGGCGGCGTCTTCGACGTCGTTTCTTTCTTGAAAGCATCGCTTGTCAGGACACGTACTTGTGGAGCACACGGTTCTGGCGCGGTGTCGCTCTGGCGTTGCTACTGCTCAAGGTTGAGCTTCCAAGGCGCAATGTACGCCGTCGTCGGCGACTCCAAGGTGGCACCTTTCTCGGGCTGGCCAAGTCCTGCCACCCGCCTGCCGACTCTTAGGCACTCAAGGGTTGCTGGTATGTTGACGAGGAGAGTTTGGAGGAGGTCGTTTCTTCGGAGTTGCTTGGCGTTGGTCGTGACGCGGCTTGTGGTTCAGTTTGGACGAGGCCCTTGTATCGTTGTTGTTGTAGTGCGTGGTGGCTAGTCTTCGGATTAGCGGTGTGTTGTAGCCATTCTTGGCGTTGTGTTTCGGCCATCGGCCTCTTCTTCTATGTGACAGATATGTCTCCCAGGACATATTCTCGAAAAAAATCACTCAAACACGAGTTCCAGAAACAGGTAAAATGGACTCAAAACACATTGATCAGATGATCTGCATTGTCACAGGACAAATGAAATGGACTCAAACATGAGTTCCAGAATCAACTGCCAACAATTAAGTCTACCACAGACCAAATTTGAAGTCTACTACAGATCATAATACATGAGTTCCAGAATCTTGCATTTTAGTCAAGTCTACCACAAACCGGAAGTCATACAAGTTTGCATTACATAGGTGCCACATGAACAGCTCAGGCAGCCGCCGCCGCTGCGGCCAGCTGCTCAAATCCTCTCAGGCTGGCTCCTCGTTGTCATCATGCTCCTCCCATGAGTCACGCCATTGCTGCCCGCCCATACATGCTCGTCATCCTCATCGTCACACTGAGCGCAGAATGGACCAGACGGCTCCTCTTCCATTTTTGAGTGACCGCTCGGCCCAGCTAATTAAGCTCTGTCAGTCTGCGAGTTGGATCCTCAAACCAGGGAGAACCGAGCAAAACTGTCATAGCGGTGTAGGTTGGGTTTGTAGTTTAGATGGTTTGAAGCCAAGCTGTGAATTGACTTATACCTACCAGCTGCTACTTCCAAATCTTGGAAATTGATCGACATGATCTACACAACGCTAGAATAGTACATTACATTCACAGAGATCGGGAGCTATATAGTAAACATAACATTGTTAAGTCTAACGAGTGAAGGCACAAAAACGTTGCCAAAGTCACATGTATGATGTATCAACAACAATCTGTGCACGTTGTGGTATAGAGAAGCGTACGCAGGATTGGGAAGCATCGGTAATCTGTTGGAGACATATGTCTCGTAGCACACTGAGTAGCTAGATTACTCATGCAGCAGCTAGAATACTCATGCAGCAGCTATAGTCATGTTCGTAAATGAAGCAAATTCTTCTAGCACAATGTGAAACCAGTCGCCAAAACTACTTCCATACGAGTTGTAATAGATCTGAACAGAGTGTAGGAAGTAATGTACAAGCTGTAGACCTATTCGTAGCAGAAGCATTGCTATTAACGCGATTTGAGGAAGGCTACTAACCAATTCCGCCTGGCTCGGTAGCGGTCATCGTGGGTTGCGTGGCCTTCGGCAAGCAGCAACTAACTGTGACGGCGCTGGCCGTTTGAGTACGTGGCTGAGTATGCCGAGCGCCCTCGGCCGCTCGGCAAACGTCCAAAACCTAGCTGCGTCCTTCCTGTCTGTATTTCAAATCGGATAAGCCGAACACTCTGCGTTAAAAGTAAGTGATCGATTGCTGCAATAGATTTCGACAAAGACACAATGATCGACAGATTTTCTTCATAGGAGAAGGAGAAATTTCTTTTGCTTCAGCTTCCATGGCACGTGTTTAAGATCTTGAGCTTTCCCATTGCAAGTACAACTACATCATCATAATGTTTCTCAAAACTCATAACAAGGGTTGTTCAAGCCGCACTGTTACTTTTTACATAATGTGCACATGCGTGCACGTTATAGTTCTGTCAGGATGGGATAAAACTTAACTTGACCAAAGGGCAAAAGTTGTTTGGAATCGGACTGATGCAAACACCGGCCATTTGGACACTTTGGAAAGCTATCAATTGTGAACCGCTTCATGCAAGATAGTTTTCTAACCGAACCTTATTCAGAGAAAGAGGTTATGAAAGCTATCTTTCTAATGGAACACAATAAAGCGCCGGGTCCGGATGGTTTTCCTGCAGAGTTTTATCAAACTTTTTGGGATACAATTAAACCGGATCTTCTAGATCTGTTCAATGTGTTACACGCTGGACAACTGGAATTATTTCGTCTAAATTTTGGTGAGGTTATCTTGTTACCTAAGGTGAATCAGGCAGAAAGGATTCAACAATTTAGACATATCTGCCTGTTGAACGTAAGTTTCAAGATATTCACGAAAGTGGCCACCATTAGACTTAATACGGTTGCTGATCACGTGGTTAGGCCTTCGCAAACCGCTTTTATGCAAGGAAGGAACATCCTCGACGGAGTTGCTATCTTGCATGAAGCGGTTCACGAACTTCATACCAAAAACTGAAGATCTATCAGTACTTTCTCTCTGGAGGAGACCCAAACAGAAGATATACCCCAGGTGTCTATGGAGGAAAATAGTTTTCTAACTGAACCTTATTCAGAGGAAGAGGTTATGAAAGCTATCTTTCTAATGGAACACAATAAAGCGCCGGGTCCGGATGGTTTTCCTGCAGAGTTTTATCAAACTTTTTGGGATACAATTAAACCGGATCTTCTAGATCTGTTCAATGTGTTACACGCTGGACAACTGGAATTATTTCGTCTAAATTTTGGTGAGGTTATCTTGTTACCTAAGGTGAATCAGGCAGAAAGGATTCAACAATTTAGACCTATCTACCTGTTGAACGTAAGTTTCAAGATATTCACGAAAGTGGCCACCATTAGACTTAATACGGTTGCTGATCACGTGGTTAGGCCTTCGCAAACCGCTTTTATGCAAGGAAGGAACATCCTCGACGGAGTTGCTATCTTGCATGAAGCGGTTCACGAACTTCATACCAAAAAGTTGAACGGGGTAATTTTAAAATTAGATTTCGAAAAAGCTTATGATAAGGTTAAGTGGTCTTTCCTTCAGCAAACTCTAAGGATGAAAGGCTTCTCTCCTGAATGGTGCGCTTTAATCAATAATTTTGTGTCTGGAGGTAGTGTAGCCATCAGAGTTAATGATGACACTGGCCGCTACTTTCAGACTAGAAAGGGGCTACGGCAAGGTGATCCTCTATCACCAATGTTATTTAATATTGTAGCCGATATGCTTGCTATATTGATTGAACGTGCTAAGGCGGACGGTCAAATTGAAGGAGTGATTCCTCATCTTGTGGATGGTGGATTATCAATCCTTCAATACGCCGACGACACAATTCTTTTTATGGAACATGATTTTGAGAAAGCTCGGAACCTCAAATTAATTTTGGCGGCTTTTGAACAGCTCTCTGGTCTAAAGATAAACTTCCATAAGAGTGAATTGTTTTGTTTTGGAGAGGCTCAGGACGCAGCTAGCAGTTATGCAGAGCTGTTCGGCTGTGGCCAAGGGCAGTTCCCTATTCGGTATTTAGGCATTCCGATTCATTATCGGAGATTAACTATTGCCGAATGGAAAGCTGTCGAGGAGAGACTCCAAAAACGCCTAAGTAGTTGGAAAGGTAAATTACTATCTCTGGGTGGAAGATTGGTCCTCATTAATTCAGTACTATCTAATATGGTACTGTATATGATATCATTCTTTCTTCTGCCTAAAGGAGTCTTGCAAAAACTCGATTATTATCGATCTAGATTCTTTTGGCAAGGGGATAGTGAGAAAAAGAAATATCGACTGGTTAAATGGAGTGTGGTCTGCAAACCAAAGGACCAAGGTGGGCTAGGAATTCATGACCTTCAAGTCAAAAATTCCGCCTTACTAGGTAAGTGGCTCTTCAAGCTGCTTACCGAAGATGGTGTGTGGCAGACCATTCTTAAGAGGAAGTATATTGGCTCGAAACCGCTGTCCCAAGTTTTCTGGAAACCTGGGGACTCGCATTTTTGGGCTGGCCTTATGGCATCGAAGAAATTTTTCTTCCCTTATGGTACTTTCTCTATTAATGACGGATCGCAGATACGGTTTTGGGAGGACACTTGGTTGGATAATGTCCCGTTACGAGACCAGTATCCTGCTTTGTATAGTATAGTTCGGTTTAAAAGTGATACCATTGCTACGGTAATGGCAACCTCACCGCCGGCTGTATCGTTTAGAAGAGTCCTATTGGGTAATAGGTTAGCTGATTGGACTACCTTACAACAGCGTTTGGAGTCCATTCAGTTGTCCCCAGGTCCAGATGAATTCCGGTGGAATCTCCACTCAAATGGGACCTTCTCGGTAGACTCTCTCTACAAAGCAATTATGCAATCCGATATACCAGTTGATAATAACAAGAAGATTTGGAAGATGAAGATACCGCTAAAAAATAAATTTTTTGCCTGGTATCTACGTCGGGGAGTGATCCTAACCAAAGACAACCTTGCTAGGCGTAATTGGCATGGAAACAAAATGTGTGTGTTCTGTCAGCAAGACGAGACTATAAAACACCTTTTCTTCCAATGCCGCTTTGCCAGATCTATATGGTCAATCATCCAAGCTGCTTCCAGCCTGTACCCTCCGACTAGTGTTGCCAATGTTTTCGGGACTTGGCTTCATGGTATCGATCTCAGGTTTAGAACGCTACTTAGGGTGGGAGCGATAGCCGTTATCTGGTCGCTTTGGCTATGTAGAAATGACAAAGTTTTTGATGATAAAAATTGTTCTATTCTGCAGGTTATTTACAGATGTACCGCTACGCTCCGTTTGTGGTCACCTCTTCAGCGGCTGGAGAACAGAGACCTGTTTACGGAGGTCTGTACACGACTGGAGGCTACGGCGAGGGATATTTTTTCCCCACATGGGTGGTCGCATAATCTGAGGATTGGTCCTGCTACAGTTATTTAGGCGATTTACAATTGCTCGCAACGATATGTATTTTGCCTTTATTTTGAACCATAAACTATTGGACGGCTGTGTGCATCTGGTTATGCAGAGGCCGGGTTGTAATTGCTGAACTCAGTAATAAAAGCCCTTTATCGAAAAAATCAATTGTGCAAAACCCGGACTACAAAATTACAGCTCAACCTATCACTTCTTCGCGTATGTGATGAGCATTGGGTTTTCTTTAATTTTGTAGCCCTGAAACACGTTCATGGCTGTGGTCGCCTGCGCCTCGTCTCCATGTTAAGCTTTATGCACTAGCCAACGCAACTAAAATTCTGAACTGATGGAAAGGGCTAGTACAATCCACTTATACACTTCAACACTCCATACTCCACAAAAGCAATACCAGGATTTGCTTCGATCATCCCCACTTCCTTGAACCCTAGGTACTGGCAGAATAGCATCTCGGTAACGTCGTGCGGAAGATTTTGGACGAAGAGAATGAAGTTTGGCACAATAATCTCTGGCATCACGACCCTCGGTCCCGCACCAAAGGAGCTGCATAAGAAAAGGTCAAGCAAGTAATGATCTGAAGTCGTTCAAAAAAGCTATTGATGCTGCCAGCGCGGTGGCATGGTGGCTCTCCTCTGGTGCTGCAAACCATGACCGCCGGAGCTGCAAACGACCGGCCGTAGAGCTGCAAGCGACCATGCCGGCGTCTTCTCCAGCGACGTCAATGAATTCGCTATGGAAACAATTGTGGAGCTAGAATCAGACCAAGTAATGTTCAAGCTATAGAAACATGCATACATGTAGACATATTATGGTTAGACACACAAGTATTAGTGCAGCTAACCAAATTTTGTGATGTTGCTTGACATCGCAAACACAACACAGCTCAGCCACTGCATGGGAAGGTGCTGCAAGGGGAGGGAGGATGTGATGCTGGCGGTGGGATGAGTTGCTACAAGGAGGTGCTCCGGCGCTGCAAGGAGGGGTGGCGGTGCTGCTGACGAGGCTTCTCGCCAGACTCCTACACACGGCAAGGCGATGGTGTGGCTGATGGTGTGAGTTTGTAGTCGCCCGTCTGTGTGGGAGGGGTTTTTAATCGTTTTATTTATAGGGGGGAAGAAAAGAGACACATGAGGTGGACCGCGGAAAGGACACGTGTCGATCTACCGAGGCGGGGGATCGGGGATTCCTCGAGAGACGCTTAGCGTTGCTCAACTGTGAATTGACTTATACCTACCAACGGGTACATCCAAATCTTGGAAATTGATCGACATGATCTACAAAACGCTAGAACAGTACAGTACATTTACAGAGAGATTGGGAGCTATATAGTAAGCAAACAATGTCAAGGCGAACGAGTGAAAACAAAAAAATATTGCCAATAGTTATATGTATCAACAATAATATGTGCATGTCGTGGCATAGAGTAGAGTACGCAGGATTGGGAAGCATCGGTAATCTATTGGAGGTATATATCTCGTAGCACAGTGCGTAGTTCCAAAACTCTGGCAGCAGCTAAAATATTCGTGCAGCAGCTATAGTCATGTTCGTAAGAAGATTACACACGAGCTGTAATAGATTTGGACCAAGCGTATGAAGATTACGCATGTAGCAGCTGTATGCCTCTTCGTAGAAGAAGTTAGTGTTGTTGACACGATATGCCATGAAGGCTGCAGGTTTCCAAAACGTCTTTCGAATTACAGTACAATCTACAAGAGACAAACTAACCAATTTTGCTCGCCTCGGTCGTGGCCTTTGGCAACTTGACGGAGCCAGCGGTTTGACTGCATGGCCCAGTATGCCGAGCACACCCCAAAACCTAGCTAGGACCTTCCTTTGGTTTGTATGTATCCCAAGTCGTGCACCTTGTGTTAAGAGTAAGTGATCGATTGGTGCAATAGAGTCGGACAAAAGAGAGTATATATATATTCGACCATTTGGTATCAGACATCGTGCACCAGTACAACACAGCTAATCTGTTGTGTAATGCACTAGCCTTTTACGAATACTCTGCTTACATGCAAGATTTAGATCTAATTTAACTAATTTAGGTACACTTCTCTAGATAAATATTAAGAAAATAGTAGAACAAACTTTTCTCGATTAGATGATCTTCGAGGGCATACTTTTCCACGACATCGGAGAACATGCCGCTCCATTGGAGGTAGTTGGAGTTGGAAATCTTGAGGGTGATCGAAACGATGATGCGAATACTTGGGAGCGTAATCACGAATGCCCATAGAGAGGTTTTGGCAGCACCCGTGGCCGCAGCCGCGGTGAGATCGTAGGCGGAAGGATCTTGCGACATAGTGGGAGAGGATCAAAAAATCCAATTTGATACCATGAAAGCAAATATAATTATTGTTCTTAATTGATTTGTCCACTATTGGGATTATATATCACAATTCACAAGGAGACTTGGTTGCCAAGCTAACAGATAACAATTTAGAAAATTGACAGCCGACTAGACAACCATATATGTACATGTCTAAAACCACCCAACACCGTTGCCGCACCAAGCCTGCTGGGATCCTGCCAACGTGCCACACCCACAGTGATCTGAGCTGCCGAAGGGAGGCCAAAAGGTCCGATGACCTCACAATACCATACTGCATGAAGAGGATCAAGCATCCACCCAAGCCCCCTAGTCCGTTCCGCCAAAGGCCCGCCGTGTCGCCGGAGATCCACCCCGCCGCCACCGTCCTAGGGGCCCATACAGGCATCATCAGAAAATGCCTCAGGTGGCGGCGATGCTGGGGGAGAGGGTGCTTGAGGGGTAGTGGCAGCGTGGCTAGGGTTTCCTCCGTGTCGCCAGAAGAGGGCGACAGGGAAGAGGGACACGACTCTTAGAACTCATATGGCGAACCTTGTGGCTTTGGTACACCATCCTACGTCATGTATGCCATGTACCTATCAACTGGTACATCCAAATCTTGGAAATTGATGGACATGATTTGCACAATGCTAGCGAACAATACGTTCACAGAGATCGGGAATACGGGAGCTATATAGGAGTAGTAAACATAACAATGTTAAGGCTAACGAGTGAAAGTGGAAAAACATTGCCATAGTCATATGTATCAGCAACAATATGTGCATGCTGTGGTATAGAGTAACGTATGCAGGATTGGGAAGCATCGGTAATCTGTTGGAGGTATCTATCTCGTAAAATAGTGCATAGCTAGAATACTCATGTAGCAGCTAGAATACTCGTGCAACAGTTATAGTCATGTTCGTAGATAAAGCAAATTCTTCTGGCACGATGTAAAACCACTCGCCAAAACTACTTCCACACGAGTTGTAATAGATCTGAATAGAGCGTGGGAACACATGTTGAAGCAGTAGGCCTCTTCATAGCACAAGCTAATGCTATTGACGCAATTTGATGAGGGCTACTAACCAATTTTGGTCGGCTCGGTAGCAGTCATGGTGCCCTTCGGCAACTAACTGTGACGGCGGCGGCAGTTTGAGTACATGGCTCAGTATGCCGAGCGCCTCTGCCGCTCGGCAAAGGTCCAAAACCTAGCTAGGTCCTTCCCCGCTCTGGTCGGGCTCGGGTCTTCTACTGTTCAGTACAAACTGTGCATAGAATCATCCGTAGAGGGAAAATCTCCTAAACCGCTTTGCTGGAATTCGCTCGCGGATCAATCACATAAAGCTAGATGAACATACGCGGAGACTACTTTTATTTTTTATTTTCCCTCGGTTACAACTTACAAAAAACTCACGGAGATCCTCATGTATATATACACGTCTTACTCACGCGACCTAGACCTGACATAACCTTGTCTAATCCGACATAGACACCAAACCTAATCCTACACGTAAGACTCTAGCTGACATACGGTCATAGAGTTCAAACTGGACTAGTGCTACAAGCTACCAAGGACGTGCATCCCTTCGCAAGTTGACTAGGACACGGTAGCTCCTACCTAAATTAGTAAAACTATTTAACAGCTCAAGATTAATTCTAACAATCTCTCCCTAATCTTGAATTTGTCGTATCCTCGTACTCCATCAGGTCTTGACTCCTTGCAGATTTGCGACATGACGAATCAACTCAACGTATGATCTAGACTCCCAGTCACGTTGCCAGACGGACACCTTCGGCCACCCCTAACGCACACATGCCGACTACCTTGTGGACATCTTCAGCCACTCTAGCCTCATGTGGAGACAGGTCCTCATTGAAGAGACTCCCCTTTAACCGATCCTTGTCAACATACGGAGCATCGCCACCCTCTCGTCGAGACCCTCGGTCGCCCTAGCACCGGACAGCAACACGACGTGACACGCTTCAACTGCAACGGATCCTCACAGATGTTTGACACGAGAAATACTTTTTTTCTAGAGGAATAGAAAAGCATTTCCTATACGCCGGGGATATATGTATTGCGGGCGTGCCAGTGTACAAGTACACAAAATAGAAGGGGAAAAAGTACATATTAATCATCACGACTAATAGACTAATCCCAAGTATGCGCTCCGTATGGCCTGCTGGCGCGGCCAGTATGACTAGGCGATTGTGGTCTCCTGGTTCCCGGGGCTTCGGAAAGCTCCCGGTTAATTACTCCCGCGGATAGAACCGCGAGACACCTCCGATTAAGCTGCCTGGTCGTCGTCTTTGGTCTTCGCTTCACGTTCTTCATGCATGGTGGTGGTGGTGTGTTGGCGCCGGCAGTGCCCGTGTACACGCGCCGTCGATAGCATGGCCTTTGCTCCGGCCATGCCCGCCTCGCCGTCTTGCTTCGTCGGTCTTGACGTCGTTGAAGTGGTTGGAGTGTTGATGTAGCATGATTACGCTTGCGCGGATCGTCGATGGCTTCGCCGCTTTGCCGAAAGTGTGGCGGATACGTCCCGCGGAAGTAGAGGTAGTCGATGAAGTAAAAATAAGGAGAGCGGACACGCCACGCTTTGTAGCGCGCGTCCGATGGTTAAGTGCACCGTCACGACGGCGAGCTCGATGTTGCACACGTTAAAGAAAGGACCCTCCGGCAGTATGCCGAAAGCAGGACCAACAAGCACTGTGCGTCCAGCGCCAGCAGCGGCATGACGTACGCATCCATCGGTGCCAAATGCACTTTTTGGAGATTTGGCACCGATGCCCCACGCTGCCCAGCCGGTGCCTTAAAATTTTTTCAGGGAATCGGTGCACAAGTTTGCTCCGATGCCACAACTCTCCAGCCAATAAAATAATAATATTTTTCAACTACCGGCCTCCTCCCTTCCTCCCTATGTCAACTACCAACTAGTACATTGAATATTTGACCGTTGCATACAACAGCACAAATATGAACGTTTGTGAGCTGCTCTGCTATAAAATGGCTACAATAATTCACAGAAATTGCAAAATTCAACAGAAAAATACATCCAAGCATGGAGCAGTCCTCTTCTCAAAGCTTCTCAAGCTTGATGAACTCAAGCTTCCCACCATCGGATGCACACTTCACAAACAGCCTGCAAAATCCACAAAACCCAATCAGCCAACAACATCCAAACTTCCATTCGTCTCAGAATTCTATGAACCATCCACCCAACTATCCACCACCACCTCGGTATAATCCTAGTTTCCAGCGTCAATACCCACAACAAATCAATCTATTTGGAGCTCAAGGAGGTTACCAACAAGGTCAAGGAAGCTACCAGCAGTTCTCGCCTTCGAGCTACCATGGTGTTGCTTACCAAGGCAGCTTTGGGCAGTACCCTCCAGGAGCATTTGGAGCTGGTTCAAGCGGTAGTCCAGCATCTCATGTTGGATCCATGCCTTTCTGTGGAGCTCCAGCAGGCGCATGTTCACGAGCAGATGACATCAACAACAGTCCAATTGGACGTTCAGCTTCTCCGATGTCAGCATATCCTCCAGATGAAGAGCCTGCCGACAATGAAGAATCCAGTGAGAGTAGTCCCGATGAGAGTGGGCCAAAAGGAAAAAGCAAGAACTGGACTAAACATGAGGATGAACTACTTATCGCATCATGGCTGCACAATTCAGTTGATCCAATTGATGGCAATGGAAAGAAATCAGAAAACTATTGGAAGCAAGTAGGAGCAGAGTATAACAAGTATGCAACCAAAGAGGAAAAGAAGACAGTCTCGCAGTGCAAGAACCATTGGACGAAGACAACAACGAAGGTTACAAAGTTCAATGCAGTGTACAACGAAACAAAAGCTCAATATTGCAGTGGTCAAGATGAAACACAACTTATGGAAAAAGTTCGTGCTAGGTACAAGGTTGCTGCGAAGACAAAAAGACCTTTTGGCTACGAGCATTGGTGGAAACTTGTGAAGATCCATGCCAAATGGAGAAGGTGTTATTCTGTAGAAGAGATGAACAAGAGAAACAAGTTGAATGCAGCAGGAGCCTATAGTTCTCCAAGCCAAGGAGCAGATCAGGAAGGGGAGGCTAAGCGACCCATAGGGCGCAACACAGGAAAAGCCAAACAGAAATCCAAAAGCAAGTCAAACAGCTCTACGGGCAGCTCTGTTCGGAGACATTGGGGATTTTTCCTCGCGGGCGACCCTGAACGGGAGAAAATTGCGCGAAGGAAAGTGAGGAAGTTGACTCCATCGACTGGGTGGGACCCCCCCGATTTTCGGGCTCCGCCGCGTACGCTGCTGGACCGGTGCCACAATTTTGTTTCAGGGCATCGGTGAGTACGTGGCAGTTTCTTTGCGTTTTTGGCTTCGCCTACATTGTGGAAGGCCTAATACGTCACGTAGAGCAGCCTTGGACATCTTCCAAAGCTTATATGCCCATAGTGGTGTCTGGCCGCGCGTCTAGCGTTGCAGCACACTACTCAACCAGTGGT
This sequence comes from Dactylis glomerata, assembly GCA_007115705.1. Classification (NCBI taxonomy): domain Eukaryota; kingdom Viridiplantae; phylum Streptophyta; class Magnoliopsida; order Poales; family Poaceae; genus Dactylis; species Dactylis glomerata. The sequence continues at coordinate 1,871,017 of QXEO01000177.1, read as the reverse complement.
GGCCAAACAAAACGTGTTAAGGTCGCCGCTACGCTTGTAGTGGTAGCGATGTCATCCGTCCGCCCAGCGGCAACGCAAACACCAAGGGCGGTGCTTTGTCCCTGCCGGTTGAGTGCCGCTGACGACGACGTACTGCCGCCGCGTACATCACGAACTGCATGCTGATATACCCACGCGTAGGATGGCATGGATTGCTGGTCGAGGAACCCACGCATGCACGCGGGCATGACTTGGGAAGCTTGCTAGCTCGTGGTCGCAATCGTACGCCGGTTTTCATCCCCGCCGGCGCCGGTACAACGTGTCCAGCGTGCGTTCACCGATATACACGCATGCCCATCGATCACCAGTGAGGGCGCGCACGTCACGTGGTTTCCTAGACGGAGAACCCATGCATGCACCTGCATGCTTCATAAATCGTGAGCGAGCTAGCTGCTAGGTCATGGAGGCGTCATGCACACGCGCGTGCCCGGACGGAGAGCGTGTCCCCGGCGTCGTGCATAGCGTGCCAGCGACAGCGCTGCCGATGGTCGCCGACTCGCCCGTCATCGCCAACAGCCGTCGCGCGTCCTCACCGGCACCCGCCGTACTCCACCGGTTATACATGCACACGCACATGCAGATCGATCAGAAGGCTAGCTTGCTAGCTGGCTCCCTGAGAGCTAGCTCCTCACAGGCGAGCTCGCAGATGAAGCCTGCCTCCCTCCGGCGGCACGGTGACCAATCGCCGACTCCGCGGAACACGGCCGGGTGCCGTCCTCCGCGACAGCACAACCACGCACCGCGTATGCGGAGTAGCGCTGGTATAGGCGCTGGCGAGCCGCAGTCCCTCAACGGCGCCTCCGTCCATAACGTGACTGTAAGAGCATGAGCTGAACACCGCCCGGGCGGTGGCCGTGGTGTGGACGCCTGCTCGCCGCAGTCCGTCGACGGCGCCTCCGTCAACGGTGCAACTGGATTCAGGTGTGGACAAGGGCTCCCACCGGCGAGCTCCGATCCGTCGGCGGCACCTCCACCAACGGTGGAGCGGGGCGACGCGCCCTCGACTAACGCAGTGTAGAATCGTCCCTTGAGATGACGGGCCCAAGATAGGTGATGAAGATTAGGGGTTCGCGTCGGCGAACCCCACCGACGGCGTCTCCAGTGAGCACCTCCATCGGCGCGGTAAAGACGACACAAGAGAGCGTGCGTTGGCACACTCCCGCATATCGGCGATCACTCCATGGTGTCGGCCGCGCCTCGGCCGGCACGGTAGGGCGGCGTCCAGCCGCACCTCGGTTAACCCATCCGTTGACGCACCTCGAGACGGAGAGAGAAGATGAGGCAGACAAGGTCCGTCCATGGACACGCCCCTCATCTACCATCGGCCACGCCTTGGTCGACACAACACCACCATGCTAGATGCAAGAAGAAACACATGGATTAGATCATTATTATCTCACCGTTGGCGTAGGTGACCGGCATGATCTCGTCAATCTCCGTGGAGAGCTCGCGAGCTTGTGGTGCGTACGTCTCCGGGCGCCCTCTCTCTCGGCCGCCTGCGCGAGAGAACGGCGGTCTTCACGTAGCGTCTCGCCTGAGATTGGATCTCAAGCAAGCCGCTAGCTTGCTCTTCCTCCGGCTGGTTCGGCGTGAGGCGTGCGTGTTGTGTCTTGTGCGTCTCGTGGGCTGTTTGTGCGGCTGGTGCGCCTCCGTCTAGGGTTTTCGTCTGTGTATTTGTGCGAGGAGCTGCCTGCCTTTATATAGGCGCCGACTAAAGCAAAATGAATCTTGCGACTCAAGTTGATGCACCACAGGGTCGTTTAAGTTGGCTTATCTCAACTCAAACGTGGCTTCACGCAACTCGTGAGGTCAGCCGTATAATTACCGGTCATATAGGTCTAGGAGAGATCTCAGGCCGCAGCGTGAAGTGCAAGCCTCGTGCACCCAGCCATCGTCTAAATCATCAACACTCTTCGTTGATTAAATAATACTACTCCATTGTCTAGGAGTACTAATCTTACCAGTGTCTTGGTGCATGCACATGGACATGGCCGATCGATATGAGGCAACAAGTCACTTGCTAGCTCATTTAATTTTACAACCTTTAAAAGGTCATAACTTTTGAACAGTTTACAGAAATTGCCATTTATTTGTACCATTGGAACGTGCCTGACACGCTCTACAAAATAAGACCAATATCACATATGAATTCCCACACGTGATAGAGAGGACTGTATTAATCCATATGTGTTACAAATTTTCAGTACAAAAACTCGTCAAACAACAGAAACAAGCACTTGGATACAACGATGACTCACGGACTCGACGTGCGAACTTGCACGCCCATGACTCCTTGACACATACTCTCCCGGACGACGATCTTCATGAGACTCCCAGCACCGCACCTCGGCACCACCTATCCCATGAACGATCATCCTCGTCCACCGCCTTGACCACGACAACGCCCTGCTGTCTCATCCACATCACTTCGCCCGACGACGATCGTCCACCACCTCGCTAACGACAGCATGCTCGCCATCTCCATCCGGTTGCTCCACCGACCGACGATCACCCACCCTGAGGCGCTAGTAGGATCTCCGCCCCGGGGCAAGCGTAGCTTCAAATCTTCGACCTTGCTCTGATACCAATTGTTGAAATTCGCCCACGGATCAATCACATAAAGCTAGATGAACACACGCGGAGACTACTTTTATTTTTATTTTCCCTCGGTTACAACTTACAAAAAACTCACGGAGATCCTTGTGTATATATACACGTCTTACTCACGCGACCTAGACCTGACATAACCTTGTCTAAACCGACATAGACACCAAACCTAATCCTACACGTAAGACTCTAGCTGACATACGGTCATAGAGTTCAAACTGGACCAGTGCTACAAGCTACCAAGGACGTGCATCCCTACGCAAGTTGACTAGGACACGGTAGCTCCTACCTAAATTAGTAAAACTATTTAACGGCTCAAGATTAATTCTAACACGCTTGGCCCCAGACTTCACACACAGATCGTACTTTTGGCGCCAAACATTATATCTTCGAACAAAGATCCAAACAAGTTTGATCAATTTCATTCATATCTTACGCAATAGCATCCTCTGATCCTAGGTGTAAGTAGACAAGTATGATTGAATTTTGTGCGTAATTTTTATAGGAAATAATATGATTCCTACAAGTATATTGTGCCACCATGCTTTGAAAGCCCTTGATGTCATGAATAGTATCTTCCAGGTCATTCTATCCTTGTGCTTCAGGTTCCATGACAGGTTATTTAAGATCTTGAGCTTCCCATTGCAAGTACGACTACATCATCATAATGGTTCTCAAACTCATAACACTTTTACACAATGTGCACATGCATGCACGTTATACTAGTTCTGTCAGAATCGGATTAAACTTAACTTACCAAACAGCAAAAGTTGTTTTGAACCAGACGATGCAAACACTGGCCATTTTGGACGCTTTAATATCAAATAACTTTATATATTGACTAATTGCATTTTCTATGTCATCACAAATATCTAACATACACTGTTCTAACATAACTTTTTTTGACATGGTTCTAACATAACTTAATTTATGATCAATTGTGGAAAGATAGCGACAGAAATAGAAAAGGTAGGTTAGATGACATTGGCAAAAGATACTTAGATAAACAAGGTTATCACATTCCATCATGATGCTAAACCCAGCATTCTACTACCTCCGTTTCAAGGAATAAGGCGCACGAGCATTCCAAAGCAAATTTTGACCGAATAAATAAAACAACTAAAATTTGATTATATTATGTAAAGTTAGTATTGTTGGATTTGTATTGAAATATACTTTTCGATGATGCTAATTTTGTAGCAGCATTTTTTATATATTTAAAGTAAATCTTGATTAAAAAAACACGCAAAACGAGGACGCCTTATTCTTTGGGATAGAGGTAGTATATGAGAATTCATGATCGTGAAAAGAGCTTCCAACCATGGACGCATAAACACAGCTGAGCAGTACATTAATTTACTAATTATTCATGCATGGGATAGTCTACCTTACATTTAAAGATCTACCAAATGTGCAAAACCCGGACTACAACATTACAGCTCAGTCTATCACTTCTTTGCGTATGTGACGAGCATTTGGTTTTTGTTTAATTTTGTAGCCCTGAAACACGTTCATGGCTGTGATCGCCTGCCCCTCGTCTCCATACTCCACAAAAGCGATACCAGGCTTTGCTTCAATCATCCTCACTTCCTTGAACCCTGGGTACTGGATGAAGAGCATCTGCAGAACCATCTCGGTCACGTCGTGCGGGAGATTTTGGACGAAGCTAGAGAATGCTGTTTGGCACAATAATCTTTGGCATCATGACTGTCGGTCCCGCATCAAAGGGTAGTTGAGAGAGCTGTATAAGAAAAGGTCAAGCAAGTAATGATGTGAAAGTGGTTCAAAAAAAATGATGTGAAAAAAACTAAGAAAAGAATATATGTGAAAAAGATGTCTCGTCCTAGTTAACTTACATATGACCCACAAAGTTTGAGTCACGACTATTCCCTGTTCAATCCCAAGCTATTTTTCGAAGCCAAGTGAATATACTTAATATGTTGAACGCCAATTTTTTACTTAACCAAATTCTGCAAGCAGGGAACCACTGGCTTGAGCACCTACATACAAACTCCATGTCCCATAAAGATTGACAGAACAACACACAGCATGTCTGGTAACTATGTTAAAAGTATCAACATGACTAAAGATGAGTGGAGCTTTGCAAAACATGGTCAGCCACGTGAAGTAGCAAGCTAGGGCACAAGAACAAATTCGAACATTCTCTATAGAAATCTTACAAAGAAAATCATACGGCTAACCTTGTGGCTTTAGCACACCAGCTTACATATGTATGCCATGTACCTACCAACTGGTACAACCAAATCTTGAAAATTGATCGACATGATCTGCACAACGCTAGAATAGTACATTACATTTCACAGAGAGATCGGGAGCTATATAGTAAGCACACAACGTCAAGGTTAACGAGTGAAACCGAAAAGATATTGCCATAGTCGTATTTGTATCAACAACAACAATATGTGCATGTTGTGGTATAGAGTAGCCTAGGCAGGATTAGGAAGCATCGGTAATCTGTTGGAGGTATATATCTCATAGTATAGTGCGTTGCTAGAATACTCATGCAGCAACAATCGTGATGTTCGTATCTGAAGCAAATGTTGTTCGCACGATGTGAAAGTAGTCGCCAAAACTACTTCCACACCAGCTGCAATAGATTTAGGCAAAGCGTAGGAAGATTACACATGTAGCAGCTGTACGTAGGAGTCTTCGTAGCAGAAGCTAGCGCCCCGATCGCTCGGCAGACCAATTGCGCTCGGCTCGGTAGCGGTCATCGTGGCCTTCGGCAGCTATCTGTAACAGAGTTCGCAGTTTTGCTGCGTCGCCCAGACCCCTTGGGCAAAAGTCCAAAACCTAGCTACCTACTTGCACTGGCAAGCTCAAGATCTTAAAGATGTGTCATGAAAACATGAAGCACAAGAGAAATTTCACCTACTTCTCCTATAAAACAAAATGGTCCAACATACTCTACTCTTTCTCCAAATCTATTGCGCCAATCGATCACTTACTCCTAATATATAGTGTTCGGTCATAACAAGGGTTGTTCAAGCCGCAGTGTTACTTTTACACAATGTGCACATTCATGCACGTTATAGTACTTCTGTCAGGATAGGATACAACTTAACTTGACCAAAGAGCAAAAGGTGTTTTCAATCGGATGATGCAAACACTAGCCATTTGGAAGCTTTGGGGTGATTATTTGGGAAAATAATACTACCAAATAACTTTACATACTGATCGACTGCATTTTCCATGTCATCACAAATATCTAAGATGCACTGTTCTAACATAATTTAGTTTACAGCTGTGCTCAATTGTGGCAAAAAAAAGCAACAACAATAGACAAGGTAGGTTACATGAAATTGGCAAAAGATAACTTGGATAAACAAGATTATCACATTCCATCATGATACCAGACCCAGCGTACAATATGAGAATACATGATCACGAAAATAGCTTCCAACCATGGACGCATAGGCACAGCTAAGCAGTACATTAATTTACTGATTATCCATGGGGTAGTCTACCTTACGTACGGAGATCTACCAATTGTGCAAAACCCGGACTACAACATTACAGCTCAGCCTATCACTTCTTCGCGTATGTGATGAGCATTTGGTTTTCTTTAATTTTGTAGCCCTGAAACACGTTCATGGCTGTGGTCGCCTGCCCCTCGTCTCCATACTCCACAAAAGCAATGCCAGGCTTTGCTTCAATCATCCTCACTTCCTTGAACCCTGGGTACTGGCAGAAGAGCATCTGCAGAACCATATCTGTCACGTCGTGCGGGAGATTTTGAACGAAGAGAATGCTGTTTGGCACAATAATCTCTGGCATCATGACCCTCGGTCCCGCACCAAAAGGTAGTTGAGAGAGCTGTATAAGAAAAGATCAAGCAAGTAATGATGTGAAGTTGTTCAAGAAAAAGTAATGACGTGAAGAAAAGTAAGAAAATAATATATGTGAAAAGATGCATGTCCTAGTTAACTGGTTGTACATATGACCCACAAATTTCGCACAAAGTTTGAGTCATGACTATTCCCTGTTCAATCAAGCTATTTCTCGAAGCCAAGTGAACATCCTTAATATGTTGAATGCCATTTTTTTTACTTGACCAAAAAATGCAAGCAGGGAACCACTGGCTTGAGCACAAACATACAAACTCCATCCCCCATAAAGATTGACAAAACAGCACGCAGCATGTCTGCTATATATCAATACGACTAAGATGTATAGAGGAAATCATATACAAAAAACTTTACTAAGAAACACAAACCGAATAAATAAGAAACAACATCCATAATCAGTTCCAAAACACTCACCGGAGGAGCCCCATAAGTACCCGGATAGGCATTCATGCCTAAGCCAGCCTGGTTAACATCGTGGTGCTGCTCACGCTTTTGCTTCTTTTCAGCTGCATTATTCCAGAATAAAGTAAACTAGTGAGCTTTAGTCGTGAATATAAAAGGAACAACTAAAACTAGAAGTTCCTCCCAGAGCGTAGTAACTCTATCAAACAAAGAGTCGAAGTATCTAAAGTTAAATCAAGTAAATTGAACAGAAAGCTGATATCAGATTAGGCGACAACTACTTACTGACCTTCGCTTCTATTCTAATTAATATTTGTGTTGTAGTATAAGTAACAGTAAGTGCAAGAAAATAGTAAAGCAGGATCACATAAAGAAACATTAAGGAATGGGCATTTTAGACAATCTTAATTCTCTAGGAAAGTAAGTGCATCTATTGAGCTGGGTTGGGAATTTGCATCCGCAAATGTAGCCTAAGAAAATTGTCAAACTGGGGTACTGAGGACTACCATCAGTTGAACTTGGAATCAGGAACCATAAAAAGTAGCCGTCTGATTCTAGCAGTTTCTTTTTTACATTTTAGTAGTATTGTATGCCCCACAAACATGTACAAAGTTAAAAACTATAGCAGTGACACCGACACCGACACCTCCTCAAGCCAATCTATTAGTCTGGTTAAACATCCATCCATGGATACATGCAAGAGAGTCCATCTCCAGTACATCTTTAAGTTAAGTTTTACAAAACAACTGAATGTACACAGTGTTAACAATTGCCAGGTAATGTATCCAAGCAAATCAAGAGAGTGCTGAGGGGCTAAAGTAATGCTACACCTAAGCACTAAGTATAACATATCAGCACAGCTGTGAATATGAAAGTATATGCGCATTAACCGGAATCTTACGTTTTTCATCATTTCTCTTCCTTCTTTCTCGGGGTACGAAGGTTCCATCAGCTTTTGCTACAACATCTGACTTGGTCTTCGCATATTGAATTCTCTGAAATTAAATAGACAGGATCTCATGAGCGACAAAACAAGTACAGCTTCAGAAGACAAAATGCAATGCAACGGACAAGATTAAATAAAAGGTGTGTATCATAATGAGTTAAGCAATTATAACAACTCAGATGTAGTTTGGTATTGACTAGATGTATCCACTAAGAGACTTGGTATGTATAAATGATATATGCAAGTACAACAAGCTAGCTTATTAGACTGCCCACACATAAAGTTGGTCAGAGCAAAGCTTGCTACCTTAGAAACAACTGAATAAGCTTAAATGCTAATTTATTAGACAAACCATAATCCTATAAATGCTACTCCATCTGTTTCCAAATATAAGACGTTTTGGTAGCTCAAATATAACTGACAGAACTTCTTATATTTAGGAACAGAGGTAGTAGTTTATTGGGCAAACCATAATCCTAGAAATGCTAGTTTACTACACATGTTTTTTTCTCTTTGCATGTTATTCATAAACCACTAAGCTTGGGTAACTACGCTAAGAACAACAGGATACTGTAACAATCAAATCAACTTACAAAATAACCAAAGCTACTAAAAATTCAGCTCTCAACACACTATCTCACCATAGGTTTGTCATAAAAGGGAAAATCTTGCATCCCCTTCAAAGCCTTGGTTGCTGATTCAACATCTTCGAACACAACCCATGCCTGCCCTTTATGCTTCAAAGTCTTAAAAGCAAGCACATCAAGAATTTTGCCAAACTGAGAGAACACGGCCTTGAGGGATTTCTTAAGTTCTGCAAGGAATTCACAAAATATATTTAGCTATGCCAGGTGGCTGCATTGGTTTGCAAAAGTGAAACTAAATAAGACTGAACAGAAAATAGCAGCATAAGAGAGCAACCGTAACAACTTCAAAATTTAGAGATGTAGCACATTACTTGCAATTGCTGTTTTTTGTTACTAAACTGGGTGTTTTTCGTTAGTAAACTGGAACAGAATCTTGCTTCCATAATCCAGACAAAGATTGAATTCTATTAGCTCCGTATATCATACAAAGAGGATTATCCTCGGATTAAGCAGACCTCCAGATCTCTAACGGTAACAAACGCTAAATCACTAATCCACCACACAGAATATGTGCAGCAATCCTCCATGAGACGAACGACTGTCGCCACCGCAAACCAGTCGGGCATGACACACGAAATTACTACATCAGCAGGCACCAACATCTCTGTCAAAACGCCTCTAGGGCGACTCTCGATGAGCACCGCGATTTCAGCCGGGGCTCGGAGAATCCGAGAGAAAGATGCAATTTTTCTTACCCCGGAATAACAACTAAGCAGAGGTAGCTAATGCGTTACACGGGAAGGAAGAAATTCGCGAGAATCTGCCTAGGGTTTAGACAGCAAAGGGGGTGAGGAGGAAGGGGAGGAAGCTACAGCAGGGGAGCGGTACCTTCGAGCTTGATCTTCTCGTTGAGGTTGTTGATGTAGATGGTCACGTTCGGCTGGACGCCGTTCGCCTCCCCGCCGCCGCCGGCCGTCGCCTCGCCGCTCATATCCTCGTCGAGCACGCGCCGCCACCCGAGAGCCTTCTTCTTTCTCTGGCCTCCGGGCTTCTTCTTCGTGTCCTCTCTCTTCTCGGCTCTGGTTTTGGGTTGGGCTTTCTAAATAATGCCTTACTGTCGCTTCAAAAAGGCCTCCGTTTGAACTAGTTGGTTGGGCCGCAATTGCGCAAATAGCAGTTTGTGTGATAGTCCTATTCTAAATCTAAATCTAAATCTAAACTACTTATAAAAGAGCGAACTTCACAGAAATATTAGATCCTAGCGATCCAAGGTTTGAGATCCTATGGACAATGTTGCTCCATCTAAACTACTCATAAAAGAGCGAACTTGGTAGGAACATTAGATCCTAGCCATCCAAGGTTTGAGATTGTGTGGACAATGTTGCTCCAATGACGTTGCATGTCGTTCCATAGTAATCTAATCTAAACTACTTATAAAAAAGCGAACTTGACATGAACATTAGAACGTAGCCATCTAAGGTTTGGGATCGTGTGGATAATGTTGCTCCAATAACGTTGCGTGGCGTTCCATAGTAATTGCTTGATTAATTTGGAAAGCCTAATTTAATTAGCAAATAATATGGAATCAATCTCCTTGAGATCCTGCGGATGATGTTGCTCAAATGACGTCGCACGTCATTTCAAAGTAACTGCCCGATTAATCCTGAAAGCGTTAATTAATTACCGAATAATATGGAATCAATCTCCACCGAGCCTCCGACAGGCCGCGAAGCAGAAGATGCCGAAGTCCGCTCGACCCTAACCCGTATGGGCATCCCTCTCAAATTCCCCTTTTCATGGCAAGCATGGGCTAAGAGGTGGTGCAGTGGACCATTGGGCGTCTGGCCGAGGGAGAGCAGCGTGAGCAGGTGACGATGCATCAAGGTGTTGTCGTCGATATTAGACCAGGCCGCCCCACGTGTGCTTGGCTGCCTTGCCACCCCAATCAAGGTATTTGCCAATACAAAATGGTGAAATGATCAATTGTATGGCTTAAAATAATTGATGAGGTGGATATGTTGCATGTAAAAATATTATAATTAATTAATTACTATTAGTGGGATGACATGGACAATTGATTGGTTAATATAGTTGATGATGTGGATGGCTTGCATGTTAAGATAGACAAATTAAATGACCTCTTAGTGAATTTTTACTTTATAAGAAGTATAGATTAATTAGACGTATGTTGCACGTGCATACTAACTAGTCTTTTTTGGCAAGGTGGATCTTTATTCAAACACCCAGGCATTGTGGCCTACCAAAGGTAGGAAGAATGTACACCGAGGTAGTGTATCGACTGTAACCTAAATGCATTGTTCCTCAAATTGCAAACACTGGATCTAACATAATAGAGTGATAACATTAAGTTTGCTTTACACCTAAACGTCGTGCAGGAAGAATGATCCCGAAAGGTGCGCTTAGCAACGCGTGACCCATCTTGTTACATGCGCGAGGTACCATGATCACCGAATAAGCTTGAGTCCTTTAGCCAGATTTGATATCAGCAAGAAGAAATCTGATTAGCCATTCACACTTGTCCGAGAGCAAATCTTCTGACATTGCTACCTGAACCAAAGTCTTGTTGTCGGAGTGAAAGCAGACATTGGTCCAACGTAAAAAATTGTGTCACCAGAACATCGAGGAAAAGAGATCGTCTTTTTGCCTGCAAAAATAGGGAGACAGATAAAAAAACAACGATGATGTAGTGCTTGATCTACTTATTTGGATCATGCAGGTGAACACCCAACCTGGCCACATCCGCATCAATTGCAGTGTTGAAGGCTAGATCACAAAATGCAACCGCTCCATCCGGCAGTGAATACTACACCTCCAAGGGGTATGGTCTGAGCAGGAGAGCGGAATGCAAATTGCCTCAGCTAGTACAAGTGCTTCACCTACAGTGAGGACAACTTGTGCAACAAAAAAAATTTGTGAAACTGACCAAGATTTCTTGTTGAACAACAGATCATCGCGTGTCTTCCAAAGCATCTAAAGATTTGCAAAAATATGTTGAATGGAGGCAACATGAAGTGAGGTGCATGATGGTTATCCACTTAAAGGTTTTCCTTTTGGACAACCAAGTGGCTTTTTTCACTAGATGGCTTTGGGTTGAATCTCAACTTGTGGGCTGCAACTAATAGTTGTGGGCTTTGACGTTTAATTGGTGGCTGAAATATATGGTGCAATAATTACTCCTTATGTTTCTTGATATAATGTGTATAGTTTTATGTGAAAAATGAATGTAGAAGTGTATTTGTGGGATTGTGGGATTTGTTGCGGTAATTTTGGAGTTAATTCGATCAAGAGAGAGAGAGAGAGAGAGAGAGAGAGAGAGAGAGAGAGAGAGAGAGAGAATGCCAATACTCCCCTATTTTCCATCTAGTCTCACATCAATCAACTAGGGATATTAACGTGTAGAACCAACAAAAATCCGTGGAAGAAAACTATACAACTTATATTAAGGAACAGAGGGAGTATTAATTAAGTGAAAACTTAATTAATAGTGTGGGATGATCTAAAAAGTTTCAAGTGTGGATTTAGTTCCTATTGGTGGTTCAATACCAATTGAGAATAGTTAAATTGTGGGCTTTCTTTTATTACATGAACTTGACTAGATTAGATACAAGTAAGGTATGTTGCCTAAGATGAATGTTTACTCACTCTTTGAATTTTTTTTGTAGGCGAAGAAGAAAATAATAGAAAGAAAAGAAGATTAAGACTACTCCAAGACCGTCTTAGTTTAGGAATTCCATATCATGCATTTGTAATCATTTCTTCATGTAATATTTATTTGTGAGTTTGTATTATTCAATCCATACATACAACATAAATTCTTATTATTATTCATGTTTGTAATTGAATTGTTATTAATGGACATTCTATTATTTCCATGTAATTCTAATTTCTAAAGTTTGAATTGTATTTATATCTGACAGTTGTATTATTTATTACACCTCATTTGTTCATTATTGTAAATTGTGCTCAAAATGTCCAAAAATAGCAAAGGTCGTTTCTAATTTTCTAGCACTCAAGCAATGTTTCAATCAATAAAAGTGTCAAACAAACATCCCTTTATTCGATGGTTCTCTGGACAACTTATACTTCTTTAGACTTTTTTAAATTTCACATTTTTAGATGCATGGAATGCAATTATGTCCAATCAACATTCCCAATTCTATTTATCTTGTTCTAATAAACCTTGGGATGCTACATTGTGTGTGTGTGTGGAGTGAGGAGCCGGGGACGATAGGGTATATATAGCTAGATGGAAAAGGGAAGGGAGCCATGCACGTCGGGTTCTATATAGGAACTAAAAGGCAGAGCTATGCACAAGTCAGGGGGCAGCCCCCCCACCCCCCCCCCAAGCCCATGGAGATTTTCCCAAGGGGCCTTGAGAATTGCTCTATCCCCTAGCATTGGCCCCAAACTTTGTATTTTCTTTCCCCACAAACCCCTCCCCCCCTCCCCCACCCACCCACACACATACACAATGACTGACGCAAGCTCCACCACTTGTCACATATTGAAACCTTCATCGATTGTAGGTGTGTGTGTGTGTGTGTGCTAGGTTAGGGGTAGAAGCTAATCTTTGTTCTGCCAATGTCATGTCATATGTATCTGCAAATTGTGTCTTAGCTAATCACCAGCCAAGAGACATCTCACGGAAAAAGGACAGCCCGCCTAGATTAGCTTGGACAATCTAGTCAATTGTTGTACCTTTGTAGGTGTGTCTCCTTCCAAAACGAATTTTACAAAAATTAATAACTGCTAGACTCCACGCTTGAAAAATATTTTGGCTGAACTTTTAATTCCTTACGCCAATGCACGGCGGGATACATTTATTACTTGACGGATTGAACAACATGTGCAGGGTAGCAAGATTGATCAAATAAATTTGCTCTAAATTAAACCCAAAGGTGAATTCTCTTAAGCAAAATATAGATTTCCCTCACGAACAAAAAGAATGCAGAAAAAGTGAAAAACCTCCAAAGAAACAAAAAATCTTAGCAGAATAAAATTGTTTTATTGATAACTGTGAAAACTTCCTTTGTTTTTTTACATACAACCTAAAAAAGATCATGTTCCACTATGAAAGGATAACGAAACAACAGTCGAACCAAAATCAACAAAGTGCAGAAAATATAAAGAAACCTGAATGAAAGCAATTGTTTCCTGAACTAGTATGTCTAATCTTTCACTGCTCGTGAGCAAGATACTTTTCTTCCCTTTTATGCATCGGCATTCTTCTGGTCTTGATCAGACCTTTGGGAACTCCGAGCAATGTCGTAAAAAGGAATGGCTAGCGCCAGAGGCTTCACTATCATCATTCTATGCAAACACATCCGCTCCAATCATGAGAGCTTCATAATGTTCTCCTCCGTAAAGAGACGCCAAGTATTTGATAAAACACACACATGTAAAATTAGTTTTTTTCCGAATATAGAACCCTAGTATTAAAAGAAACATCAAATAGTACAAAGCACCTTAACAAAAACAAAAATTACAACGAAATCCTTGAGATGCCCTTTGCCTTCAACCTCTAGACCACATCCACGGCACGTGCCGCTGCCGCTCCTTCCTGAGTCGGCCTGATATTGTTGGTTGCGGGCGGAAAGTCGCCGAACGGGTCAAGAAGACCACATCCGTCCCGGAGACAAAGAAGAAGGAATAACCACCGATGAAGCTCCATGACGATCAGGAGATCCCCCCCTCCCCCCAGCCAGAAGAAGTCCTCAAGAACCACACCACTTCCACAAGCTTCTCAACGTCGCCATCAAGATAGGGCGGAAGCCGGAGAGACTTTATTCGAGAAGACGCCGCCACCAACACCGTACCTGAGCATCGCCCCACCAAACTAAATCCTAAAACCAGGGGAACGGAGTCCTCCCGCCAACGGGGGCCGTGATCCACCCCGCCTCCATGGCCTGAAGGCCACGGAAGCGAGGCAGATCGCCAACAGTGCTGACGGGAGGCGAAGAAGCATTCTATCAGGGCGAAGGGGTACGGGGCGGGAAGACATGTAAATTTAGTTAGACCATGGATCTGATAAACTTCCCTTCAAATCAAGCAATGTTGAGAATCTTCCAAATCGTGTGGCATGAATCCCCGATGAATGGTTATTTGGAGGAAATACAAGAAAAACACAAGAAAAGTGTCTCGAACCTACACACTTGAGTCTTAAAAGAATTTGGAATGAATGTTTAAATTCCTATAAAATTGAGGTGTACTAGGAAGAAAGGCGCGGCGTGCCTGATAGTAAGGTGAAAAGTAAGACATGGTAGTACGAAAAAGGTAAGCTGAAAAGTAAGGGGGTGTGCAAGAGAATGATGGATGCAATTGCATCTTTTTGGTGGGGGGATGATGACAATAGCAACAAAATGCATTGGTACGCGTGGTGGAAATTATGCTATCCGAAGAATGAAGGGGGTATGGGTTTTAGAGACTTCCACTCTTTCAATCTGGCGATGCTAGCTAAGCAAGTATGGAGACTTATTACTGAACCAAACTCGCTTTGTGCAAAGGTTTTGAGGGCAAAGTATTACCCGGACGGCAACATTCTTAATGCTGGTCCGAAGTCTGGGAGCTCCTTTACTTGGCAAAGTATTCTTGCTGGTGTGGCTACTTTTAAGCGAGGTTATATTTGGAGGGTTGGGAATGGAGAGGACATAAACATCTGGTCTGACCCATGGATCCCAAGCAGCCCAGATTTTAAACTGACTTCTTTGAGGGGCAATGCGATCTATACAAAGGTTAGTGAGCTTATAGATCCTGTATCTGAGACCTGGGACACTCAACTTCTGAGTGAACTCCTTAATGATGTTGATGTTGGACGCGTACTCCAGATCCCGCTTAATAACAGGGGGTTTGTTGATTTCATTGCTTGGGGCTATACAAAACATGGAAAATATTCAGTCAAGTCTGCTTACTACTTACAATGGAAACATCAGTTTGGCCCTCGGGCCAGTCAGCTTGCTCTTCCTGGTACCTCAATTCACAATCCGGTTTGGAAAATTTTATGGAGTCTGAAAGTTCCTAGCAAGATTAAGATATTCGCCTGGCGAGCCCTCCATGGGATTCTTCCTCTGAAAAGTATTTTAGTTAATAGACACATTGGTATTTCTGGAGAATGCCCGATTTGCCATCTGGATGCGGAAAACATTCTCCATCTCATTTTCAAGTGCCAAACTGCTCAAGATCTTTGGTGCGAGCTGGGCCTATCAACATTCATATCGGATGCCCTTCTCACAGATATTTCTGGTTCGGTTGTCCTGGAGCATATTCTGAGAGGTCCTAACTCAAATATTCCAGGATTTTCGACGTCTAAAATAAAGGAGCTAATTGTTACGGCTTCCTGGTACCTCTGGTGGATTAGACGAAGAAGAACTCATGATGAGAGTGTGCCTCCGATCCACAAATGTAAGCTTTCTATTTTATCTATTGTGGCTAACTCTGCGAAGATTGGTACTCAGATTCCTGCTGAGGAGGCGAAGAAGTGGAAGAGACCTACACCGCGACAGGTAAAATTGAATGTCGACGCGTCCTTTCATCCAGATGTTGGCGCAGGTGCGGTGGGAGCTGTTCTTCGAGATTACACAGGAACTTTCATTGCTGCCAGTACCAAATATATTCCTCATGTTTCTTCGGTGGAGGCAGCGGAGGCCTTTGCAATGAGGGAGGGTTTGGCACTCGCAATTGAAGTGGGGTGCAATAATATTCAAGCTGATTCTGATTCGATGGATGTTATCGAAGCTTGTTCGGGCGAGGAGGCTTGGTGGAATGAATCGGCTGCTACTTATGCCGATTGCATGGATATGGTTGCTACCATAGGCTCTGTTTCTTTCTCTCATTGCCCGAGGGAAGCAAATGTGGTAGCAGATGAGTTAGCTAGGTATAGCTTCTTGAATAAGTTATCTTGTAATTGGGTAGATGATCCTCCTAGTTTCATTCTAAACTCTATTGTAAACGATGCAACCTTTCTGTGAGCAGCAAGTTTCAGACGCACTCTTTTCCTTACCAGGGTACCTAAGGGGACTGGAAGGTTTTTAATGAGGCGGCTTGCTTGCTCAATATATTTAAAATTTCAAAAAAAAAAGGTAAGCTGAAAACATATAAGTAACAATGTTTATGATCTACCACCGCGCCCATAGGATGAGAATAAGGTGAAAAGTAAAGGAGGGTAGTATGAAAAAAGAAAGCTTGAAACATATAAGTAGCAATGTCTGCTGGCAAAGCAACTATATTTCGTAACTAAGAACACTACCTAGCGCACTTCCAAACCCTTACAGATTGTACAACACAAGTGCACACACAGGAGCAAATTTCAAACTTTTCATCCTAGAATCTCACGATCAAGTAGTGAAGTTATGCCCGAGTATTTCTTGCAGTTCTACATGTTTCCATTGGGGTATGCTTGTTTCTAGCATTCTGTACACGGTAGATACCAGCAGCCATCCTCACTGATCAGCTCGGTGGATAAAATCCTTCGTTCAGTTCAAATGCTTTAGATGTATCCATCATGATGAATTGTTCAAATGTGTAGATGAATCCTTCTTTCAGTTCTTTAAATTGGTCTATGAAATTGTTAGGTGTAGAGCCTTCCAGGGTTCCTCCCTGCAACAGTGACATGAATGAGCTGCAATTAGTACTGAAAATGTAAACTGAGGTATAAGTGTTGTGTGTAGTATGTACCACACGATCTACCATGACTAAATTTAGATCATATATAATTTTCCCAGTCAATATCTGTCTCTGTTTTCCCAAATTAATTCAGCGAAAATGCACAAGAAGCCCACATAGAGGTGTCTACTTTGACACATATTTGAGCAAGGTTGTTTGAATTTCTGGCTTGGTTTAACAAAGATAAGCCAGTGACGAAGATAAAAGGTAGTATAGACTGATCATACTACGGTGAAATTAAATAATAGTAAGTATGAAAAGGAAATTTTACAGATATAAATTGCCGACTAACCTAACAAATTCTGGTCAAGCACTGAAGTTCAGTTGCTCGACAACTGATTATATATATATCAGAGTCTGATATCTTACACTGAACATGGTTCAGTTTAGTCTTATGTTTGGCGTAGACTTTATGCAGTAAAGCATGTATTTAAAATCAATTCAAATAGTGGCAGTTCTAAAAGTATGTTCCTATCTAGCAATAGGAGTAGAAGGCAAGTTTTTTTTTCTATTTCAGAGATATGCACATGAATAATTATCGAACCCTGGTGAAAATGGATCTTTCATTTCTTTCACTGTGTCATTACAAATGAGAATACACGTTGAAAAGATAGAAAGATAAAGGAGGATTGAAGATACACAAAGATTTTGCCACGTTTCACCAAAAGATAGAAAAACAATTCATTACCTTCTAACTGGTATAACTAATCACAATCTGAAATCTGTAATAGTATAGACCAAAGAAGAGAAATCTCTCTATGGTTTCTCGACAAATCGCAACCTGGAATCATAAAATAGTATAAGTAATCACAATCTGGAATTGCATAGACCAAAGAAGAGAAATCACTCTGGTTTCTCAACAAATTATGCTATAGGCAGCAAGTAATTTCCTACCAAAGACAGAGCTCATCCAATACCTTGCTGGATCATTAAGATCCCATCGTGTTCCTCAAATTACCATGGTAATGCAGTAAATTAACACAACAATGTTATTATTCATCTTTCCCATTCCTAAATTAGATTGTATATGTTTATCAGTCCTTCATTCAAGATGGCAAGAAAAATATACATATAAATTTTGTTCTGTAAAGCCTATCACAATTGAATAAGCTCACCTTTCCTTGGTGGATTCTAACATAAGCCCAATTATTCAGCCACAAAAATGAATGGATGCATTCCCTGAATAGTAGTACTGGTATCGATGGTAGAAGAATAATGACCTTTTTAGATCTCGAGACAATACATGTAGTATTAAGAAGACACAAATAATCTAAACCAATAATCAATCTACAATCTGATCTTTACACAAAAGAAGCCTTGAACTGTCATCCTGGACAAATATGAAGTGATTAAATATATTCTATCATGTCCTAGAGATTAGTTGCCAAACAGAGAACAGTCTGTCCACCTGATTTTAAAGAAAGCTTATGTATGGAACCTAAAACATCACGAATAGAAGAGAATCATTTTTAATACTGGGAACAACCTCTCAAACTTCTAACATACACAACTTAAATCGAATGCAATTCACATCATTTTGTACCGGTCAGATTACAAAAAGGATCATTCCTGTTAACAAACAAATGATGGAAAACAATCAGATGATTTTGAGACAGAAGTTGCTAGTTCTATGTATGAATACCAGAGCAAGCAAAATTAAAATAGTTGATACTGAACTGCTAAGAGAAGTTACAACAGATCAAAATAAATGAAGTGTCCGTAATGACAGCAACTTCTATTTACCAGATGAATGTGCTGTGCTCCAGCGTGCACTGCCACTTCGGCAAAGCTCCGCCCCAAACCAAGTTTTCCGTTTGGTTGCCATGTAGTTTACGCTACAGCAGTCGAGAACTGAAAGAAACTGAAGAACACCAGCAGAGATACTCCAAACTTGGTTCTATGCCCGGCACTGCTGTGGGATTGAAACAACAAACCTGCCTGTTCAAAAACCTGCCAGTTCAATCAAAGGTAAAATTGTGTTGTGGTGAATTGGTTATCTCACTTAACAGAACTTAAAAGGGAAAATAAAAGATGGGAGAGAGAAGACCATGAGGTAAAGGAGACAATGTCACCAGGCCGTTGGAGTGGTTGCCAGACTGAACGCAACACTTGGGATCCACCTGCTGTAGTGCCGAAGCTGCTGTGAAGCTCGTGTGGTTTGGCTGTTGTAGAGTGACCGGCGCCCGCAACATGTTGGAGCCAAAATCTCAGGGTGACCGATAGACGCGCCGTCTCGTATTGCCGTCTTGCCGTCGCCGGCAACGTTTCCTCCTATCCTCTGTTTCCTCCTGGACAGAATGTCGGCGGATGTTGGGCGAAGCCGCAGAGAGGAGCCAGCGGAAGGCAGGACGGACTGACGACAGCAGACGCTAGGCGAAGTCGTGGGAAGGTGCCATGTGTAAATTCCATCGTTATCATTGCAACTCACTATAACCTTCACCATGAAAATAGAAATGGATCAACGAAGTTAGACATAAATTATCAATCAGAACCAAGCATGTCTCTCACAGTCTAAATGGTACTGACATGGATCCTCCAAGGTACATCATTTGCTTTGATTTTCTCATCTCTGTCATATGTTGTTCTCAGAGAGCATAAGTGACAGAAACTCATCTTCAAGCCTGCTACCTCTCAACTCATTCTATCTTGGTGCTGATAGCTGATCAACAACACCAAAAATACCAGATGCCTCTTGCAATGCTGACGGTAGTAATACATAACCAGTCATCATCAAAGTTGTACTGATTAAACACATATCATGGAAAGACTGCATATTTTTTAGAGCAGCCAAAATCAACATAAACTAACTTGTTCAATGTTTTTTCTGTCCTCCTTGCCCACAAGTGTTAGTAAGCATTTGGTCAAACACAAAGCATGCATGTACAAAAATAGGTGTGCAGACTAAATCAGCAAATGTCAATGGAGTTGTATGAAATCGAGATAAAGAATTAGAGACTAAGTAAAGAAACTGTGTAGGGAGAGAAATTAAAACTCATGGATGTTCCTGTCGTCACGGGCGGTGCTAGAACCGTTGTTGAGGTGGGTGCCCTATAGCTCCTTGCCATCGAGCTCTTCCTTCTTGATAGAGAGAGCGAGGAGAGGCCCGCCAAGCCCCGACCAGCCGCTGGGGTTGAGGCCGTCTTCCGGATGAGAAGCCGCGTCGGAGAAGCCGGAGTGCCTCCGCGAAGGCCGCGACACGCCTACCACGGCATGACTGCGTACCACGGAAGAGCTTGACCTGGGGAAGCTTGTGACTTTGCGGGCGGCTAGCCTCCTTGGTGACGCCGGCGGCCATGGGATACGGGCCACGGGCCACAGGCCTCACCCGGGTTGCCCACGTATTGGAAAACTTGAGGAGATGCTCTGGGTTCAGTTCTTAGGGCATCATCTTGAGTTGCTTCTTCTTGGGTAGGTCGCCGTCGCAGGCCATCGCAGGCCAACGCCCATCACGATAGCATGGGAGGGAGAGGAGTCTGCCAGCCTGGGCGGAGCATGTGAGCCACAACGGTGGATTGGGGAGGAGGAAGGAGTGGGGATTGGGGAGGAAGAGGAGCGGGAATGGGCATCGATGGGGATTTGGGGGGGGGGGGACCACCTCCGTCGTCGAGGAATTGTCAAAAAAGACCACTGTAAAAATATTTGTCAAAAAAGACCCCCTCTCGGTAGCGTGGCACATGCCGCCATTGGCAAAGCCGGCATGTAGCCGGCACGTTGTCTGAATCTTTTTTGACAATTTTTTTTACATGTGGTCTTTTTTGACAATCCATTGGTGAAGGTGGTCTTTTTCGTCAAAAAATCGAAGGAAGAGGCCTGGATTTTTCGGGTTAGCTTCTGTTGACTGCCGCTTTGACCGAATTCTCTAGAGATCTGAAGATGGCTCATCACTGCGACGCGCGCGATGGTAAGACGCAAGCACGACGTGTTCACTTTTTATTGGAGGAATCAGGTGTATGAACAGTAACCAAATATTTCAGCGCTGATTTGGCTCGCTGATTGGGGCGTGAAAGTCCATCAACTTTATATATGTATCTAATCTATGAATCCAATCCAGGAATTTGGGCGCCATCTGTTTGATCCAAAGTCATTCCCCTCAAAAGGATTCTAAGAAATAGAATCCTACAAGTATGAAATTCTTACGATGCAAAGAGGCCCCGAGTGTTGTGTAGTGATCGAATTTCTGCATTTACACATCAGACATCAGCAGTCGCCCCTCTACGCACGTGCGTTCCAGCCCTCTATGATCCGTCAGTAGTGCATGTTCTTGTGCTACTGTATTTTTTTATCAGATGAGTGACGAACTAACATATACTGTGTAGTACATAACTGACATGATCAATCTATGTCACACCAATTACTCGTGCCCGTCCTGATGCATCTCTGTAAGTACTGTGTAATGTGTAGCTACACTTGTGAATCTAGCTTGATCCTCTTCTCATCTAACTTCACCTCATCCTCGCATCCTTGTTTCACGGTGCAGATTATCGCTGATGCATGTTCCGGACAAGGCGAGGGCGGCTGCGGCTGCTCCTTGCTCTTCCCCCAGAGCACGCTGTACAACCCGGCGACGAGCAGCGCCCCGCCGAGGATGCTGCCGAGGTGGACGACCTCGCCGAGGAAGAACGACGAGCAGAAGACGGTGAGCAGAAGCCCCAGCGGGTTGGACATGGCCAGGAACACCGGCCCGCGCCTCTCGATGCACCAGGCCTGCAGGTAGAAGGACACCCCGGTGACCACGAACCCTGAGTACGCCACGGCGACGAGCCCCACGTCCAGCCGCAGCCTCCACGCCTCCTTCTTCCCGCCGGTCGCCGCCGCCGCCAGCGCGAGCGACTGCCCCGTGCTGAGCAGGCACTGCAGCGCCGTGGCCAGCAGCTTGTTGGGGTACTCCTTGAGGAGGCGCGCCTGGAGCACGATCCAGAGCGACCACGTCACGTTCGCCAGGAGCATCAGGAACGTGCCCTTCATCCACTGCCCCTGCTTGGTCGTCCCGCCGGCGGCGTGCGCGTGGCCGGCGAAGGCGCGGTGGTGGTTGAGCGGGCTGAGCGGCGGCCCCGCGTAGAGGGCGATGACGAGGACGCCGGCCACGCAGAGCGCGACGCCGGCCAGCTTCGCGGCGCCAGAGGAGGCGCGGAGCTTGATGGCTTCGAGGTGCAGGAGGACGGCGAAGAGGAAGGTGATCACCGGGATGGAGTTGCTCGTGGCGGACGCCACGGTCGCCGAGGTGTACTTGAGGCTCAGGTTGTGCAGGTTCATGCTCACCGTGTTCCTATACGTACGTGCAGTACATGTCACTTACACGTGTGTATGATGGATCTCTTTGAACTAGCATCAAGAATAATGTCTTACCCGAGTAAAGCATACATGAAAATCTTAGTGAACAACCACAGTGACATGGGTGGCGCGTTTCTCCTGCAAGTACAGCATTCAGGGATCGACCGATTTTAGGTGAATTAGTTACTTGCAAAGTTGCATGAATGCATAGACACTGACTGTTAGATGCCAAATTTCCCTTTTTCGGGGTTTTATGAAAGTAATTAGTACTAATACTTGGTTAATCAACTACCTCTCTAGGAGGATGGCGAGGGGCAGCAAGAGGAGAGTGGCGGCAGCCTGGCGGTAGAAGATGAAGACGGAGCTGTTCATGCCGCCGTCCAAGGCCGCCTTGGACACGACGTACATGCCGGTGTAGATCACCTGTATCACCATCGCCACAACATACGCCTTCTTCCCTGCATCCGACGACATGGCTATCACGTCCCTCTGACTGATCGACTCCTGAGCTAGCTGAGAGGTCTTCTGTGGTTGGGAGACAAACGAATGAGTGCGCCTTATATAAAGATCGATGGAGAATGCACATATGTTGATGTTTCAAAGGAAAGTACAGTAGGTATTAGTAGCTTTTTCTCTTTTCTTTTTTGCGATAATGCTGGCTTTTTATCTATTTTAAATTTTGCAGTTAAACTAGCTTTTGCTGGCTTGCTGTGGTTCACACATTTTATTTGTTTGCCAAAAGAATGATATCTTCCACCTTTTTTTCCTCTGAGAAAGATTTAGATGTTGTTGCATGAATACCACTTATGTTAGTGCTTATTGTTCATTTGGGAAACTAGCTAGCTATAGCCTATAGCTAGTGGTGTACTATCTTGCTTCTGCCAAAATATCTGCGATCACTCGTTATTGATTACAAGTGTGAGAGAATATACCAGCTAGTTGTGTCTTGTAGAAATGATTTTCTCCCCATTGGGGGATAGATTTCCTCCAATACAAATCCACCCACAAAAGTGTATTGAGATCTACAACTATATATGTGCATAGTGTCTTCATGTTGCAACCACGCTATGTTTCTTCAACACATTTTCTAAATAACTCATTTAGCATACATGACATCAATTGAATTTTTGTGTATGTCGAGCTAAAAAATCTTATTATGTACATCCATTCTATTTTGTCCTATGTACCTGGTATCCTGGTTTATACTGTCGGTAATTCTTAAAATTTCATGCCAAACATATCTAAAACTTTTCGGATCAACTATGTATGGAAGAACTATTTAATTTATCATTGAAATAAGATATTACACTATACCTTTGCATTTTTTACAAGAATTACCCATTTAGAAGTTTATTGTCCGTATTAGCCCATTTTGTGGAAGTTCTGCCAGTATTTACCCATTCTAAGATTTGCAGAGATATCACCCCTCTAGGTCTGTTGTCATGTAGAAATGGCATGCCACCTCACGGGTTTATCTCCTTGATTTTGTATGTTTTTGGATCGGTTCGCCTTCACTGCCCCCAAACAGGCCATAATGGAGCGGTGTGACTCAGCCCTAGCAGTTGCATCGCTTCGCCTAGGCCAGTCCGAATCAGGGGGGAAGTGAGTCGGCTCTTTATCATGAGAATAACGAAAAGACAATACAGTAAGGTGACATGGCATGATGTACATGACAACCGCGACACACTGGAGAGATTGCTCAAATATCTTTTGAGGGTCAATATTTTTCACAGAATGGTGTAATACAAATGAGATGCTAAATGCGCATAATTCATTCCAAAACTATGAAAGTACGGGTTAAAAACTGAAATTTACTCTAGAAATAATTGTATGTTATTTGTTGCATTTGGCACATCGGCGATATGATAATCTTGTTTTCCACATGGAAG
Organism: Dactylis glomerata; assembly: GCA_007115705.1. NCBI lineage: Eukaryota > Viridiplantae > Streptophyta > Magnoliopsida > Poales > Poaceae > Dactylis > Dactylis glomerata. The sequence goes on along the minus strand of QXEO01000177.1, from coordinate 1,846,728 downwards.
TTTTATTATTCTACCGCACAACTAGCCCTTTTTAATATACTTTGGTGGCTATGTTTCCATAGTAGATTTGAGGATAAATTTAGAGACAATGAAAAACTACAAACTGACCCAAGGATAGTCAAGAAATAGAGTACCTCAAATACATAGAAAGAATGGAGCACTATAACTTGTTTTGCGTAAATCGGGTATGTTAACTTGGTCCTTGTCTTTTTGGAAGACACTCGTTCTACTTGATTTTTTTGTGTGTAAACTAGATTAAATATAACTCTTTTGTTTGTATCACTTTTATGGGAACTTTATGTTAATAGAAACTTGGTTTATCAACAAACAAAACTAGAGCAAACATAACTCGTTTAATTGTGTCTTCTTGATGCGAACTTGTAAGTGAATAAAAACTTGCTTTATAAAAAAATCTAGAGCACATATGTGGAAATACATCTGAAGATGGAAACATCCTCTGGGAAATAAGGGTTATTAGTGGATTTCGTATAACTTTTTTGGCCCGCATGCCCCTAATTAAACGGCACTTAGATTCATTTCTGAAAATGCTCTTAGGAGCTTGGTGGAGCCCACGGGCTTGCACTCTTTTTTTGAGCTAACAAGCAAACAGAACATTAACAAGAACTCGTTAATGGTGAAAAGCTACCAAATTCACAGGTCGTAGCTTTTTTAGTTAGTCCCTAAAAAAGCTTTTTCTAAATAGTGTGCTGAAACAAAGTAGGCTAAAAATCTGGACGGCTATGTAGGAAGCATTTCTGGCCTTTTTTAATATATATGGCATATTGCGGTTAACTAATTTATTTGAGAACCAATTCGATCGAAGTGGAGTAGCTTGCATATAGCCGTACCGGCAGACCAGAGAGATCGAGCGCACCAAGCACCGTGAATTCATGTCATCTTTCCAATAATAGCAAGCATATAGCATATTACCGTTCCTTCATCTGTTGGGTTCTCCTGGCATTATTTATTTATTTTATGTCCATCCATATCTCTGGTCATCCATATCTTCCGAAATGACGTTCATGACTGTCAATTCGATTCTCTCTCTTTTTGGTAGTGTTTCTGTCGTGCTGGTTTTTATTTAGTTACAGGTGGTCACTACTTCGTCTTCTTAAGAAACCGGTGGTAGTTCTGCATTGTGATGACTTACATATGTCAAATTTTCTATTGCTCCAATGAAAAGATGGCAAAGATTCTGCTTCTTCTTTCCTTTTGATATGAAAAGGGTAGATTCTTATGTTGTGACAAAGGACATAAATTAAGGAGAAATTTAACATAAGAATCTTATTTTGCGAGCAATTAACAGAAATATGGGGTTGTTATTTTGCGATGAACCGGCAAGGATTTCAATTTTTAAACTTGAGTTCTTGAAGGCAAACGACTTGGAATTGATGGGTGGCAGTGCATACCACTAGTGGGGACAGGGCCTTCAGTCCCGGCCCGTAAAGGCCTTTAGTCCCGGTTTGCAAACCGGGACTCCAGAGGCGGGAGCCTCAGAGCGTATTCAGGGCTAGGCCATTTAGTCCCGGTTTGTAACACGGACCGGGACTAAAGGGCCTCTACAGATTTTGTTTTTTGCTTTAGGGTTTTAGGGTTTAGGTGTTCGGGGGAATTATTTTTATTGTATTTTATATTCTTTCTTCATTTTAAAAACACTTTTCATATAATTGTACGCATACATGTTAGTGCATATATATGTAAGATAACTTATCTTACGATCGAGTATATATATACAATTATATGGAGATAATAATTACCAGGACTAGAGCCCGTTTATTCGATTACACCAACATTAGTAATGGCCCCTAGCTACACTAAATCTTTCTTTATCATCTATAAGTTCTGTCCTCAAAAAGGCCGCTAGCTGCTCTCACTACAAGGATTCCGGTCTATTGCAACAACAATATTCGTTGCAATAAGTGGCAAATTATCGCAATAGGTGTCTATTGCCACGACATTGTGTTCGTTGCCAAGCGTTGCAATAGCAAGCATGGTAATAGGTTATTGCCGCGAAAACCAAAATGTGGCAAGAAAATCTTCAATTGCAACAAAGATATCGCAAGTTGCCACGTTTTTTCTCGTGGCAGTACGCACTTGATGCCACGATCTCTTTTGTGGGGATAGCTTCCCGCAACAGGCAGCAAAACTGTTGCGAAACCCCATTTGTGGTGATATGTATTCGTGGTGATAGCCTATTGCAACACCACTTGTTCCGTGGCGTGTGCCCTTCCGTGGCAATAGCCGATTGTTGCAATACCTTATGGCAACAGTTTTTGACTTCGTGGGCATAGTTGTTTTACCACGAATCCTATGTTTGTGGCATTACCATATTGCAACATACTTATTATGGTGGTGACAGATACTTATCACACCAGATAAATATTTGTGGCCAAAGGCTACTGCGACAATACAAACATCATGTGGCAAAAGGACTATTTCAACAAAAGTGAAATTGGTGGCGCCAAGCCGCTGTCACAACGACAAAATATTTGTGGCGAGAGGATACTGCAACAATGCAAATATTTTATGGCAAAAAGACTATTTCAACAAAGCCGATATTCGTGGCGGCAAGGAGTTGTCACAACGGACAATTTTTTGTGGCGAGAGGCTACTGCGACAATAAATACTTTTGAGGCGAGAGGACTATTTCAACAAAAGTGAAATTGGTGGCACCAAATAGTTATCTCAACAAGTTAATAGTTTGTTGTGACAAGTTATGGCGACAATATATTATTTTGTCGCAACAACCTAGCGCAACAAAGTAGGCTGGCGTGGTTGCTTCACTTTAATGCCACACTAAATTTATTGTGGTGCAAACACATTGCAACCTTTACTAGGTTGTGGTAATAGCATATTGCAACCAAAAAAAAACATGCATTCAAATGTATAATTCAACCAATCCGTATATGAATATTATAGTTTGCATAGCCAATATCCATACAGAGAAATATAAAAGATCCTGATGGACCAAATCAACAACTGTCTTCTGGTCCAGAATTGGTCCAGGTCATAGTAATAGCCTGGGAACGACGAATATTTGCCAGTAAATGGCTTATAGAATTTATTCCACGCGAAATATAAATTAGCACTCAAATCAACAATTTGAATGTGCTATCCAAACTAATAGCAAATACTAAACTTGGACGTATCCTGAATGTTCCATATAAAACCACGTGTTGATGATCCCACTTAATTATTTTGACCCTGAAATTAAGAAATAAAAAATAGATGAAGTTTGCATGATAGATGCACAGATTAGAAACGAACAGGTCAAGGACAAGAGGAAATAACTAAAATTGAGGATGTACAAGTAATCTTGGAAATGTTGTTCTCATTTTGCAAGAAAAATTGTATAAGGAACATAATGTATGCATCAGTACATGGGAAAAATCAGCAATTGTTCTTCAAGAAGGACATGTGTAAAAACAGTGTCAAAGAATTGATCCATTGGTACAACTACTCCATCAGTTAACTTGGATAGTGTTCTGAGAAACAGGTAAATAAGTTTCGCCTACAACTTTAATTGCTAATCCATGAACGTGAGAAACAGGTAAATATTGTGACTAGATTGGAAACTTAGAAATAATTAGGAATAACTATGATTTTAGGGCCTACAGCATGTTGGCGCTGCATCTCGCAGCGCCTCTTCTTCTTCCTTAACTCACTCTCTCTCTAATCTTTCTTCTCACTTGGTGATTCACACACAGCCACAACACACGCACGCACACACACTCAAGGGACAAGCACCGCTTGCTTTGCCGCGAGGCCCTTCCCCTTGATGACACAGTGGCTACATTCTTCTGCTTCAGCCCTCACGGCCCCGATAAGTTTCCTAGGATCACTCTGCACTACTTAACCTGGCCACGCACACACGCGAATGCAGCTAACAAACCCAGCACATATATAGCAGCCTCTCGCCACCATCGGCATCTCGCCGCGCGCGCGCCCGCATCACACGGCCATGCGTCGTCTCCGGCATCTCACCATGCGCACATGCTGGACTGAGCCACACTTCTTTGCAACTAACTAAATGCAAGACGAAAATAAACTAGATGCAGATATATGATCAAGATTATGAGCTAACACAGCAGGCACCTCACTTGCTTATCAGAAAACGGAGCAACAATTTGGCCCAGAAATAATTAGGAATAACTATGATTTTAGACCAGGTACTGGACAGCCGAATCCCTGCAGTACTGTAGGACAGAAAAGCAACCATTTGGCCCAAGTCCCATCCAACGCTGGCAGAGACGTACAGGTGAATTATATAAGAATGGCCGTGAACTATATAAGAAAATGATCGCGCGTTGCTCTGGTAGGTACTTCTCCCGCATGGCCGTGAACTATATAAGAAAATGAGATCAATATGAATGTCAATCATGATAACAAAGAATGACTGGTAAAAATAGAGGTGTGAATATTTATTGCTTACGTCGTATCTGTAATCCTTGTGCTCAGAGGTAAATGATACGTCTCCAACGTATCTATAATTTTTGATGCTCCATGCTTGTTTTTACACCATTTGCCTATTGTTTCGTTACACTTAGTGGCACTTTTATGCATTTTCCGGAACTAACCTATTAACGAGTTGCCACAGTGCCAGTTTCCTGTTTTCTGCTGTTTTTGTGTTTCAGAAGTGATACACAGGAAATATTCTCGGAATTGGACGAAACAAGTTCCTGAAGTCTTATTTTACCCGGAAGCTTCCAGAGATCCGAAGGAGAGTCGGAGGGGGGCCACCAGGGCCCCACACGCAGGGGTGGCGCGGCCAGGCCCCTGGCCACGCGGGCCCCTGATTGCTGGGATGATGGCGCCAGAAAAGAGTTGGTGCCTAGTTGAATGTCCAGCCCATTTGGAACCCCAAGAGGAAGGTATGATGAATACAGCAGCAAGGTTTTCCCTCAGTTAAGAAACCAAGGTTTATCGTTATTGGAGAGGAGAGACAATGACGACTGAAGGTGATGCAGACTGGCTTAATAACACTCCAACAAGGGCGCCGTTAACGATACTTGTTGACTCGTCTTCGGCCAGTAGCAACGCGGAACCCGCACACACACAACCAAGTACTTTGTTCCCAACTTACGATGAGGTTGTCAATCTCACCGGTTTGCTTGAAATAAAGGTTATGAGTATATCGAGTGGAAAACAATATAGTATGCGAGTAAAGTAAACAGTGCGAGTAAAGTAAACAGGTGATAGCAATATGATGTAAATAGGACCGGGGTCCACAGTTCACTAGTGGTGTCTCTCCATAGATAAAATAGCACATGCTGGGTAAACAAATTACAGTTGGGCAATGGATAGAATAAAGATAAACGTGATATGTCAAGAAGATCACTATGAGATTTACTCTGGGCATTACAACAAAATACATAGACCGCCATCCAACTGCATCTATGACTAATAATCCACCCCCGGGGATATCAATCCGAACACCCCAAAAGTATTAAGTTGCGAACAACAGATAATTGCATTAAGCAAAGTGTGTAATGTAAACAAAGCATATGCCCTTGAGCATATGAATGTTGTTTTCTCCCTAGTAGCAACAACACATCTACCACCTTAGAGGTTTCTGTCACTCCCCCAGGTGAAATAGAGGCACGAACCCACTATCGAGCATAAATACCCCCTCTTGGAGTCACTAGCAACTACTCGGCCAAGATAGCTACTAACAACGGAGAGCATGCAAGATCATAAACAACATAGAGATAACAAAAGATATAATTCAGTACAGCAACTTAATCATAAACACCAATATTCATCGGATCCCAACAATCAAACATGTAGAATTACATAACGGTGATCTCAATCATGTAGGGCAGCTCATGAGATCTAAACATGAAGCACATGGTGGAGAAGACAACCATCCAGCTACTACTATGGACCCATAGTCCAAGGTAGACTACTCACTCATCGCTCCGGAGGCAAGCATGGCGATGAAGAAGACCTCCGGTGGCGATTCCCTTCTCCGGCAGGGTGCCAGGAAGAGCTTCTGGACCCTCCCGATCTTCGGGTCGACGGTGGCGGCGGATCGCGATGTGTTCTGGAAATCTGATCGGGTACTTAGGTTTTTTCTGTCGGGGGGTCTTTATAGGTGAAGGGTCGATGTCAGAGGAGGGGCCAGGCGCCCTCACACGGGGGTGGCGCGGGCCAGGGCCTGGCCACGCCGCCCCTGTGTGTGGGGCCCTGGTGGCCCCCCTCCTACTCCTCTTCGGATCTCTGGAAGCTTCCGGGTAAAATAAGACTTCAGGAACTTGTTTCGTCCAATTCCGAGAATATTTCCTGTGTATCACTTCTGAAACACAAAAACAGCAGAAAACAGGAAACTGGCACTGTGGCACTTGTTAATAGGTTAGTTCCGGAAAATGCATAAAAGTGCCACTAAGTGTAACGAAACAATAGGCAAATGGTGTAAAAACAAGCATGGAGCATCAAAAATTATAGATACGTTTGAGACGTATCAAGCATCCCCAAGCTTAACTCCTGCTCGTCCTCGAGTAGGTAAGTGATAACAAAAGAAATAATTTTTGAGGTGACATGCACCTACACAATCTTAATCATATATGTAAGCATTTGTGAGCTGGGATCATAAGAACTTAAAACATGGGCATGAAGATATAATCATGACAATAAGAACTTAGCAACCATGTTATAAACATGCAAATGAACACAAACAAAAGATTATGAAAATGAAACAATGAAAGTCAAATGTGTGTTCAAATCATAAGGAAAAACATACAAATGGTTTTCAGCTTGTCCTTCAAAGAGAGCAAAACATAAATGCATAGGACACCTTCAAGTTTAAGAGGGTGACTAGATACAAATAATTTAAGAACAAGTGAAACCAATCAATATGAGTCAATCAATGAACTTTGGGACAATGCATATCACACTAAGAATGACAACTATGCTCTCTTAATGGTGCATAAAGAAAGAAGGTGGTGACTCAACATAAAAGTAAAAGAAAGGCCCTTCGCAGAGGGAAGCAGTGATTGAGCATGTGCTAGAGCTTTTCATTTGTAAAACAGAGAGATAAAAATTGGTTTTGAGAGGTGGTTGTCTTTGTCAACGACTGGCAATGGGGTTCTTACTATCTTCCATACAAAAATGAAGCAAGTTTTTGAGAGAGAGATTGGCACTTTTGTGCTCTTTTATAAAGCTTGGCACTCCTCCCCACCTTTTTTTCCTTTCACAAACCATGGCTAACCGATTCCATCGGGTGCCCACCAACATTCACTTTCCATGGAGGAGTGCCTTTTTTTCTTTCTTTTTTCTCTTTTTTTTTTCTTTTTGGAATAAGCAATATGGAAGATAGCAAATCCGACCACTATGTCCCCATGAGCTGAAAACAGTGTCATAAAACGAGAAGTGTTTTGAAGGTTTTTGAAAGGTAGCACATGAAAATTTACTTTGGAATGGCTTACAAATACCATGCATAGGAATTTATAGTGGACACAATGGCAAACTTGGTTTTTAGGAGTTGGATGCACGAGTAAAGCTCATACTCAGTACAAGGCGAGGGCTAGCAAAAGACTGGGAGCGACCAACTAAGAGAGCAATAATGGCCATAATCATGCAAAGCGACAAAGCGACATTAAAAGAAGCATAAGATGGCATCAAAAGTCAAAAACTAAATGATCATGAAGGCTATTGGCGACTTTGTAAGAGTCTAACATGTGTGAGCATGCGCCAAGTCAACCCAAATAAAGCATCAAGGAGAAAACCAAAACAATGCTTCCATACAATAAAAACAACGCATGATTTTTTCAAAGGCTCATTAAGCAATCTCAGTTATTTGAGACAAGTCATGCTATAGCAAAACCACTAAGCATACTATCAAAAAGACATCAAGCATGACATGAAAAAGCCTAAGCCGCAGTCTACACAAGCTCCTTCTTGTACCACTATTTTGCACAAAGCTTTTTCTCTTTTCCAACACCATTTGAAATTTTTATAAACACCTATTTTGATGAAAACCAATAAAGATCAGAGGCAAAAAATACACCTTGATGAAAAGATATGACAAGATCTGAACGCAAATCAAGGCGAAAACGAAAACCAAAAGCAGTAGCAGAAAAAGTAGAACGCTCGATTTTTAATAAGAGTGAAAACTAGAGCGTTCTTTGCAAATGAAAACGAGTACATCTCCTCCAAAGGAAATTTGTTGGGGTCCAACCATTTATTGCAGAAAACAAACAAACTAAACTAACTAAGAAAACTAAAACAACTGACGCTCCAAGAAAAACACATAGTGCATAAAGCAATAAAAATATAGTGTCTTGAAAGGTGACCTGATTTTTGCCGATGAAGAAGGGGTGCCTCGGGGGCATCCCCAAGCTTTGACGCTTGTACTTCTTGGATATTTCTTGGGGTGATGCATGGGCATCCCCAAGCTTGAGCTTTCGTCCATTCTTCAACTCATCTCATCATTCTCCAATCCCTACACTTGAAAACTTCCTTCATACAAAACTAAACACAATTCTATTAGCAACATTAGTGTAAGCATAACATATAATCAATCTTCTATTTGCTTAAGGTTTCAACTCAAAACCACCACATATATAGAAAATACTACTGTAGCAACCTCCCCAAAAGTTCCGTGATCAAAAGAACTCAAAAGAAAGCGATAAAGTGGCAAACACAAATATTGGCAGAAATCTGTCAAAACTGAACAGCTGACAAAGGTTGAATTTTTGAGGGATTTTATGTTGCTCAAATCAAAAAGTGTTCAACTAAGAAAAGTTTGGATATAACCTGGGTCATATGCACAATAAATCGCAGGTCCAAAAGATAAACAGAGAATTTTCACGAATTTTTACGGTACAGCACCGAAAACAGTTTCAGGACAGCAACATCCCCAAATCTTTACCTCACTCAAATTAGAGGCTTCTCTTGGCACAAAAACGAAATAAACAAGATAAGGAGTGGTCATTACAGTAGTAATGACTTCCAAGACTCAAATAAAAGAAAAAGTACTGAAAAGAAAACATTGGGTTATCTCCCAAGAGTGCTTTTCTTTAACGCCTTTGAGCTAGGCGCAGAAAATTGCGAATTAAGTAATATCAAGTGATGAAGCATCAAGCTCATAATTTGCTCTAAGAATAGAGTCAAAAAGTAATTTCTTTCTTTTCCTAGGGAAGTGTTCCATACCTTTCTTTAGTGGGAATTGATACTTGATAGTGCCTTCCCTCATATCAATGATAGCACCTACAGTTCGAAGAAAGGGTCTTCCCAAAATAATAGGACATGAAGCATGGCATTCAACGTCCATAACAAGAAAATCAACGGGAACAAGGTTATTGTTAACCACAATAAGAACATCATTAATCCTTCCCAAAGGTTTCTTCTTAGCAACATCAGCAATAGTAACATCAAAATAACACTTTTCAAGCGGTGGTAAATCAAGCATGTCATAAATCTTTCTAGGCATAATAGAAATACTAGCACCTAGATCACATAAAGCATGGCAATCATAACCATTAACATGCATATCAATGATGGGTTCCCAACCATTGTCTAACTTCTTGGGAACAGAGGCTTTTTGCTTCAACTTTCCATCCCTAATCTTTATGAGAGCATTGGTAATATGCTTAGTAAAAGCAATATTTAAAGAACTAGCATTGGGAGTCAAAGCAAGCTTTTGCAAGAATAAAATTACTTCAGATATATTGCAGCCATCAATATCAAAATCATTAAAAGAAGTAGAGCTATCATCTCCTACACTCCGAAAAATTTCAGCACTCTTTTGAGAAAAAGTTTTGGCAGTTTTAGGATTTTTAACACAAGGAGTGGGAGTTTTCTCTACACCAATCAAAGTAAGAGGATTACTACCAGTAGGAGCAACATCATTAGAGGTAGTAATGGTACATACCTTCATCTCTCTAGCCATCTCATCTTCTCTTTCCCACCTGGCATGCAATTCCGCTAACAATCTAATATTTTCATCAATTCCAACTTGAATAGCATTAGCGGTAGCAAAAACATTGTTCTCTTTCACATCATTAGGCAACACTTTTAATTTCAGAAGTTCAACATCATGAGCAAGGCTATCAACTTTAGAAGCAAGAATATCAATTTTGCCTAACTTTTCCTCAACAGACTTGTTAAAAGCAGTTTGCTTACCGATGAAGTCCTTGAGCATTACCTCAAGCTCGGAGGGCGCGGCCCTAGTGTTGTTGTAGGAATTACCATAAGAGTTACCATAACCATTACCATTGGTAGAAGGATATGGCCTAAAATTGTTACTAGCAAAATTGTTCCTATAAGCATTGTTGTTAAAATTATTGTTTCTAATGAAATTCACATCAACATGCTCTTCTTGAGCAACCAGAGAGGCCAAAGGAACATTATTAGGATCAACATGAGTCCTATCATTAGCAAGCATAGCCATAATGGTATCAATCTTATCATTCAAGGAAGAGGTTTCCTCAACAGAATTTACCTTCTTACCTTGTGGAGCTCTCTCGGTGTGCCATTCAGAATAATTTACCATCATGTTGTCGAGTAACTTTGATGCGGCGCCCAAGGTAAGGGTCATAAAAGTGCCTCCAGCAGCTGAATCAAGTAGGTTCCTTGAAGAAAAAATTTAGTCCTGCATAAAAAGTTTGGATAATCATCCAAGTAGTCAGTCCATGAGTGGGGCAATTCTTTATCATAGATTTCATTCTTTCCCAAGCTTGAGCAACATGTTCATTATCAAACTGAGTAAACTTCATAATATTGCTGCGCAAAGCTATAATCTTAGCAGGAGGATAGTATCTACCAATAAAAGCATCCTTACACTTAGCCCATGAATCAATAATATTCTTAGTCAAAGACAGCAACCAATCTTTAGCTTTTCCTCTCAAAGAAAAAGGAAACAACTTGAGCTTAATAATATCACTATCAACATCCTTATATTTCTGCATCTCACATAGCTCAACAAAATTGTTGAGATGAGCTGCAGCATCTTCAGTACTAGCACCAGAAAATTGCTCTTTCATAACAAGGTTCAATAAAGCAGGCTTAATCTCATAAAAGTTTGCAGCAGTAGCAGGTGGTGCAATAGGAGTGCAGATAAAATCACCATTGTTTGTGCTAGTAAAGTCACACAACTTAGTGTTTTCAGGATTGGCCATTTCAGCAAAACGAAAGTAAACAAGTAAAAACAGCTACCAAGGATTCTAATTTTTTTGGTTTTTTGATATAAAAACGATGCAGGTAAAATAAATAAAGTAAAGCAAAGCAATAACAAAGTAAAGGATGTGTGTGCGAAAAACTCCCCTCGCAGAAGTCTTCTCTTCTTCCCCGGCAATGGCGCCAGAAAAGAGCTTGATTGCTGGGATGATGGCGCCAGAAAAGAGTTGGTGCCTAGTTGAATGTCCAGCCCGTTGGGAACCCCAAGAGGAAGGTATGATGAATACAGCAGCAAGATTTTCCCTCAGTTAAGAAACCAAGGTTTATCGTTCTTGGAGAGGAGAGACAATGACGACTGAAGGTGATGCAGACTGGCTTAATAACACTCCAACAAGGGCGCCGTTAATGATACTTGTTGACTCGTCTTCGGCCAGTAGCAACGCGGAACCTGCACACACACAACCAAGTACTTTGTTCCCAACTTACGATGAGGTTGTCAATCTCACCGGTTTGCTTGAAACAAAGGTTATGAGTGTATCGAGTGGAAAACAATATAGTATGCGAGTAAAGTAAACAGTGCGAGTAAAATAAACAGGTGATAGCAATATGATGTAAATATGACCGGGGTCCACAGTTCACTAGTGGTGTCTCTCCATAGATAAAATAGCACATGCTGGGTAAACAAATTACAGTTGGGCAATTGACAGAATAAAGATAAACGTGATATGTCAAGAAGATCACTATGAGATTTACTCTGGACATTACAACAAAATACATAGACCGCCATCCAACTGCATCTATGACTAATAATCCACTCCCGGGGATATCAATCTGAACACCCCAGTAGTATTAAGTTGCGAACAACAGATAATTGCATTAAGCAAAGTGTGTAATGTAAACAAAGCATATGCCCTTGAGCATATGAATGTTGTTTTCTCCCTAGTAGCAACAGTACATCTATCACCTTAGAGGTTTATGTCACTCCCCCAGGTGAAATAGAGGCACGAACCCACTATCGAGCATAAATACCCCCTCTTGGAGTCACTAGCAACTACTCGGCCAAGATCTTTACTATTAAAGCGAAAAGCGGTGTCCGGTGTCACACTTTCAATTTCCGATTTTGCCCTTAGGCTGCACACCAAATTGCCCACTAATGCCACTAATTAGTTAAAAAAAACTATTCGTTGTTCTATCAGATCTTCCCAGACTTCCACGTTTAGCGTTCATTATCCGTTTCTCTCCGTCGCTTGCGCTAGCGATCAGTACCAGGAAATAAACATCCCGCACGATGGCGTTCCTTTCCCCCATCCCCATCCCAGCCTCTACGGCCGGAGGCGCTGCGAGATGGCCATATGCGGAAGCGGCGCAACGAGATTGGCCTCTGAAGATGAACAATGTCCCGACGAGCTTGCCGTTCCAGAAGCAGCGCAGCGAGGACCACCAGGTGGCTCCGATCTGGATCCAGGCAGAGCGATTGCCCGGTCGGATGATGAGCTCGCTGCCTGATGCGGAGCTTGGGCCTAGGAACCCTTCCACCGCCACACCGTTGACGTGGTCGGGTCGAGCTGTGGCCCCCAGTCGTCGACGACGTACCTCGCTACGGTGGGGCGCGCCGCTGTCGGTGACCAGAAGAGAAGCGGCAGCACGAGACCAGAACCAGAAGTAATGTGCGACGGCCTGGAGAGTCCGTAGACCGATTTTCTCTTCCATTTTTTATTGTGACTTGCTTCCTCCGCCTAAATGGTTGTTCCAGATCCAATCCTTGTTGGGTTTTTTTTTCTGTATATTGCCTCCAATTTCGTGTTTATGGTCTAGATGGTCACGCTCTCAGTTTTAGACCCGGATCCATGTATTTTTTTCTGTATTTTGTCTCCAGTTTCATGTTGCTGGTGATGCTTAGGACGGGAAATTATTTTTTTCTGTTCGAGATGTAGTCTGGTGATTCTTTCTGGCCATACAGTATTTTTTTCCTTTGTTAGCCTACAAATTCTTTTCCTATTTAGCCTCCATTTTACCTGAACACGAATACACAATCTGGTCGAGTTCTTATGTAGTCTGGTCATGTGTGCTGGGAAAACATTTCCAGGTCAATTTAACGTAGTGAAAAGAATTAACTAATGTGTTCTGACGTAAAATTAATATGACAGTACAAAACTAATCAAAATATTTTTATACATGTTCTATAAATGATAATACAAAACTAATCAAAATATTTATGTCCATGTTCTATAAAATGTATGAACTGTGGGTATGCTATGTAAAAAGATAGGGGCTTAGTGATATGAATGGAGTATAACTCAGGGTGGTATCTATGAAATATCAAAAGGCATCACATGAATCACAATGCACATTAGATGTTCAAGATAAGCCTGGAACACCCACATATATGTAGACTTGTATTTTCGCACCCACACACCCACACACGACCACAGCCTCCAATGAAACGGAGAGGAGACAAGGGATGGGCGAGTCATGTGCCTTCATTGATTCTTGCCGGATGCTGAGGAGAAGCCTGGGTTGAGGGAAGGATCAGGTGAAGTAGGGGTGCACCGACAGTCTAGCCTTCAAGCCCCGTGGATGCGGTCGAGCGCCGCTGGTGGATGCCATGGTCAAGCTCCGCTGAAGCAGCATCGCCGAGGATGTAGGAGATGGAGCGCAAGGATGCCGCCCTGGGAAGACAACGGCAGGGAATAGGAGGAGGAGTACGACACGAGGCCCATGGCCGCCTCGCGCCACGTTGCGAAAGGAGCGGATCGGGAGCGTTGGCGCCTCGTGCCACGTCGAATTTTGCAGGTGGCCTGCCCTCTCAGCCCCTCGCGGATCAATCAACCTTTTTTATGACTCGACAGGAGGTGGGTCGTCGGCTTTAATGGAAGCGTCGGTTGAGATGGGCGCATGTCACTCCCCTCCCCAACCACAATGTCACACAACCACGACGTCAGCGGCGACCCACTCGCATCATGCCTGGGCAACCTGTGTGCAAGGAGTTCCTTCATCTCCAGGAGTGTTGCTCCTAAGCGTCCCTTCTGGCCTCCAGCGATGGTGGCTAGCACTGAAGCAGCGAGGCAGCACCGGAAGCGGCGAAGACCAAGGACAATGCTATAATTTTTTTTTTCTGATTTGGGGTCATCTGCAATATTTGCTGGAGCTAGCTCTACAGCCTGTATCCTCCATGAAAACTGAAAGGTTGGACAAACGTTGTGATTTTAGATTGGTATATCAGTATATTTTTTTTCCCATGGAACTTCACCTGTCTTGTGAAGTGTCGTTGTTTTTTAGTCCGTTGATACCAAACATTGTTTGCTGTCAAACTTTCATACCATTATTATTGATGATAAATATAAAAGTGCGTTAACCCTGATTTTTCCAATAAATTTTACCTTTTTGTATAGTAGGACACATAAAAATCGTTTTATCATGAAACGACTTGATGTGTGCATAGGTTGTGAAGATATATGCGTGATATAGTTTTTTGAACATTTTAGCATTTCAAAATGCGTTCAAAATAAACTATAAATAAAGATAGCAAATGCACCCTATAGGGCCAAAACGTTGCGGTTCAATCAGTACTCTTAATTTATTTAAAATATATGTGCAGACAAGTATTCTTGATGCAAATAACATCATATGCATTACTTTGATGTAAAGATTGAGGCTTCTGCATTTTAGAAAAAATAGACATTTTGAAGCATTAATCAATTATATGCATGTATTCTTCGAATGTTTTGTTTTGAGAGGGACATGTGATAACGAAACAGTGTAGAGGAGGAATGTGACACATTGTATTATTGCAATGTTTGTATAGTGTGTACAATTTGTACAAGAGACAAATTATCGTGGCGCGGTAGCACCCTTGACTTAATACCGCTGGAGGTGACATTGGGTTGACAAAGATCGATGGAGTAGGATGTGGGAATGAGAAGAGAGAGAGAGGGAGAATCCGCTGCGACGCGCGGGCACTTAGCTAGTAGCTACTAACAACGGAGAGCATGCAAGATCATAAACAACATAGAGATAACAAAAGATATAATTCAGTACAGCAACTTAATCATAAACACCAATATTCATCGGATCCCAACAAACCAAACATGTAGAATTACATAACGGTGATCTCAATCATGTAGGGCAGCTCATGAGATCTAAACATGAAGCACATGGTGGAGAAGACAGCCATCCAGCTACTGCTATGGACCCATAGTCCAAGGTAGACTACTCACTCATCGCTCCGGAGGCAAGCATGGCGATGAAGAAGACCTCCGGTGGCGATTCCCATCTCCGGCAGGGTGCCGGGAAGAGCTTCTGGACCCTCCCGATCTTCGGGTCGACGGTGGCGGCGGATCGCGATGTGTTCTGGAAATCTGATCGGGTACTTAGGTTTTTTCCGTCGAGGGGTCTTTATAGGCGAAGGGTCGATGTCAGAGGAGGGGCCAGGCGCCCTCACACGGGGGTGGCGCGGGCCAGGGCCTGGCTGCGCCGCCCCTGTGTGTGGGGCCCTGGTGGCCCCCTCCTACTCCTCTTCGGATCTCTGGAAGCTTCCGGGTAAAATAAGACTTCAGGAACTTGTTTCGTCCAATTCCGAGAATATTTCCTGTGTATCACTTCTGAAACACAAAAACAGCAGAAAACAGGAAACTGGAACTGTGGCACTTGTTAATAGGTTAGTTCCGGAAAATGCATAAAAGTGCCACTAAGTGTAACGAAACAATAGGCAAATGGTGTAAAAACAAGCATGGAGCATCAAAAATTATAGATACGTTTGAGACGTATCAGCCCCGCGTGAGGGCGTCTGGCTCCTCCTCTGACGACGCCCATTCGCCTATAAAGACCCCCCGACGGAAAAAACCTAAGTACCCGATCAGATTTCCAGAACACATCGCGATCTGCCGCCGCCGTCGACCCGAAGATCGGGAGGGTCCAGAAGCTCTTCCCGGCACCCTGCCGGAGAGGGGAATCGCCACCGGAGGTCTTCTTCATCGCCATGCTTGCCTCCGGAGCGATGAGTGAGTAGTCTACCTTGGACTATGGGTCCATAGCAGTAGCTAGATGGTTGTCTTCTCCACCATGTGCTTCATGTTTAGATCTCATGAGCTGCCCTACATGATTGAGATCACCGTTATGTAATTCTACATGTTTGGTTTGTTGGGATCCGATGAATATTGGTGTTTATGATTAAGTTGCTGTACTGAATATTATCTTTTGTTATCTCTATGTTGTTTATGATCTTGCATGCTCTCCGTTGTTAGTAGCTATCTTGGCCGAGTAGTTGCTAGTGACTCCAAGAGGGGGTATTTATGCTCGATAGTGGGTTCATGCCTCTATTTCACCTGGGGGAGTGACAGAAACCTCTAAGGTGGTAGATGTGCTGTTGCTACTAGGGAGAAAACAACATTCATATGCTCAAGGGCATATGCTTTGTTTACATTACACACTTTGCTTAATGCAATTATCTGTTGTTCGCAACTTAATACTACTGGGGTGTTCGGATTGATATCCTCGGGAGTGGATTATTAGTCATAGATGCAGTTGGATGGCGGTCTATGTATTTTGTTGTAATGCCCAGAGTAAATCTCATAGTGATCTTCCTGACATATCACGTTTATCTTTATTCTGTCAATTGCCCAACTGTAATTTATTTACCCAGCATGTGTTGTTTTATCTATGGAGAGACACCACTAGTGAACTGTGGACCCCGATCCTATTTCCGTCATATTGCTATCACCTATTTACTTTACTCGCACTGTTTACTTTACTCGCATACTATATTGTTTTCCACTCGATACGCTCATAACCTTTGTTTCAAGCAAACCGGTGAGATTGACAACCTCATCGCAAGTTGGGAACAAAGTATTTGTTTGTGTGTGTGCAGGTTCCGCATCACCTTCAGTCGTTTGTCTCTCCTCTCCTGATCGATAAACCTTGGTTTCTTAAACTGAGGGAAAACTAGCTGCTATACTCATCATACCTTCCTCTTGGGGTTCCCAACGGGCTGGTTATCCACCACGCACAAGGAAAATCTGCGCCATCAACCGGTAGCAGCTTCTTTTCTGGCACCGTTGCCGGGGAGGAAGAGAAGACTTCTGCGAGGGGAGTTTTTCGCACACATATTCTTTACTTTGTTATTGTTTTGCTTTACTTTATGTATTTTACCTGCATTGCTTTTTTATGAAAAACCCCAAAAAAATTAGAATCCTTGGTAGTTGTTATTTCTGTACTTTAGTTTATCATGTTGATCCCTAAGTACGTTCTGGAGGACCTCTCAGTAGGTAGTGGTTCGATTATTGGCAAAAGTAACATTGAGGAGTTCTTTAATCACATTAGTATGCATAAGGAAGTTGAGGAAAAGTCTTTGGTTGAGCTAGCCCCTAGTTATGAAGTTGCTTCTGCTCATTTAGTTCACATGTTAGAAGCTAGGTTTGCTAGTCTTAATCCTTTTATGCAATATATGTTCCTTAAACTTCATGAAATTGAGGATCCCGAAAAGAAAGCTTTTATCTTGGAAACTTTGCGCCTAGAATTTAAGGATGTCGTTATTGAAGCTAGGAAAGTTCTTAAACGTTTTAATAAACTCGGTTCACCTATAAAGGTTATTAGTACAAATGATGAGAGAGCCAAAATACCTATACCTTGCAAGCTTTTGGGATTGTGTGAAGCCTTCGAAAATAATTTTGACTGGATCTGTCCTGAAAATCTTTTTGATGAGAATAGTGTACCAAAGCATGATCACAAAGGGTCTTCTAAAACTTATGTGGATGAAATACAATGCCTTATTGATAAGACCTCTGCTGTTAATCTCAATGCTTCATCACTTGATATTACTTGATTCGCAATTTTCTGCGCCTAGCTCAAAGGCGTTAAAGAAAACACTCTTGGGAGATAACCCAATGTTTTCTTTTCAGTACTTTTTCTTTTATTTGAGTCTTGGAAGTCATTACTACTGTAATGACCGCTCCTTATCTTGTTTATTTCGTTTTTGTGCCAAGAGAAGCCTCTAATTTGAGTGAGGTAAAGATTTGGGGATGTTGCTGTCCTGAAACTGTTTTCGGTGCTGCACCGTAAAAATTCCTATACATTCTCTGTATATCTTTTGGACCTGCGATTTCTTGCGCATATGCCCCAGGTTATATCCAAACTTTTGTTAGTTGAACACTTTTTGATTTGAGCAACAGAAAATCCCTCAAAAATTCGACCTTTGTCAGCTGTTCAGTTTTGACAGATTTCTGCCAATATTTATGTTTGCCACTTTATCGCTTTCTTTTGAGTTCTTTTGATCACGGAACTTTTGGGGATGTTGCTACAGTAGTATTTGCTATATATGTGGTGGTTTTGAGTTGAAACCTGAAGCAAATAGAGGATTTATTATATGTTATGCTTGCACTAATTTTGGTAATAGAATTGTGTTTAGTTTTGTATGAAGGAAGTTTTCAAGTGTAGGGATTGGAGAATGATGAGATGAGTTGAAGAATGGACAAAAGCTCAAGCTTGGGGATGCCCATGCATTACCCCAAGAAATATCCAAGAAGTACAAGCGTCAAAGCTTGGGGATGCCCCTGAGGCACCCCTTCTTCATCGGCAAAAATCAGGTCACCTTTCAAGACGCTATATTTTTATTGCTTCATGCACTATGTGTTTTTCTTGGAGCGTCAGTTGTTTTAGTTTTCTTAGTTGGTTTAGTTTGTTTGTTTGCTGCAATAAATGGTTGGACCCCAACAAATTTTCTTTTGGAGAAGTTGACTTGCTTTTCATTTGCAAAGAACGCTCTAGTTTTCACTCTTATAAAAAATCGAGCGTTCTTCTTTTTCTGCTACTGCTTTTGGTTTTCGTTTTCGCCTTGATTTGCATTCAGACCTTGTCATATATTTTCATCAAGGTGTATTTTTGCCTCTGATCTTTATTGGTTTTCATCAAAAGAGGTGTTTATAAAAATTTTAAATGGTGTTGGAAAAGAGAAAAAGCTTTGTGCAAAATAGTAGTACAAGAAGGAGCTTGTGTAGACTGCAGCTTAGGCTTTTTCATGTCATGCTTGATGTCTTTTTGATAGTATGCTTAGTGGTTTTGCTGTAGCATGACTTGTCTCAAATAACTGAGATTGCTTAATGAGCCTTTGAAAAAAATCATGCGTTGTTTTTATTGTATGGAAGCATTATTTTGGTTTTCTCCTTGATGCTTTATTTGGGTTGACTTGGCGCATGCTCACACATGTTAGACTCTTACAAAATCGCCAATAGCCTTCATGATCATTTAGTTTTTGACTTTTGATGCCATCTTGTGCTTCTTTTAATGTCGCTTTGTCGCTTTGCATGATTATGGCCATTACTGCTCTCTTAGTTGGTCGCTCCCAGTCTTTTGCTAGCCCTCGCCTTGTACTGAGTATGAGCTCTACTCGTGCATCCAACTCCTAAAAGCCAAAGTTTTCCAAAGTGTCCACCATACATACCTACTAGCAATTTGCTATTCCAAGTAAATTTGACTTGCTTTTATTTTCTCTTCAAATTAAACTCTTACCAGTGTTATGCGAAATTCGGTCAGTAAAGCTCTCACGAACCGGAAGGCACACTTTACTTTTTCCTGTTCTTAAAAATTTGACATTGTGGTCTCTTATATTGAGTTGTTATGCTTGCAAGTTGTAAGTTGGATTCTAGCCCATCCATGCTGTCATGGGGCAAGCTTTCAACATTGCACTTCTTATTTGAATTGATATCGTGATCTTTTGTTTATGGATGCCCGCGGTGTGAAATGAATTGGGAATCTTGTGGGGATCATGGAGTTTGTATATGTGTTAGGGAAACGCCGGGCCGCCAATCTAAGCCATGCATAATTCATGGTGGAAATTTGCAGCATACCCATGGTGAACATTCGACGACGCATCTCACAATAAAAAGCTAAACAAAAGGCAAATAAAAGAGATGTCGAGGTATTCATTGTCTGCTTGTCCTGTCATTTTGGTGTGGCTTGTTCCATGTCATCGGGCACGGAGGTACCCCATTGGCGGTTTTCAATGATATGCATATACTTACAATGACAAGAGCCTTGCTTGGGACTCTAAGTAAAGTAGCATGAGGTTTGGGTACTCGTATTCACGGGGCACGAGGTTTTCAACTTATGATTTGTCAAGCATATGCATCATAATTGTTCTCGCATTAACTTTAACCATTCAAGATGCTAATGATGGGGGCAATGAGAGCTCAAAGCCGGTAAGTACCATAATTTTTGAAGGTTATAAAACTTGCAATCACTGCTTCCCTCTGCGAAGGGCCTTTCTTTTACTTTTATGTTGAGTCACCACCCTTCTTTCTTTATGCACCATTAAGAGAGCATAGTTGTCATTCTTAGTGTGATATGCATTGTCCCAAAGTTCATTGATTGATTCATATTGTTGGTTTCACTTATTCTGAAATTATTTGTATCTAGTCGCCCTCTTAAACTTGAAGGTGTCCTATACATTTATGTTTTGCTCTCTTTGAAGGACAAGCTAAAAACCATTTGTATGTTTTTCCTTATGATTTGAACACACGTTTGACTTTCATTGTTTCATTTTCATGATCTTTTGTTTGTGTTCATTTGCATGTTTACAACATGGTTGCTAAGTTCTTATTGTCATGATTATATCTTCATGCCCATGTTTTAAGTTCTTATAATCCCAGCTCACCAATGCTTACATATATGATCAAGATTGTGTAGGTGCATGTCACCTCAAAAATTATTCTTTGTTATCACTTACCTACTCGAGGACGAGCAGGAGTTAAGCTTGGGGATGCTTGATACGTCTCCAACGTATCTATAATTTTTTATGCTCCATGCTTGTTTTTACACCATTTGCCTATTGTTTCGTTACACTTAGTGGCACTTTTATGCATTTTCCGGAACTAACCTATTAACTAGTTGCCACAGTGCCAATTTCCTGTTTTCTGCTGTTTTTGTGTTTCAGAAGTGATACACAGGAAATATTCTCAGAATTGGACGAAACAAGTTCCTGAAGTCTTATTTTACCCGGAAGCTTCCAGAGATCCGAAGGAGAGTCGGAGGGGGGCCACCAGGGCCCCACACGCAGGGGTGGCGCGGCCAGGCCCCTGGCTGCGCGGGCCCCGCATGAGGGCGCCTGGCTCCTCCTCTGACGACGCCCCTTCGCCTATAAAGACCCCCCGACGGAAAAAACCTAAGTACCCGATCAGATTTCCAGAACACATCGCGATCCGCCGCCGCCGTCGACCCGAAGATCGGGAGGGTCCAGAAGCTCTTCCCGGCACCCTGCCGGAGAGGGGAATCGCCACTGGAGGTCTTCTTCATCGCCATGCTTGCCTCCGGAGCGATGAGTGAGTAGTCTACCTTGGACTATGGGTCCATAGCAGTAGCTAGATGGTTGTCTTCTCCACCATGTGCTTCATGTTTAGATCTCATGAGCTGCCCTACATGATTGAGATCACCGTTATGTAATTCTACATGTTTGGTTTGTTGGGATCCGATGAATATTGGTGTTTATGATTAAGTTGCTGTACTGAATATTATCTTTTGTTATCTCTATGTTGTTTATGATCTTGCATGCTCTCCGTTGTTAGTAGCTATCTTGGCCGAGTAGTTGCTAGTGACTCCAAGAGGGGGTATTTATGCTCGATAGTGGGTTCATGCCTCTATTTCACCTGGGGGAGTGACAGAAACCTCTAAGGTGGTAGATGTGCTGTTGCTACTAGGGAGAAAACAACATTCATATGCTCAAGGGCATATGCTTTGTTTACATTACACACTTTGCTTAATGCAATTATCTATTGTTCGCAACTTAATACTACTGGGGTGTTCGGATTGATATCCTCGGGAGTGGATTATTAGTCATAGATGCAGTTGGATGGCGGTCTATGTATTTTGTTGTAATGCCCAAAGTAAATCTCATAGTGATCTTCTTGACATATCACGTTTATCTTTATTCTGTCAATTGCCCAACTGTAATTTGTTTACCCAGCATGTGTTATTTTATCTATGGAGAGACACCACTAGTGAACTGTGGAACCCGGTCCTATTTCCATCATATTGCTATCACCTATTTACTTTACTCGCACTGTTTACTTTACTCGCATACTATATTGTTTTCCACTCGATACGCTCATAACCTTTGTTTCAAGCAAACCGGTGAGATTGACAACCTCATCGCAAGTTGGGAACAAAGTATTTGTTTGTGTGTGTGCAGGTTCCGCATCACCTTCAGTCGTTTGTCTCTCCTCTCCTGATCGATAAACCTTGGTTTCTTAAACTGAGGGAAAACTAGCTGCTATACTCATCATACCTTCCTCTTGGGGTTCCCAACGGGCTGGTTATCCACCACGCACAAGGACAATCTGCGCCATCAACCGGTAGCAGCTTCTTTTCTGGCACCGTTGCTGGGGAGGAAGAGAAGACTTCTGCGAGGGGAGTTTTTCGCACACATATTCTTTACTTTGTTATTGTTTTGCTTTACTTTATGTATTTTACCTGCATTGCTTTTTTATGAAAAACCCCAAAAAAATTAGAATCCTTGGTAGTTGTTATTTCTGTACTTTAGTTTATCATGTTGATCCCTAAGTACGTTCTGGAGGACCTCTCAGTAGGTAGTGGTTCGATTATTGGCAAAATTAACATTGAGGAGTTCTTTAATCACATTAGTATGCATAAGGAAGTTGAGGAAAAGTCTTTGGTTGAGCTAGCCCCTAGTTATGAAGTTGCTTCTGCTCATTTAGTTCACATGTTAGAAGCTAGGTTTGCTAGTCTTAATCCTTTTATGCAATATATGTTCCTTAAGCTTCATGAAATTGAGGATCCCGAAAAGAAAGCTTTTATCTTGGAAACTTTGCGCCTAGAATTTAAGGATGTCGTTATTGAAGCTAGGAAAGTTCTTAAACGTTTTAATAAACTCGGTTCACCTATAAAGGTTATTAGTACAAATGATGAGGGAGCCAAAATACCTATACCTTGCAAGCTTTTGGGATTGTGTGAAGCCTTCGAAAATAATTTTGACTGGATCTGTCCTGAAAATCTTTTTGATGAGAATAGTGTACCAAAGCATGATCACAAAGGGTCTTCTAAAACTTATGTGGATGAAATACAATGCCTTATTGATAAGACCTCTGCTGTTAATCTCAATGCTTCATCACTTGATATTACTTGATTCGCAATTTTCTGCGCCTAGCTCAAAGGCGTTAAAGAAAACACTCTTGGGAGATAACCCAATGTTTTCTTTTCAGTACTTTTTCTTTTATTTGAGTCTTGGAAGTCATTACTACTGTAATGACCGCTCCTTATCTTGTTTATTTCGTTTTTGTGCCAAGCGAAGCCTCTAATTTGAGTGAGGTAAAGATTTGGGGATGTTGCTGTCCTGAAACTGTTTTCGGTGCTGCACCGTAAAAATTCCTATAAATTCTCTGTATATCTTTTGGACCTGCGATTTCTTGTGCATATGCCCCAGGTTATATCCAAACTTTTGTTAGTTGAACACTTTTTTATTTGAGCAACAGAAAATCCCTCAAAAATTCGACCTTTGTCAGCTGTTCAGTTTTGACAGATTTCTGCCAATATTTATGTTTGCCACTTTATCGCTTTCTTTTGAGTTCTTTTGATCACGGAACTTTTGGGGATGTTGCTACAGTAGTATTTGCTATATATGTGGTGGTTTTGAGTTGAAACCTGAAGCAAATAGAGGATTTATTATATGTTATGCTTGCACTAATGTTGCTAATAGAATTGTGTTTAGTTTTGTATGAAGGAAGTTTTCAAGTGTAGGGATTGGAGAATGATGAGATGAGTTGAAGAATGGACAAAAGCTCAAGCTTGGGGATGCCCATGCATTACCCCAAGAAATATCCAAGAAGTACAAGCGTCAAAGCTTGGGGATGCCCCCGAGGCACCCCTTCTTCATCGGCAAAAATCAGGTCACCTTTCAAGACGCTATATTTTTATTGCTTCATGCACTATGTGTTTTTCTTGGAGCGTCAGTTGTTTTAGTTTTCTTAGTTGGTTTAGTTTGTTTGTTTGCTGCAATAAATGGTTGGACCCCAACAAATTTTCTTTTGGAGAAGTTGCCTTGCTTTTCATTTGCAAAGAACGCTCTAGTTTTCACTCTTATTAAAAATCGAGCGTTCTTCTTTTTCTGCTACTGCTTTTGGTTTTCGTTTTCGCCTTGATTTGCGTTCAGACCTTGTCATATATTTTCATCAAGGTGTATTTTTGCCTCTGATCTTTATTGGTTTTCATCAAAAGAGGTGTTTATAAAAATTTTAAATGGTGTTGGAAAAGAGAAAAAGCTTTGTGCAAAATAGTAGTACAAGAAGGAGCTTGTGTAGACTGCGGCTTAGGCTTTTTCATGTCATGCTTGATGTCTTTTTGATAGTATGCTTAGTGGTTTTGCTGTAGCATGACTTGTCTCAAATAACTGAGATTGCTTAATGAGCCTTTGAAAAAATCATGCGTTGTTTTTATTGTGTGGAAGCATTATTTTGGTTTTCTCCTTGATGCTTTATTTGGGTTGACTTGGCGCATGCTCACACATGTTAGACTCTTACAAAGTCGCCAATATCCTTCATGATCATTTAGTTTTTGACTTTTGATGCCATCTTATGCTTCTTTTAATGTCGCTTTGTCGCTTTGCATGATTATGGCCATTACTGCTCTCTTAGTTGGTCGCTCCCAGTCTTTTGCTAGCCCTCGCCTTGTACTGAGTATGAGCTCTACTCGTGCATCCAACTCCTAAAAGCCAAAGTTTTCCAAAGTGTCCACCATACATACCTACTAGCAATTTGCTATTCCAAGTAAATTTGACTTGCTTTTATTTTCTCTTCAAATTAAACTCTTACCAGTGTTATGCGAAATTCGGTCAGTAAAGCTCTCACGAACCGGAAGGCACACTTTACTTTTTCCTGTTCTTAAAAATTTGACATTGTGGTCTCTTATATTGAGTTGTTATGCTTGCAAGTTGTAAGTTGGATTCTAGCCCATCCATGCTGTCATGGGGCAAGCTTTCAACATTGCACTTCTTATTTGAATTGATATCGTGATCTTTTGTTTATGGATGCCCGCGGTGTGAAATGAATTGGGAATCTTGTGGGGATCATGGAGTTTGTATATGTGTTAGGGAAATGCCGGGCCGCCAATCTAAGCCATGCATAATTCATGGTGGAAATTTGCAGCATACCCATGGTGAACATTCGACGACGCATCTCACAATAAAAAGCTAAACAAAAGGCAAATAAAAGAGATGTCGATGTATTCATTGTCTGCTTGTCCTGTCATTTTGGTGTGGGCTTGTTCCATGTCATCGGGCACGGAGGTACCCCATTGGCGGTTTTCAATGATATGCATATACTTACAATGACAAGAGCCTTGCTTGGGACTCTAAGTAAAGTAGCATGAGGTTTGGGTACTCGTATTCACAGGGCACGAGGTTTTCAACTTATGATTTGTCAAGCATATGCATCATAATTGTTCTCGCATTAACTTTAACCATTCAAGATGCTTATGATGGGGGCAATGAGAGCTCAAAGCCGGTAAGTACCATAATTTTTGAAGGTTATAAAACTTGCAATCACTGCTTCCCTCTGCGAAGGGCCTTTCTTTTACTTTTATGTTGAGTCACCACCCTTCTTTCTTTATGCACCATTAAGAGAGCATAGTTGTCATTCTTAGTGTGATATGCATTGTCCCAAAGTTCATTGATTGATTCATATTGTTGGTTTCACTTGTTCTTAAATTATTTGTATCTAGTCGCCCTCTTAAACTTGAAGGTGTCCTATGCATTTATGTTTTGCTCTCTTTGAAGGACAAGCTGAAAACCATTTGTATGTTTTTCCTTATGATTGGAACACACGTTTGACTTTCATTGTTTCATTTTCATGATCTTTTGTTTGTGTTCATTTGCATGTTTACAACATGGTTGCTAAGTTCTTATTGTCATGATTATATCTTCATGCCCATGTTTTAAGTTCTTATAATCCCAGCTCACCAATGCTTACATATATGATCAAGATTGTGTAGGTGCATGTCACCTCAAAAATTATTCTTTGTTATCACTTACCTACTCGAGGACGAGCAGGAGTTAAGCTTGGGGATGCTTGATACGTCTCCAACGTATCTATAATTTTTTATGCTCCATGCTTGTTTTTACACCATTTGCCTATTGTTTCGTTACACTTAGTGGCACTTTTATGCATTTTCCGGAACTAACCTATTAACTAGTTGCCACAGTGCCAGTTTCCTGTTTTCTGCTGTTTTTGTGTTTCAGAAGTGATACACAGGAAATATTCTCGGAATTGGACGAAACAAGTTCCTGAAGTCTTATTTTACCCGGAAGCTTCCAGAGATCCGAAGGAGAGTCGGAGGGGGGCCACCAGGGCCCCACACGCAGGGGTGGCGCGGCCAGGCCCCTGGCCGCGCGGGCCCCGCATGAGGGCTCCTGGCTCCTCCTCTGACGACGCCCCTTCGCCTATAAAGATCCCCCGACGGAAAAAACCTAAGTACCCGATCAGATTTCCAGAACACATCGCGATCCGCCGCCGCCGTCGACCCGAAGATCGGGAGGGTCCAGAAGCTCTTCCCGGCACCCTGCCGGAGAGGGGAATCGCCACCAGAGGTCTTCTTCATCGCCATGCTTGCCTCCGGAGCGATGAGTGAGTAGTCTACCTTGGACTATGGGTCCATAGCAGTAGCTAGATGGTTGTCTTCTCCACCATGTGCTTCATGTTTAGATCTCATGAGCTGCCCTACATGATTGAGATCACCGTTATGTAATTCTACATGTTTGGTTTGTTGGGATCCGATGAATATTGGTGTTTATGATTAAGTTGCTGTACTGAATATTATCTTTTGTTATCTCTATGTTGTTTATGATCTTGCATGCTCTCCGTTGTTAGTAGCTATCTTGGCCGAGTAGTTGCTAGTGACTCCAAGAGGGGGTATTTATGCTCGATAGTGGGTTCATGCCTCTATTTCACCTGGGGGAGTGACATAAACCTCTAAGGTGGTAGATGTACTGTTGCTACTAGGGAGAAAACAACATTCATATGCTCAAGGGCATATGCTTTGTTTACATTACACACTTTGCTTAATGCAATTATCTGTTGTTCGCAACTTAATACTACTGGGGTGTTCAGATTGATATCCCCGGGAGTGGATTATTAGTCATAGATGCAGTTGGATGGCGGTCTATGTATTTTGTTGTAATGCCCAGAGTAAATCTCATAGTGATCTTCTTGACATATCACGTTTATCTTTATTCTGTCAATTGCCCAACTGTAATTTGTTTACCCAGCATGTGTTATTTTATCTATGGAGAGACACCACTAGTGAACTGTGGACCCCGGTCCTATTTCCATCATATTGCTATCACCTGTTTACTTTACTCGCACTGTTTACTTTACTCGCATACTATATTGTTTTCCACTCGATACGCTCATAACCTTTGTTTCAAGCAAACTGGTGAGATTGACAACCTCATCGCAAGTTGGGAACAAAGTATTTGTTTGTGTGTGTGCAGGTTCCGCATCACCTTCAGTCGTTTGTCTCTCCTCTCCTGATCGATAAACCTTGGTTTCTTAAACTGAGGGAAAACTAGCTGCTATACTCATCATACCTTCCTCTTGGGGTTCCCAACGGGCTGGTTATCCACCACGCACAAGGACAATCTGTGCCATCAACCGGTAGCAGTAAACGTGCGAATGAACTCGCAAACGTAGTATCCACATAGATGCGTCCCCGTGTGACTGTTGGTCGCACTTTACGAGAATAGAATATAATCAAAATAATAATCTAGCATCATAAATGTATTGAAAATAGAAGTATCTCGTACTACTTACCTGAGCCGCTCTAAAGGTCAGCTTCTCATGAGAGATACCGTCAGTCACGCACTTGAACCGCTTCCAAACCCTGCCCGACAAGGAAAATGATTTGCTAAGTTTTTCATTACTTGATATATTAGAAAATCATCGAAAGAGACCGATAGAGCGCAAGAATGATTGAAATTACCCTTGGAGCATGTCCTGCAGGCTTTGGAACTGTTCCATATTTTGCGATAATGGGTCGAAGGCATCAACTCTTCCCTTATCAATTTGAATGTCCAACATAATCCAGTGGTAGCTGCACATGTATATATATATGTCAGTAACTTATCAATTACACTTATAAGTGAATGGATACAATAGAGTAAGACCCTCACTTGAAGTTGTATGGAAACAGTATATGGTCACAGAAATTTTGATCCGTTAGAAACCTTAGAAGGTTTTCCTCCGTCTCCTTGGGTTTATCAGTTAGCGTCTTTATATGTATTTTATCTAGGTCAATAAACCCAATATTTATGATGTTCCTACTTTTACAGACTAGGATCTTCATTCTGCATAATAGAGTATAAGTCATAACTGAACAAGTTATATGTAGACAATAAATTGAAATAACTGAACAAGTTATATGTAGACAACGAATTGAAAAACTTACAGACAATAGCAACTCATGAGAGATTTGTCAAGGGCGTCGCAATTGTACATCTGGAAGAGTTCATCAAAGTCGATATGGATGTCTTCGGGACGGCCGTAGTACTCCCGTGGGACACGCGCCACGATCATCGTTCTCCCATTCTTTGCTTCATTCAAGTACCATGTATGCAAGTAACGCATATTTGTTGGGAGATCTTCCAACTTCTCTTTCCTGACCAAAGGCCCTCCCATGACAAATTTAGGCTTAGGGGCTACCACAGTCTTGGGAAACCTCTCGTCTTGGGAAGCCAGAACGTCTTCAACACTCATACCCCATTCAGCCGCCCACTTCTCTGCTATTTCCAAATCTTGCCCCTGCACCAGAGATGGAACATTCTCGGATAACACCCTGATGGGTGGGATCGATTGTTTGGCCTATTGTCCAAGCTGAGGAACGTGTGATCTTTTTTTGCTTGTACTTGTACTTGATTTGCTCCCACTTGCACTTGCACGTGATCTGCTCTTTTTCCCTTCCTTCTGCAATGTGCGTGTATAGTCATCAGGCTTATGGTGCAAGTCATACTGCGATGGAAGGGTCAGTAAGTATTTTGCATATGCTTTTTGCTTCTCGGTGTATTCCGGGCGAGGCTCGGGTTCCTTTTTCATCTGCGCATCATAATGTTCCTTTGCTATCATGGCGTTTTCCTCGGGGGTACGATCATAAGGTCTGATGGAAAGATTAGCATGAGGTACCTTTGGGAGGGTCAACAGTTTGCGCTTTGGGGAGCTCCGTCGCTTAGAACTCATCGACGGAGCATTCTTGCTGGCACGCTTCCGCTTAGTATCCTTAGCGGGCGGCGGCGGAGACGGCCGACCCAAGTCCAGCGGTGGTGATCGAGATGGACTCGTGTTGTGGTGGCCGTAGTCATGTGGAGGGCTTGGAGGTGATGGAGGTGTAGGTGACATGCGACGACTCGGAGGCGGTGTTGTCCTTGGGGCCGAGCCTGGAAGCTTGATGTAGTTCTTGTCCCATAGAATGACTCCACCCAGTACTTCTCCGAGTGTCTTCTCATCTTCGGGTCCAGCGATGTCAAGCTTCATATCATGAAACCCCGGCACGATTTCATGCACTCCGACTTTAGCATAGCCAACTGGAATCTCACGGCCATGCCAGCGTACATCAGGGCCAGAAGGTAAAGCTTGTCCGACGGCCACCTTCATGGATATGTTCTTCATTCTCTGATGGAGTTCACATGATGTTGACTCCTTGATTCCATCCACGGGGTAGCCGGGACTGCCCTCTATCATTCATCGTGCATCGTCGGTCGGGGCCTCACATTCAGCCATGCTGCTTTTCCGCTTAGATGGGCCGGCGGGTAATATCGAGTGCATGATCTTGCTGGCGCACTACTCCTCTAAGTTCATCAATCTGCTGCTGTTGCTCGTTAAGTCTGGCAAGCAACTGGTTGAACTTGTCATTTTCCTCATCCTGTTGTCGCTTCTTTGCTCTCGCTCGGCTTCTGTAAGTCTCTTGGTCTTTGGCAAACCCAAGCCACCACGGGTAAGAAGGACCAAAGCCTCGCGTTCGTCCTCCATGTTTGTCATTCCCGAGGACCAGTGTGAGCAAGTCTTTCTCTCTATCTAGAGTGAACTGTCTTTTTCCCTCTTTAATTTCTTTCACTATTTTTTCCCAATTTTCTCTGGGTATCCTAAGACCGTCACTGCAGATAAGGTCCCCTGTTAGTTCGTCGTACGAACCACCATGCGCAAGGAACCAATTTCTTGCTCTCAATTCCCACTTATCACGGATGGGTTTAGGTGTGATCCCTTTAGCAATCATCTCTTGCTCTTTCTTATCCCACTTTGGGATGGCAGTCTCATAGCCCCCTGGCCCCAGCGTGTGGTGATATTTCTTCTTATCGGCATTTTTCTTGTTCTTTTCTGATAATGCCTTGGCATCTTCTGACTCCTTGTACTCCTGAAATGCCTTCCAGTGATTTGCCTGCTTGGCTAGATACCCTTCGAATACTGGCACTTCCTTTGTCTTCAGATAGTTTTTCCATAGTTTCTTCTTCCACACCCGGAACAGTTCGGCCATCTTCTTTAGAGTCCACTGCTTGACTTTGGCCCTCAGTTGTCTTGCGGCGTCTTCATTCTCACATTCTAGCAGGTTAAAATGTGCCATGAGATCATTTCAAAGATTCTCTTTGTACCTTTCGGCGACATAGTCACTATTGGCTGCCCCTTTGCGCTTGTTCCACTCCCGAACGCTGATCGGGACGTGATCCCTAACCAGAACTCCGCATTGCTTCTTGAATATGTCGGCAGCCTTCTTAGGAAGCTTGGGTTCGCCCGTAGGCAATATGACCTCAAAGGTGTAATGCGTTCGTGCATCCAACTTTTTGGTCGGGCCTCGTTTCGTAGCTTTGCTCGATATGGAGGCCTAAGAGGAGAAACATTCGTCAATTAATGTATATGCATACAATATACAGCTATCTCCAATATTTTTCACATATTACAAGTGATTGCCGAACTTCATATATATACCTCGCCGCACTTCGTTATTTGTCCATCGGCTTCTCCATCAGCGGAGTTATCGCCTTCTCCATCATCGGAGCTATCGCCTGCCCCGTCGGCTTCATCTTCGTGTTGGTCGACCTCCATTTCATCTCCGGAGAGGTTCAGATAGATGGAGATTCAGCTGGTTCAACATCGGGGGCGTCTTTGATTATATCTTCGAGAAGTTCTTCCTCTTCTAGGTTCCTGCTATGTGGATCCATAGTTTCTGCAAAATACCGACATTTATATTTCAATTATGGACGCTATATGGAACAATACCTAACAAAATAACCTTACTTATTTTCTAACTACTAACCCTAACTAATTCTATTTTTTCTAACTCTATTTTTTCTAACTCTATTTCTATTCTATTTTTTCTAACTCTATTTCTAATTGCTATTTCTATTCTATTTTTTGTAACTCTATTTCTATTTGCTATTTCTATTCTATTTTTTAACTCTATTTCTATTCTATTTTTTCTAAATCTATTTCTAACTACTAATTTCCTATCAACAATATACAATTTCCTAACAATTCTATCTAACAAATAAATTCCTAACAATTCTATATATCTAACAAATTACACACTAAGAAATTTTAACTATTTCTATTTCTAATAAATTCCTAACAATTCTATCTAACAAATAAAATCCTACCAATTCTATCTAACAAATTCTATCTAACAAATAAATTCCTAACAATTCTGTCTAACAAATTACACACTAACAAATAACAAAATTATATCTAACAAATAACAAATTACATACTAACAAATAACAATTCTATCTAACAAATTACACACTAACAAATAACAAAATTCTATCTCACAAATTACAAAATTCTATCTAACAAATAACAAAATTCTATCTAACAAATAACAAAATTCTATCTAAGAAATAACAAATTCTATCTAACAAATAAACCCTAACAATTACAAACCCTAACAAAACACTAACAATGTACTTAACAAACTTTTAAAAAAACCTTTGCAGGGAGGGAAGGCCGGGGCGCAGCGGGCGGTGGCCGGGGGCGGGCGCGCGGAGGCCGGGGCGGCCGGAGCGGGCGGTGGCCGGGGCGGAGCGCGCGGAGGCGGCCGGGGCGAAGCTAGCGGCCGGCGGTGCGGTGGCGGAGCGGGCGGCGGAGGTCGGGGCGGAGCGGGCGGTGGCCGGGGCGGGCGGCGCCGTCAAATGGCCGGCCGACCGCAACGATTCCGGCGGGAAGCTCCTCGCGCGCGCGTGTCATCGTCGGTTTTCGCTAAGTTCTGCAGTGGGGAAGAAGAGGAAGGAGGGCGCGGGCTTTTATACCCCCCCCTTTAGTCCCGGCTGGTGGCTTCAACCGGGACTAAAGGGGGGTCTTTAGTCCCGGCTAAAGCCACCAGCCGGGACTAAAGGGGGGTCGGCGGTTCATGCCCGAGCCCCCCCTTTAGTCCCGGTTGGTGGCTTCAACCGGGACTAAAGGGGCAATAAATGCGCGCCAATGCTGAATTTTTTTCAGATTTCATTTCAAATATGAATTTTGAATTTTAAATTGAATAACTTCTGTATATTTTAGAATTTGACAAAACTTTGAATATGAAAAGTGTTTGAAATTGATTAACTAATTCAAAACCATTTTCTATTTTCAAAATCAATTATTTTAACTATTCAAACTATTAACTATTTTGCCATTTTCAATTAAAACTATATTGATTAATATTCTTTTCGCATATTTTAGAATCTAATAAAACTATGAATATGAAAAGTGTTTGAAATTGATTAACTAATTCAAAACCATTTTCTATTTTCAAAATTAATTATTTTAACTATTCAAACTATTAACTATTTTGCCATTTTCAATTAAAACTATATTGATTAATATTCTTTTTGCATATTTTAGAATCTGATAAAACTTTGAATATAAAAAGTGTTTGAAATTGATTAACTAATTCAAAACCATTTTCTATTTTCAAAATCAATTATTTTAATTATTCAAACTATTAACTATTTTGCCATTTTCAATTAAAACTATATTGATTAATATTCTTTTTGCATATTTTAGAATCTGATAAAACTATGAATATGAAAAGTGTTTAAATTTTTTCCGAGGCGGAGCTTCCGAAGATACCGTAGGGCGTGAGCACCAACGACATCTTTGAGAAGCTCCGCCACGGGAGATTTCCCAACCCCTTCCCCAACACAGTTAGAGGAGATGGAGTCTTTCATGGGCTTGCAGGGAAATTTTTTCTGAGGCGGAGCTTTCGAAGATGCCGTATGGCTTGAGCACCAATGACATCTTCGAGAAGCTCCGCCACAGGAGATTTCCCAACCCTTTCCCCAACACAGTTAGAGGAGATGGAGTCTTTCACGGGCTTGCAGGGAAATTTTTCCGAGGCGGAGCTTTCGAAGATGCCGTAGGGCGTGAGCACCAACAACATCTTCGAGAAGCTCCGCCACGGGAGATTTCCCAACCCTTTCCCCAACACAGTTAGAGGAGATGGAGTCTTTCACGGGCTTGCAGGGAAATTTTTCTGAGGCAGAGCTTTTGAAGATGCCGTAGAGCGTGAGCACCAACGACATCTTCGAGAAGCTCCGCCACGGGAGATTTCCCAACCCTTTCCCCAACACAGTTAGAGGAGATGGAGTCTTTCACGGGCTTGTAGGGAATTTTTTTCGAGGCGGAGCTTTCGAAGATGTTGTAGGGCGTGAGCACCAACGACATCTTTGAGAAGCTCTGCCATGGGAGATTTCCCAACCCTTTCTCCAACACAGTTAGAGGAGATGGAGTCTTTCACGGGCTTGCAGGGAAATTTTTCCGAGGCGAAGCTTCCGAAGATGCCGTAGGGCGTGAGCACCAACGACATCTTCGGGAAGCTCCGCCACAGGAGATTTCCCAACCCTTTCCTCCATCGATGGGGATGAAACTCTCCATGCCTTCTAGGTTGGCTTGTTGAGCTGCTTGCCATGGCGTATCGATGCTACTTTTATAGGCACGACGCCGCTTCTACTTTGTCTTGTTCCTCCGACAGGGGCATCGTGCGCTACATGCTTTATCTCATCGAGCAGTGCATCCACCCATGCGTCCTTATCCTGCCGACAACTTTAGTCTTGGTTGCACCCACCAGCCGGGACTAAAGGTTACCCACACGTCCTTATCCCACCGACAGTTTTGTTAACTTATTCTAACTTATCAAACTATTAACAAAATTGCCATTTTCAATTAAATAATAGATTAACTAATATTAGTTCATTATTAACACACATGCTCCTTAAATAAAGGTTTAGTACATTCCATACATGCATTACATAAAAGGTTTAATACATTATTGCACCAATATTTCTATCTATTATTTCTGATTTCTTCTGGGTCGTAGCTATGGAGAATCTTCATCATTCAGTAGGATGTTTGGGTCAGTTTTCACCTTGAAGGGCGGAATTTCATGAAACTTATTATAATCTACTGACATGTCTGTCTTGTCATCTACTCCCACGATGTTTCTTTTCCCTGAAAGAACTATGTGGTGCTTTGGCTCATCGGACGATGTCTTCTTTTGCTGATTTCTTTTTCTCATTTTTGTAGACATGTCCTTCACATAGAAAACCTGAGCGACATCGTTGGCTAGGACGAATGGTTCGTCCATGTACGCAAGATTATTGAGATCCACTGTTGTCATACCGTACTTTTGATCTACAACTACCCCGCCTCCTGTCAGCTTCACCCATTTGCACCGAAACAAAGGGATCTTAAAAGTAGGTCCATAGTCAAGTTCCCATATCTCCTCTATGTACCTGTAATATGTTTCCTTCTGCCCATTATCGTCTGTTGCATCAAAGCGGACACCACTGTTTTGGTTGGTGCTCTTTTTATCTTGGGCAACTGTGTAAAATGTATTCTCATTTATCTCGTACCCTTGAAAAGTACATATAGTCGAAGATGGTGGCCTGGCCAAACAGTACAACTGATCTCCAACAGTGTTGTCATTCATGAGATGTGTCTGCAACCAACTGCCGAAAGTCTTCTCGTGTTCCCCTTTAATCCAAGAGTCAGCCTTCCCCGGGTTTTCGGAGCGTAGAATATTCTTGTGTCTCACGATATACGGAGCCACTACGGTGGAATTGTGTAGAACTGTGTAGTGTGCTCGAGAGAATGAATGCCCGTCCATACATACTTTTGCTTTCCTTCCTAGTGTGCCTTTTCCTGTCAGCCTACCCTCATACCGAGATTCAGGAACACCAATCAGCTTAAGGTCAGGAAGAAAGTCCACACAAAACTCAATGACCTCCTATGTTCCATAGCCCTTGGAGATGCTTCCTTCTAGCTTAGCACGGTTACGAACATATTTCTTTAAAACTCCCATGAACCTCTCGAAGGGGAACATATTGTGTAGAAACACATGACCGAGAATTCTAATCTCTTCGACTAGGTGAACTAGGAGGTGTGTCATTATATTGAAGAAGGATGGCGGGAACAACAACTCAAAGCTGACCAGACATTGGACCACATCAATCTGTAACCCTGATAGACTTTCTCGATCGATTACCTTCTGAGAAATTGCATTGAGGAATACACATACCTTCACAATTGCCAGGTGAACATTTTCCGGTAGAATTCCCCTCAATGCAACCGGAAGCAATTACGTCATAAGCACGTGGCAGTCATGAGACTTTAGGTTTTGGAATTTTTTGTCTTTCATATTTACGATTCCCTTTATTTTCGACAAGAAGCCAGTCAGGACATTGATACTGAAAAGGACTTCAAAGAAGATTTCCTTCTCTTCCTTGGTAAGAGCGTAGCTGGCACGCCCTTGAAACTGCCCTCGATGCATGCCATCTCGTCCTTTATGACGTTTCTGGTCCTTCCGTGCTTCCGGTGTATCTTTTGACTTCCCATACAAGCCCAGGAAGCATAGAATATTCACGCAGAGATTCTTCGTCAGGTGCATCACGTCGATTGCGGAGCGGACCTCCTGAACTTCCCAATAGGGTAGCTCCCAAAATATAGATTTCTTCTTCCACATGGGTGCGCGCTTATCAGGGCCGTTAGGAACAGGTTGGCTGCCAGGACCCTTTCCAAAGATTACTTTTAAACCTTTGACCATATCAAATACTTCAGCACCAGTACGGGTGGCAGGCTTTCCCCGGGGTTCTGCCTTGCCATTGAAATGCTTGCCTTTTTTCTTTAAGGGATGCTTGGGCGGAAGAAAACGATGATTGTACGGGTACACATTCTTCCTACATTTGTCCAGATATATACTTTCTGTCTGATCCAAACAGTGCGTGCATGCATTGTTCCTTGTTTGACTGTCCTGAAATGTTACTAAGAGCAGGCCAATCATTGATGGTTACGAAAAGCAATGCTCGAAGGTCAAATTCCTCTTGTTTGTGCTCGTCCCACACACGTACACCTGGTTCGGCCCACAGCTGTAAAAGTTCATCAACTAATGGCCTTAGGTACACATCAATGTCGTTGCTAGGTTGCTTTGGACCTTGGATAAGCACTGGCATCATAATGAACTTCCGCTTCATGCACAACCAAGGAGGAAGGTTGTAGATACATAGAGTAACGGGCCAGGTGCTGTGACTGCAACTCTGCTCCCCAAAAGGATTCAGGCCATCTGTACTTAGACCAAACCATAAGTTCCTTGCGTCACCTGCAAATCTCGGGAACTCTCTCTCGATTTTTCTCCACTGCCGACCATCAGCGGGGTGCCTCAACTTGTCGTCTTTCATATGATCTTCCATGTGCCACCGCAATAACTTCGCATGATCTTTATTTCTGAATAGACGTTTCAACCGTGGTATTATAGGAGCATACCACATCACCTTGGCAGGAACCCTCTTCCTGGGTGGCTCGCCCTCAATATCACCAGGGTCATCTTTTCTGATCTTATACCGCAATGCAGTGCATACCGGGCATTTATCCATATTCTCGTACTTCTCACCGTGGTAGAGGATGCAGTCATTAGGGCATGCATGTATCTTCTGCACGTCTAATCCTAGAGGGCAGACAAGTTTCTTTGCTTCGTACGTGCTGGCGAGCAATTTGTTCTTTCTTGGAAGCATCTTCTTCATCAGTACCAGCAACTTTTCAAATAACGAGTCAGTCACACTAGTCTCTGCCTTCCACTTCAGCAATTCCAGTGTGCTACCCAGCTTCTTCTGGCCATCTTCACAAGTTGGATACAACAATTTGTTGTGGTCCTGTAACATCTGCTCGAACTGCAACCTCTCCTTTTTTTGTGTCGTAGCCTCGCCGTGCATCAGAAATGACCCAGCCAAGATCATCAGCAGGCTCATCTGGTTCCTGTTCTTCACCCTGATCTTCTTCTTCATTGTCTTCCACTGTGGTATCAGCATACTCAGGGAACATAGATCGGTAGTTGTCATCAGCGTTCTCTTCTTCATCGTCGTCTTCCATCATAACCACTCTTTCTTCGTGCTTGGTCCAAACATTATAGTCAGACATAAAACCAGACCGAAGCAGGTGGCTCTGAATGACTCTTGAGCAAGTGTGATCCTT
Organism: Dactylis glomerata; assembly: GCA_007115705.1. Taxonomy (NCBI): domain Eukaryota; kingdom Viridiplantae; phylum Streptophyta; class Magnoliopsida; order Poales; family Poaceae; genus Dactylis; species Dactylis glomerata. The sequence goes on along the minus strand of QXEO01000177.1, from coordinate 1,809,142 downwards.
CTCATTCCGACATTCAACACACGGACAAAACATAAAGCCACCACCATGCTTGTTCGCCTCGGCCACATCTCGAAAAGAATGCACGCCTTCTCTGTAAGCGGTTGTGCGTCGATCACCGTACATCCATGGATGGCTCATCTGCGTTATACAACAGTATATCAAACGCAATCATGATCCTAAAATTAGTACCGCACGGTCTAAACAAGGAAATATAGTTGCTAACCTTTTAGAACAAGTGAAAATAAAGAGGAAGAGGCTTAAGCGTGGCTCGGGCACCTCATATCGTAGTTGTGTTCGGTGCACTTAAGTGGCATCGCTCTAACACAAATTTCAACAAACACCTCTAGTGCATAGGAATGAAATGGAGAACTAGCACAAACCCACACTCCTCCATCCAAGAAAAAAACAAGGGAAAGGGGAGAGGTGCTGCGGCCATATATATAGGCAGAAGCCTTTAGTCCCGGTTTGAGACACAAACCGGGACTAAAGGGGGCACACATGCGGGCTGCCCACCGCATAGCCCTTTAGTCCCGGTTTGTGTCTCAAACCGGGACTAAAGGCTTGTAACGGACCGGGACTATAGGCTCCCGGACTGGGTGGGCGAATTTGGGGCGACGTGGCCAGACCTTTAGTCCCGGCCCAGATTACGGCCAGGACTAAATGTGCCTGACCAAAGACCCATTTTCCACTAGTGATACACAAAACTAAACGAACTTGCACTGCAGTTCTGCTGGTTAATGGTTTGGAAGCTGTCACGTCTAAAATGTACATGTCATTTGATCTGACACTACAAGACCTAAATCTTTTCTGTTTGATAATGCGTATACAGAGTTTGGAATACAACAAGCACCTTCCGTTTTCGATCATTATACGCGTGTGTGTTTCGTACACTCTGGGTACAGTTAGAGCTCGCAAACAAAGAGTTGGCTTTGGATTATATCGTTTGTTATCGGTGCAATTTAAGCGAATAAAAATATGGGTTAAAAGCAGTACGACAGTTGACAGTGATCGATTCATACATGTAAGATGTATCTCTAGTTCTCTACAGCATGACAATCTGCTAGCACCTCTTACAATCCCATGAAAAATTGCTAGACCTCAGTAGTATTTCCACGCATGAAGAATCCTTAAAACTTACTTAGATTTGATTGCTTATAGCTTCGACGACAAGTATGTTCGTATTCCTGGTGGGAACAATCGTAATGTTGATATGCATAGGTCATGTTCTTGTTGAAGGTGGTTACTTGAAGTTCACCTTCAGGGATGAAAATCTCAAGTTCGACCTTGTTGGATTCGTCAACATCAGTGCAAGCGAGATGATCCTTTTTTGAAGGTTTTGTCTAAGAGTTGTACTTTTGTTGTTCGGTCATATGCCACAGAGTTCATGGTAGATTTATGGAGATATTCTCGCAAGGCTATTCCTATTTGGTCCTTCCGTGTTTCAAAATAGATGTATTTTTTTGAATTGGAGGAGACCTATTAAGAGTGAGTGAGATGTTCATATTTCCTCCAATTGTCTTCATGCACATCTTCTTCTTTATTCTCACCAGAGCCTTAGGTTAGCACTTTGGCTAAAAAAAGCAATGTGTTGCAAGTTTATAACACCAATGGGCAGACTACCATCTAAATTAACCGATGCGGAATGGTTTCTTTTAAATTACATTGATACATGATAAAATAGGACCGAATACTATGACTAGAATTATATAAGTGGTGAAAAAAAGACCGATATCTATTTTGAAACATGGATAGTATATAAAGCATGAAAAGAGATCATTTTTCACTCGCAAAGTCACAAAAAAGCACGTGCTTATATAAATGCAAACATATTATACGCGTAAGCACCTGTCACGTAACATGTTTATCAAGACTGAACAACACAAAGAGAACGAAAAGATTAGTTAAGGCACGTAACATGTTCCACAAAAAATTAAGATTTTTATGTGGTTCTTATATAGGAAAGTCATTCTCACTAAGGATAGTCTTGCAAAACGTAATTGAAATAGTTGTAAGAAATGTGCGTTCTGTGATTCAGATGAATCAATCAACCATTTATTTTTCTATTGTCCCTTTGCTCGTCTAGTTTGGAGAATTATTCAATTTACTTTTAATATTTTGCCTCCTACCAATGTGACGAATATGTTCAGAAATTGGTTAAATGAGGTTCACAAAAAAGATAAATCTAGGATTCATGTAGGCATATGTGCTTTAATGTGGGCTATGTGGAATTGTAGGAACAATGTGGTTTTTAACAAATGCTCCAATGTTAACTTCCTACAGGTTATCCGTATGGTTACGCATTGGATCCAAGATTGGTCCTATCTACTACCAGAGGCGCAGCGGGAGCCTATAGTTTCTGGATGCAGCCGGTTGAAGACGGTTGCATGGGAGATCTACAACCTGGGTGGCTGGCGGCTTACTAAAAGACTCAATGAAGCATAGGCTATATCCTATTATATTCCGTTGGTTGATTTTTGTTAGCACTTTGTGCGATTTTTGAGTGTCTCTTTGCTTTTTTTATATATGTTGGAACTTTTTAATAAAAATGGTTGTGTGCATCAATTGATACACTGAGCTCCCCATTTCGAAAAAAAAGCTAAGGCACGTGCAGTACGTGAACTGTGTTGTGGTGTGAACAAAACCCTCGGTCCAAAAAGCTTGTTTTAGCTAAAGCTAGCTCTTTAGCTAAATGAAAAGGAAAAAAAGCTGAAGTTGGAGCATGCATTATTATGGTCGTACGTACGTCGTGTCGTCGAACCATCCTATGGATCTATGTGTACATGTGTTGGCAGGCAACTGTAGCCATAACGGGCGATCTCAGCTTTTCTTCAAGTAATTGTGTCTCATGCATGATATATATGCATCGAAGATGGAAGAAAAGAGAAACGGGGACTGAGGAACAAGAAAGGAGATGGTAAAGTTGGAAACGTACGGCGAAAAAGCAACGGTGGACGTTTCGATAGTACACGTGGTGACATGCATATCCATCGCGCAAAAGTATGTATCGATATCGATCAAGCTAGCTAACTACGCTGCTTTCGAAATAACAAGAGGATCAATCATGCGCGAGCAGATGTATGTTTCATCCAAGCACCGTGTAACGCTGCATATGTAGCTCCATTTCCTGATGGTACACACAGCTTTAGTCTTTACGTAAAGTGCGCGCACATATTATATACGCGTGCTTAATTACATCTACGATGTTGATCGCGGAGGCATGTGCAATTAAGCGACCAATGATCAGCTACACCAATGTACACTAGTGGAAAAAAGGCCATTGGTCCCGGTTTGTAACGCCCATTAGTCCCGGTTATAGCAACTGGGACTAACAAAGCGGGACTAAAGGCTCCAGCCTTTAGTCCCGGTTGCTTACGAACCGGAACCAATGGTCCTCCACGTGGCCCGGGGCATGTGCTGCGGCTGGAGGACCTTTGGTCCCGGTTCGTAACACGGACCGGACTAAAGGTCCATTCGGAATAAAATTTGTATTTTCTGTTTCGGAATTTCTTTATTTTCTTTATTTTTCTTTATTTCTTTATTATCTAATCATCTATATTTCTAATCATCTCTATTCCTTCCCTCTACTAGCTTTCAAGAGTATGGGTCCTCACTCCATTGTCATGTCAAATTATAAGTACTTATGGTCCTCAACTTCCCGGTCGGTCACCCATCCTCACACTACTCCACCCTTAGCACGCTTAACTTCTCCATTCCTTCCCTAATAGCTTCCCAAGACTGCGCTCTCGACTTATTGATAATAGTATGCTACCAATTCTATTAACCTATACACTTAGGAAATATATAATATTACTTTTTTAAATTCCAAATAAATTCACAAATTAAGCAACATTGATTAAGTAATAATAAGCATGAATGAATTCCAAATAATTTTTATACATAATTTAATTATTAATTTTTAATAATTAAAATATTCAAAAAAGACCAAAAAACTTGAAAAATCCAAAATAATAGCAATATAATAGACTTGTTAACCAAATAAGAGGGAGTACATTTTTTCATATATATATGCACTCGACTCGCACACCACACCACACACACATTTAGCTAGCTAGTAGCCTTCTAGCTTCCAATAACTCCTAGCAATCTCAAAGCTCAAGCGAGCGTCTAGAGCGGCATACAACACTTGCTTGTCGCTTAATGGAACTTTGGCCCAACCATATAAAGTTCTTCTTCTTCTTCTTCCTCGTCGCCGCCCTTCTTCTTGTTCTTCTTGATCTTCTTCTTCTTCTCAAGCTTTGTCCCAATAGTAGCACTGGACAGAACATATAGACTCGGAATTGGTTTCGTGGTGGGGTTCGGTATGATCACTTGGAGGTCGTGCACCGACGAAATTTGAATTTCGTATGGAGACAGCATGCGCACGTCATTGCTAATGAAGGTTTCTTATATACTAGAGATGGAGAGGAAGAAGAAGATCAAGAGAGGGCCGCCGGTGTTGATTACTGAAACTCTCCCGATGCGTTCGTCGTTCCATATTACCGAAACGATCGTAATGGCGCAGCGATTTCCGAAACGATACGCGGGAGTGGCGGTTCGTTTGAACTGCCCTTTAGTCCCGGCTCGTGGCACGAACCGGGACTAAAGGGTGCCCTTTAGTCCGGTTTGAGCCACGAGCCGAGACTAAAGGCCCAAAGGCATTAGTCCCGGCTGGTGGCAGAATCCGGGACCGAAGGGCCCATTTGAACCGGGACTAATGCCCCCTGGCCCACATTTTCAAACGAACCGGGACTGATGAACCCTTTAGCCGCGGACCAAACACGTTGGGGACTAATGGGGGCGAATGGAAGCCCTTTTTCCTACTAGTGGTAGTTACGCATCAAACTTTTTAAGATGTAGGTTTCGTCCCAGGTAATCCCGTAAGCATGATTCCGTATGTGCAGTCCGTAGGGGTAGCATTACTGGGATGTTGCTAGGTGAAACCACACATCCAACTGTTGCGACAGGCCATTCCCTCGCGCAGCTCGGCCCCCACCACAACAGCATGAAGATCTTGGTCGGATGGCTCGACCTAGTGGTGCAGCTTCGGTGCTCCTCCTACCGCGACCATTAGCCTTCATCGTAGAGCCTTGATGATTGTGGCTGGTGCTCTGTCTTTGGCTCACCACAATGGGGTGGGATGGAAGCCCTTCTCCCCCACTACTTCTCGTGGAGGTCCTATTCGGCTATAGCGGGGCCACATCGTTCTGTCTGCCTCGGCAGGGTCTGGCCTGTCTAGTCCATCTATTGTCGTCTAGTAGAAAGAGGAGTCGTAGCTACTTATGAAAACCGAGTTGATTTTGGTCATGGTGGATCCCGACGATAGCGGCGTCTTCACGTCTCCACTATCATGAAGACATCATCGTTGCAGTTCTCATCTCCTTGCTTGGGTTGCTGCATGCGAAAACCCTAGAACTGAGACTCTCAGATTGTATATATGGTGGCATTCAAATCCACCCTCACTAGTCGTCTCCTCCCATGGAGGCCCCTTCATATGTGCTCGTGCCCCCAATCTTAGAATAATGGCTTGCAAGCTCCAAATGTGAAGTCAATGAGGTAATAGGGAAAATGAACTGCCTACTTGCCACGAATAAGGCATCCCTTTTTTTGCCACTCTTGATAGACGCTCAACGCCTTTCTACCCTCCCAGCCAGAGCAGGCACGGGGGAACCGGAAGTAGAGGGACATGGCTTCTACCGCATCAACGATGACGAGTCTCGGTAGCAGACGCGGATGATGAACACGCGCAGGGCGGTGGTGTTGTCTGGCGTCGCGGTGTCAACAACATGCGTAGCTAGGTCAATTTGTTGACCTCCCCTAGAGATCGGTTGGCGGTACACAACGGCAGCGGCTTCTACAGTGTGCGCATACTATTGGACATATGCCCTAGAGGCAAAAATAAAGTGTGTTTTATTGTCACATCTCATTTTGTTCATAATATGTTGTATGTCATGCTATAACAGTATTAAGCGGAAACATTAGTACACGTGTGGTATATAACGATCATGTCCCTAGTGAACTCTAGTAAGCTAGCTCATTGCACAATTGATGATCAAGGTTTTTGATCATGGGCATTTATGTCAATTGACAATGAGGTCATGTTTGACATGATGGACAAGGACCCAACATTAGTATTGCGATGAGATCAAGTTCAACACTGTGATAACTAAGAAACAAAGTAACCTAATCCTTAGACCGTGAGAGCATATCAAATCACTATTTTCGGAGGCTACCCTGATTGTATCAATGGCCACTCTATAACAAGGTGGTCTAAAAGGTGTCTCTCAGGTATTCCGATGGAGTATGTGGAGGAGAGTGTTTCAATAGCGGGATTTGTTCATCCGTATGACAGATAGATACTCTAGGCCAACTCGGTGACAATTCATCTATGAAGCTTGCAAGCATGTGACTAGGTCATGAGAATGCAATATCATGAGAACGAGTAAAGAAGTTTGTCGATAAAGATATTGAACAAGATATAGAGATATCGAAGATCAGATCTCGGAGGAACTAACTATCATAGAAACAAAGGGAATATGATTCAACATTTCTGGATCAACGATGATAATCGTGTGCACATGGGTCAACATGACTTTCTAGAATCTGCCATTGACCATTGATCGGAGAGGGGTCTCGATCATGTCTAGAGTATTCCTGACCTGTAGGATGGCACACTTAAGGGTGTACGACGCTTAGGGATCGATTCAGAATTATCGGAAATATGGAAGAGTATACTGCAAAGGTTATGGGTAAAATTGGAAATGTTCCGGCATGAAAGAAATGCAATAAGGGATTAATTTAATATGTTTTAGTATTTTATTAAAAGAATTAAATATTTAAAAATAATTAATTAAAAGGGCACCTGATGCATGTAAAATGCATAATGAACTTTGTAGTTTATTATGCTAAAATGCTTATTATTTTGCAACTTTATTATATTTATTGGGACTAACCTACTAATAGTTGCAAAAGTGCACAAGTTCTTATTTTACACGTTGTGTAGGAGAACATGAATATGGAAAAAAATCCTTCATTATGACAATATTTGGAGTTTCGTGAAATCTGTCCTGATGAACACTTTTCAAAGATTGATCCGAAAGGTCTTGAAGATAAAGTCAATTAAAAACGTGATCAACATGAAAGTTGTTGAGAATTTCAAACTGTATGATTTAGAGTAAAAAATCGTCCAAAACGGAGTCCTAATGCGCTAGATAAGTCCCGATTACTGAAGGGTACAAAAGCAGTTCGGGATTCCGAAAGTTGGTGACGTGGTTGACTCAAACTGTTGCCATATGAGATTAATTCGGCCAAGCCATGAATTTGGAGACTTATGCCCTTTTTTAGGAGTCACTATGAAAGTTCTAAAGGTTCCCAGGAGCTCTTGGATCCAAGGGATTTGATCTGATGGCCTCGGTGAAGCCTCCAACACTATATATTGATCGGAAACCCTATTTTTCGGAGACACCACCCATAGCTGCAGCTGCGATTTTGCCTCCCCCTTGGATGCCATCTCCAAGGGGAAGGGCTCCTATACAGTACCAAGAAGATCCAAGAAAGAAGGAGGACAAGGGGGCGGTGCTCCCCTAGGGCCGCCCGCCGCCAGGGCGCCCCGCGCTGCCGGCGGCGCGACTGCCCTTCACCACCACCTCCGCTGGCGCCTCCTTTGGCTGGGCCGCCCGCCTCCTCCCTTGGGGAGGCACACTTCCATCATCATCTACACCATCTCCTAATTATCCTACTGTAATATCTTGGCAAACATGACGTGTCATACAATCTATTGTTTTGCCATGATCTATTGTATCTATGTCTATGTTTAAGTAGTGATTGTTCTTGAAAATTGTGAAATACTTTGTTGATTGGTTGCATACAAGTTTGTTATCTTCTATGATGGTCTTATGTACTGATATACGAGTGCACACATATGTTGGGAGATGCATAAGGTTGTCACCGTTATATGTTGTTAGGAGGAGGGACAGACGGAGTTGAACAGAAACCGTGTTCCAAGTCTTATATGCATGCTATATTAATTCATGGTTAATTAACGGGGAATATATTGGGGACCTTAGAACTTAAAGTGGTGGTTGGACATATTTGTCTTAATGAATCCCTTTTTAGCACATTAATTTGGCTTAGGGACCAATCATTAGGGTGTGTGGTAGTTCATTTACTTGACTACTACGCGATTTATGGCTTCACCTAGAAGAAACAATAGACTTTATCTATACGAGTTAGATGTGTTGGTTAGGAGTCTCACCTGCTAGACACATCTCATTAATTAATCCTATTGTTTCTCTAGATTCTAGTGCCCTGGGATTATAATCATCAGGTTCTTTATGCTTTATTGTGTTTAGTACTTATGCATCTAGCTGTAAAATGTGCTTCACTAATTGTGTGAACCAAAACAAATGAAATAGCAATTTGCCAGAACATTTGCTCCCAAGAGTTATCCTTGAAGGGAATATGCCCGAGAGGCATAATAAAGTGGTTATTATCATATTCCATGTTTATGATAAACGTTTATTTCTCATGCTAGAATTGTATTAATCAGAAACATTAATACGTGTATGTTTAATAAACAACCAAAAGGTTCCTAGTGAAGCCTCTCTTTTATAATAGCTCGTTGATTAACGATGATCAAGGTTTCCTGATCATGAACATTGGATGTTGTTAATAACGGGGTCATATCATTAGAAGAATGATGTGATGAACACTCACACCCATAGTAAGAATATCAATACGATCAAGTCATAAGTTTTATTGCTATATCAAACTCATACAAAGTAGTTCTAATCCTTAGACCATGAGAATATGTCAATCACTGATGCCCGGAAAGGGTACTTTGATGATATCAACGTCACACCATAACAGGGTGATTATAAAGGTTGATTTAAGTACTCTGAAAGTATTAGTTGAGGCTCATGGATCAAGAGTGGGATTTGTCCATCCAGATGATGGAAAGATATTCTTTTGGGCCCTCTTGGTGATATTGCATTGACATTGCTTGCAAGCATGTGACTAGGTCCAAGAAATGCCTTATCACGGACGAGTAAAGAGTGCTTGTCGGGAACGAGATCGAACTAGGGTATGGTTGATACCAAATGATCGGATCTCGAACAAGGTAATATATCGCGAGACAAGGGGAATTGACTACAAACATTAATGGTTCACACGATCACTAGATCATCATTGAGTAAGTGGGAGTCATCATGGATTTCCAGATCCCGCTGATGAGTATTGATCGAGAGGAGTTTCGATCATGTCCACGTTATTCACGAACGTAGGTGACACACTCAAGTCTGTGGGCTCAAATGGCATGTAAGAGCTTACATACTTCATATTGATCCACTCATCATCAATAGGGTGCGTCTCCAAGGTTCTTGAAGGGGTGGAAATGGCTTTGAGCCTTCGGTACATCTCTTGATGGTACTCACCATCCTTCATAAGAATCCCTCTTCTTGATTACTAAAGGCCTCATATCTTGTTCTTTTCATGCTCTCATTGTCAACAAACACATTAGAGAGGCCTTCCCAAGCTTCTTCGGCGTGGAGAAATGTTTGGATGTGAGGAAAGTCCTGGACCCAATGATAATTGGATCATGTGAAGAGTTGTTGCATTGAGTTGGCCATCAACCACTTCTCTTCTTGTAATTTGTTGGGGTCCACGGCCTTGAATTCTTCTTCAACAATTCTCCAAAGCTCGATGCAAGAGCTGCGCATATGAGAGATCATTTGATATTGCCATTTGTAACATCCCAGAATGTAGGACACTCCGGGGTAGACTAAAAGGGCTTTTGTGCATTACATCTGAAATTACGAGATTTTTTGCGCTTTTGTTACTTAAAACCTAAGAGTGATCGAATCTCTCTTCGAGGGGGGGATGGTGAACTCTCGAAGTGCGAAAGATTTAGACATGATCTCTTTTGATCCATTGTTGTGAGAAGTGATGACTTAAACCACTAAAACCCTAGCTATAAGCTTTGGAATTTAAACTAAGACATAATCATGTTTGAATTTGAATGATTGAACTTAGAATTAAAAAAGGCACATTTAGAAAGGATAAACATTAATAAAGAGAAGAAATAGATGGAAATATAAACATCAATAAAGTTTAGAGAAAACTTAAACTTTATTGATCATCAAACATATTACATTGTCTTTACATAATTCATGAATAAAAGAATATTACAACTTGGAAAGAATCAAAGATAATTACAACAAGAAGGAATGGAAGATTACAAGTTACAAAAATTATAAAAGAAAACTAAAAGTCTTCTTTCTTTCTTTCCTTTCTTCTTTTCTGATCTTGGCACCTGCAACCAAATAAAAAGAAATAGCAAGTTTGCCAAGGTAGCATTTACCAAGTGGCATTCAAAAATAACAAGCCACTGTAGATAATCATCAGAAGGTTGAGCTTATCACAAAGCTCTCGGGTAGAAATATCCCAAGCCAGCCGAGATGGGCAAGGCAGCTCACAGCAGCATAGTCACCATATGCATGTACTCAGGTGTCAAGCACCCAAGTAACAAGGGAAAGTATAAAAGCATCACAGAGGTGAAACTTGCTCGGCTAAAGATCACAGCCGACCAAGAACAACATCACCACACCACCAACAGCAACACCCAAGAACACCATCACCATCAAGATCACACCACCACCACTGAATCACCATCACACCATCAACCCTGCTCATGTGTTGAGCAACAGGGAAGATTCACACCCCAGCACATCATCAAATAAACCATCCAGCAAAGCCAAAGACCAACATGGTCACATAGTTCAACTAGGAACTAGGTCAAGCAGCTAGGAGGAGCAGGCTTGCCACAAGAAGCAGGAAATCAGAATAATTCCAGAAGAACAAGCTACTCTTTAGCAGTAGGTTATTAGTAAACCACAACACAAATGAGTGCTGGGAGAGAACTCACAAGTTATTCTCCCAGGCAGACTGCACAGAGCACAACCACACAAAGATCAAGCAAAGCTTGATGAAACAAAGGCTTTGGTCATCATTTGGATGTCCAGGAGGCCAAGACCTTGGAGACAAGGCCATCCACAACACCTACTCCCTAACACATAACCTTATCTGGGAATTTCTCACAGGAATACTCACAAAAGTAAGAGCAAGGCCAGGAGTGGCACATGGGTTGCCTAGCTACCAAGACTAAGGCCTAAAACCTAGAAAAACCATCAGCTCTGTCAATAAAAATTGACCAAGTTCAGTTAAGCATTTGGGAAAAGTGGACAAGGACACTTTCAATCAAATAAGCCACCAGCAGACCACCACAGGGGGTGATCTACTCTCAAGAGCACCAACTTAACACCCACAGTAACTATGAGCACCTCAAGGAGGCATCACAGTGAAGCAGTTAGCCAGAAGCTACTGCAAGAGCCATAATAGCAGGCATGCAAGATTGCATCACAGCTAGGTAGAACCAAGCTCAACAGAATAGTTGCATCACTAAATCAGCACAACAGAACCACTGCAAGAAAGTGCAGTGAGACTGTTAACATCTCCAGCCAATTAACAGTAGCATTCAGAGATAACTAAAACACATAGTTATCCATGCACTTGATTAGATTGATCAAGACTAGCCACTAGCAAGATATTAACTAATCAAGCAACAACAGCAATTGATTGATTCAACAGTAAAAGGCCACCATAGTATGCAGTTAACTGAATCAGCAAGTTTTAGTTAATAGAGTTAACTGAAACTATGACTGAAACTAATAGTAGCAGCTAAGACAAGCATGATCAAGTATAACAGCAGGATCATGGAGCCTAAGAACACACATCACAGCCAGTTAATCTCACAGCACAAGTGCAAGCTTGGGGAGAAGCCCCAGTGCAGCAGAGGTAGGAGAACTTGACCAGCACAAGCTCCAGATGAGCATGGCCAGTGCAAGCTCCAGATGAGCTTAGCCAGTGCAAGCTCAAGGTGGGCATAGCCAGCGCAGAGCAAGCTCCAGGAGGGCGTGGAGCAAGCTCCAGGAGGGCATGGAGCAAACTCCAGGAGGGGAGCAAACTCCAGGAGATTACAGAGAAGAACAGAGGGGGAGAAGTGGAGGAGAAGCAATTACACGGTGCCCAGGAGATACCACCATGGCATGGCGGGGCAGTGCCCGCGCGGCCATGACGGCATCAAGCCAGGGGAAGTCGCCGACGACACGTCGACGAATCACCCAGCTCACCAAGCACAGATCTCATCGAGGACAGGGCCTAGCAGCTCGAGATCAAGCTCAAGGTCACCATGGCCAAGATCCAGAGCTTCGGAGGTGAAGGGGATGCGAACGTCCGGGAAGCAATCGACAAGATCTCGCGGACAAGCGGAATCACCGTCGCCTCGATTAGACACCATCGTAGCGGCGGATTCTGGCAGAGCTCGTCGGAATCAAGCGCGGCGGCGGGTGAGGCGATGCAGTCGCCAGTGAGAGCGCGAGGGAGAAGACGACGCGAGCGAGCGAGGGGGTACGACCGGTCGGGCTAACCGAGCCACCTGGTCGGGTTCGACCAGGTAGGCTGGCGCCGACAGGTGGGCCAAGGCTAGCAGAGAGAGAGAGGGTGAGAGAGAGAGTTTTTTTAATAAGAAATTTAAAAATAGAAATTGAATTAAAGAAAAGGGTTTTTAGAAAAAACCTTTCAACACCCAATTAAAAGCAAAAAAATAAATTGGATTTTTGCAAAAATAACTTTAAATGATTTTGACCTTTTTAATCACATAAATAGTGATATTGTGAATAAGAGAAGATTTGTTCATAACTGACTTATGAAGTTTCTTTTAAAAGAAAAATCTCTAGAAATGATTTAAATGCAAAGGTAAAAAGGGAAATAACATTCTTGAAATAAAATCAAGTAATTCATTCAAGAATTGATCTTTACTATTCTTGAATGAATTTCACCTAATATATACTCTGATAAATTCATAATGAGGGTATATACACTTTTAATAAATCACCCCAAGAAAAAAATAATAGGAAAGAGAACTTAAAAGGTTCTTCCTCTAATTATGAGACATCTAAGAAAAACCTAATTAGAATAGAACTCATTATCAAAATTGAACTCCATTCTAGGGTATTGAGGAATATTCTTGAATGAAGCAATTGATAACATATACTCTTTAAAATCATAAAAGGAGTACATAAACCCTAGGAAAAGAATAAAACACTTCTGGGGGGCTTAAAGGGAACACACACACTTTAAAAAGCATGCATTATTTGAATCTTTAACCATTGCCCTTATCGGACAATGATGCTGTTTTCCAGAACTCGAGGTCCCGGGTCACTTAAACAAATCCAACTGCACTATCTTGCAGTTTGCAGGCAAGTTCACTCTTGCTCATATCTCTTGTTTATCTTTAACAAAGTACTTGCAAATATACTGGTGGTATTATTATTATGATTGCATTAAAAAGCAAAGGTTCTGCTTTTCTTGAATGAATATGATTAGTGGTTAGCAATCATAATGGTTGTCGACCTAGGAAGGTGGGCAGTGGGACCATGGTAAGAGTATGGTGGAGGTCCCACTGTACCGGGAATGTTCACCTAGGACTAATAACCAACGTCGCCAGTGATTGTTGTGCCGTAAAATACGGTCAACCATAGGGTCTGGAATGGGATGGAAGAGTCATATGTATCTTTTCCCTCATACATATCAACGGACGCGCCGTTTCAGAGCAGTTGTCTCTGTGCGGAGCTTCGGGATGGGTGGATTCCACCTAATGAATTCACGATTCTGGCGGTCTATGATGGGTTGCGGCAACGATGGGGGTAGAGTGCCGAGGCCGGTGTTACCACAGGGCGTAACCAAATCGGTGGGGGTAACTAATTGTCTAGGAAAGGCAAGTATGCCGAGGTCGGCAACTACCAAAAGTGTAGACCGGCGAGGGTAGCGAACCGAAGTTGGAGCCGCAAAAGGGTGGGTATGCACGGTCGCGGGAAGGAACAGTGATTGGCTCAGATCAATGGCTGGGCCCTGATATGTCTCCAACGTATCTATAATTTTTGATGCTCCATGCTTGTTTTTACACCATTTGCCTACTGTTTCATTACACTTCGTGGCACTTTTATGCATTTTCCGAAACTAACCTATTAACAAGTCGCCACAGTGCCAGTTCCCTGTTTTCTGCTATTTTTGTGTTTCAGAAGTGATACACAGGAAATATTCTCGGAATTGGACGAAACAAGTTCCTGAAGTCTTATTTTTCCCGGAAGCTTCCAGAGATCCGAAGAGGAGTTGGAGGGGGACCACGAGGGCCCCACAAACTAGGGCGGCGCGGCCAGGGGCCTGGCCGCGCCACCTATGTGTGAGAGCCCCTCGGGCCACCTCTGACGATGCCCCTTTGCCTATAAAGACCCCCCGACGGAAAAAACCTAAGTACCCGATCACTTTTCCAGAACACATCGCGATCCGCCGCCGCCGTCGACCCAAAGATCGGGGGGGTCCAGAAGCTCTTCCCGGCACCCTGCCAGAGAGGGGAATCGCCAACGGAGGTCTTCTTCATCGCCATGCTTGCCTTCAGAGCGATGAGTGAGTAGTCTACCTTGGACTATGGGTCCATAGCAGTAGCTAGATGGATGTCCTCTCCACCATGTGCTTCATGTTTATATCTCATGAGCTGCCTTACATGATTGAGATCACCGTTATGTAATTCTACATGTTTGGTTTGTTGGGATCCGATGAATATTGGTGTTATGATTGAGTTGCTATACTAAAATATATCTTTTGTTATCTCTATGTTGTTTATGATCTTGCATGCTCTACGTTGTTAGTAGCTATCTTGGCCGAGTAGTTGCTAGTGACTCCAAGAGGGGGTATTTATGCTCGATAGTGGGTTCATGCCTCTATTTAATCTGGGGGAGTGACAGAAACCTCTAAGGTTGTAGATGTGCTATTGCTACTAGGGAGAAAACAACATTCATATGCTCAAGGGCATATGCTTTGTTTACATTACACACTTTGCTTAATGCAATTATTTGTTGTTCGCAACTTAATACTTGTGGAGTTCTCGGATTGATTCGCCACAAGTGGATTATTAGTCATAGATGCAGTTGGATGGCGGTCTATGTATTTTGTTGTAATGCCCAGAGTAAATCGCATAGTGATCTTCTTAACATATCACGTTATCTTTATTCTATCAATTGCCCAACTGTAATTTGTTTACCCAGCATGTGTTATTTATCTTATGGAGAGACACCACTAGTGAACTGTGGACCCCGGTCCTATTTCCATCATATTGCTATCACCTGTTTACTTTACTCGCACTGTTTACTTTACTCGCATACTTCTACTGTTTTCCACTCGATACGCTCATAACCTTTGTTTCAAGCAAAAAGGTGAGATTGACAACCTCATCGCAAGTTGGGAACAAAGTATTTGGTTGTCTGTGTGCAGGTTCCGTGTTGCTACTGGCCGAAGACGAGTCAACAAGTATCGTAAACGGCGCCCTTGTTGGAGTGCTATTAAGCCAGTCCGCATCACCTTCAGTCGTAATTGTCTGCTTTTCTCATGAACGATAAACCTTGGTTTCTTAACTGAGGGAAAACTTGCTGCTATCTTCATCAAACCTTCTCTTGGGGTTCCCAACTGGTCGGTTATTTACTTCATCAACTCGGTAGCATCAAGCTCTTTCTGGCGCCGTTGCCGGGGAAGAGTGGAAGACCTCTGCAAGGGGAGTTTTTCGCACACACATCCTTTACTTTGTTATTGTTTTGCTTTACTTTATTTATTTTACCTGCATCGTTTATATCAAAAACCCAAAAAAATTAGAATCCTTGGTAGTTGTTTTTACTTGTCTACTTTTAGTTTTGCTGAAATGGCTAATCCTAAAAACACCAAGTTGTGTGACTTTACTAGCACGAACAATAGTGATTTTATCTGCACTCCTATTGCACCACCTGCTCCTGCTGCAAACTTTTATGAGATTAAGCCTGCTTTGTTGAACCTTGTTATGAAAGAGCAATTTTTTGGTGCTAGTACTGAATATGCTGCAGCTCATCTCAACAATTTTGTTGAGCTATGTGAGATGCAGAAATATAAGGATGTAGAAAGTGATATTATTAAGCTCAAGTTGTTTCCTTTTTCTTTGAGAGGAAAAGCTAAAGATTGGTTGCTGTCTTTGACTAAGAATAGTATTGATTCTTGGGCTAAGTGTAAGGATGCTTTTATTGGTAGATACTATCCTCCTGCTAAGATTATATCTCTGCGTAGCAATATTATGAAGTTTACTAAGTTTGATAATGAACATGTTGCTCAAGCTTGGGAAAGAATGAAATCTATGATAAAGAATTGCCCCACTCATGGACTGACTACTTGGATGATTGTCCAAACTTTTAATGCAGGACTGAATTTTTCTTCGAGAAACCTACTTGATTCAGCTACTGGAGTGTAACAACCCAAATTTTTGAGAAATATAAATAAATGGATTTATTAAAATACCAAATTTTGGAGACAACAAAAACTTTTATTTTGAATATAAGATTAATTTCTTGCCTTTTCGAAACTTCTGAGTTTGAGCATTTGCTCCCATGCTTCAAATAAAAAGAGTATGAGAAGGGTTTTAAAACAAATCCTTTGAGCCCAAAGTTTTAAATAAAGATTTTTGCTAAATTGAAATAGTTTTCTAACTATTAAATTTGGTGTATGGTTACATGCTAAACCCATTTGGGTCAATTGCCAAACCAACATTAAGTCAAGCAATCACAAACAAATAGAAAAGAATCAAATACAATAAAGTTTGAAACAAAAGTCAACTTGGAACCCTATTCAAATTTCTACCAAAGTTGGAATCCAAACAAGAGGTCATTTCCCAACTCCCTCTCATCTACAAGAAAACCAACACTTTTGGGCCAAGATAAAACTTGGTATCTATCATTGCATGCATACATAGTATTTTCAATACAAGTTGTTCTATGATTTCATGTGCATTTTAATTTGTTGTGCAATGATTAGTTAATTCAAACTTAACCAATAGAAGCATTAGAGAAGGACCACAAGGATCAAAAGAACCAGAAGCAAGAGAAATAAAGAAAAAGAGAAGAAAAGATGATCTAGAAAAAGTTAACCACTACCCTACTTTGGACCCTTAGAATAAGAAATCTGTAACTCAAGCAAAGGTGTGGTCAGTTAGTTGAGCTTGACCATATCACATACTAACTCAACCAAGAAGTTTCCAGCAAAAACTCAAACCCTAACCTCTTTCAAAATCTGTCCAAAGTTTGAATCTGAATCAGAAACCATACTTCAAATTGGAAATAAGATTTTTGCAAAACCTCATATTTCTTCATAACAAAAATATTTCTGGAATCCTTATCCAATATAATGACCAACCCAAGTGGAATTTTTCAAAAATTCAACTTTTGATTTCTTGCGGGCATTTGACCGAACACGTGGTGAGCGAAATCCAGGGAAAATCGGTTCTACTGTGCCGACGCTGTTCTCAATCGCCCCAGGTCCTGCAGCCATGCCGTGAACACTCCCCTGCCTCTCCTTTGTCGATCCCCAGTCTCCCCTGCCCAAGCACCGACCGTGAGACATGGAGGAAAACCACCCGGACCCCTCCTCACAGCCATCCCTTGCCCCCGCTGCACCAGACCACCCCGCAGCCCACAAGCGCGCCAGCAGCACGCCACAGCACGCCACAGCACCCCGCCGAAAGCCCCGACCGCCCCTCTCCTCCGTTAGCCGACACCGGCCGCGCTCTCTCCGCAGATCCACTCACCTCGTGCTCCCTCTCCCGACTATAAAAAGGCCACCTCTCTTCCCTGAAAAGTTTCCCCTCACCTCCCTCTACCTCCTAGACATCATCTCTTCGCTAGTTGGTCGCCGGTTGGAGCTCGTCGGAGTAGACCGAGCTCCGGAGCGCGCAGCCGTTCCCGATGTTCCAGCGTCTCCCTCAAGCTGCCGCCTGGACGAGGTGGAGGAGGAGAAGCTCCTCCGCCGGACTGCAGATCACCATCGCCTCCCGTCCTCTCTGCATCGAGCCCCACCGTCGTGCCCTTCGCCTCGCCGTCGGTGAGCCTCCCAGTAACCCGAGTCGAGAAGACGTACGTACCGATTCGATTATAACGTGCTGACAGGCCGGGCCCTCTTGTCAGCCGAATTTATTTTTTTCCCCGCGCACCCAGGAACCCCCCGGTTGGGCCAGCCCAGTTCGGTCTGGTCTGCTCCCAGCCCAACTCAGTCCGTGTGTCCAGCCCGGATTAAAAAAAAAGGGATATTCGATTTCCGATTTTTGAAAAACTCATTCAGATGCTTTAGTATATTTAATTTTCCCGGAGATCTACCAATCCAAATCTAGCAAATGAAAATGTTCTGGAAACCTTAGAACATAAACTATCCAATAAAAGTGGTTTCAACACAATTAGATTTACAGAGTGGTTGCAGTAAAAATAACAAAACAGGAGCTTTTCCACCTTAGAAAATCCATATCAATTCAAATAAAATTCCTAAAAATATAAATCCAACTCTAGAAATTCATAATTAGTGATACCCATCTTCCTGTAGCATTAGATCTCATTTTTGAACCTTTTAAATCAAATGCTATTTACCCATATGGTTAAATAAGCATTTGCCATATAGGATTATATTAAACTCAAATCTATAATCGAAATTTTTATGGAACTCTTATTGTTGAACCATATTTCCAAATACCTATCTATAGGTATTGATCTTAGTCCATGTGAGCTTGTAGGAAGTATTTGGAAATTTAATACTACATAGTAGTAAGTAGAAACTCCAAACTTGCACACCTATCTCAAAATCTGGAAATGATATGAAACCAATTCGAATCAACCACATTTCTAAATGTGATCTATAACCTTGGATCCAAGTCAACTAGGATTCCTAGATTGTACTTGTAGATTCAAACTTGATCACTAAATGTTTGCAAACTAGAAATCGAACAAGTAATTGAAAATAAGACTTTAAATTATGAAACCACCTTGGGTAAACCCTAATCCTAAATATCTACTTGTAGTATACAACCTTGGTCAACAAAGACTTATATAAGATATTTCATGGTTCCAAATCAATGAACCCTACTTAGATACAAGAAACAAATAACCCATCCATATGGACTCAATTATCTTCGAAACCTCTCCATAGACTACCTAGATCGCTCCCCTTACCCCAAGTATCCTTATTTGCTTGAGTATGTGTTGCTTGTAAATTGTGTGGTGATTGTATGCTTATTTGATTTTCGACGATTAGACGACAACGAGAGTAAGGAGAATGGATCCCGAAGTCAACCAAGAAATGGAGATGGAGATCAATCAATCAAAGATAAAGATGAAGACTATTTTGACTTTGCCAAGCCACGCAAGCCATCTTTTGATTCATACTCCCACTACCTAGTTTTAATATTGCATTCTACTTGTTTAAAGTAAATTGCATGATTGAATTGCTAGAGTAGACTGATAGAAGTGTATTGATGTCTTGATTATCAAGAGCATCAAGCTGAGTTTATCCAACCCTATTTAGTAGTACTATCACTCAGTGTAGTTGCTTAGTCGCTAATAATATTGAGGCCATCTATAAGGGGAACCCTACTTGAAAGGTGGTGACTTGAACTTGAAACTTGAAGGGGAGAACTGCTCCTACATGATGGTTATAAAAGAAATTAATCTTGACTAAGAACTATGAAATATATTTCTCAAATGAAAACGAGTGATGTACTATGGGAGCCAATTATACCGTACGACCACATTACCCCTATATGGGAAGGGGCTTAATCCGTAGCTTGTTTATCTTAGTATGGGAGGCCTTGTATCAAATCTTCATGGAAGGACCCGTGCGCGGTTACTTCTGGACCAGGTGGATTCCACTAACCCGGCCTCCGGGATGGGCAGAACTAGAGGCGCCGGAGCGGGGTTCCGTATCCCGGGCTCTAGGGAAGGATCCTATACTAGGATGAGCAAGTGAAAGGTTTTGTTTAATTATCTGAACCCCGCATACTTTGGTATGACGAACCGTGGATTTCTCCCGGCAGATGTATCGAATCTTGTGGGTAAAGTGTACCCCTCTGCAGAGGTTTTTCAAACTATTCGAATAGCCGCGTCCGCGGTCATGGATGGTTGGCAAGCTGTACTTGACTTTTGTCAATAATGAAAACAACTTGGTGAACTTGGTGAATGACATGAATTGAATTGACTTGACTTGACCATGAGTTTGACACACTTGAAGTTCCTCTTTAGATTGAACTTAGAGAACCAAACCTCTTTTCTACCAATGAACATTCTTGGGAAATAAAACTAGCTTTTGCAAATCAACTTAGTGCTTAGTCCACCATACCAACCTTGCATATCAGTTTCCTCCTTTCAACTATAAGATGGTTTGCGAGTGCATCCAATGTACTCATGGCTATGTCCCTGGCTATTAACTTGGCCAGACTTGAAGGAGCAAGATCAAGAAGGAAGGACTCATTGACGGCTTTGCGAATTAGGCTCGTTTCCTACTGTCTGCTTTGCCTGTGCGGTTGAAGCTCGACAATATGGACCCAAAGTGTTATTCCGCTGCATGTTGATGTAATGTAAGGTTTGGTCTGTGCGACCACCTATGTAATCCCCTTTATTTACTATTAATGTCTATGACTATGATACCAATTACGTTATGTGAATCACAACAATGGTTCTGGGATTGTGATGGATTGCATAACGGGCACTTCGAATTTGTTATCAAATTTGAGGTCGTCACATGGAGGCACTTTTATGTCCCTTACCTTGGGCGCCGCAACAAAGCTACTTGACAATATGATGGTAAATTATTCCGAATGGCACACCGAGAGAGCTCCACAAGGTAAGAAGGTAAATTCTGTTGAGGAAACCTCTTCCTTGAATGATAAGATTGATACCATTATGGCTATGCTTGCTAATGATAGAACTTCTGAATGATAAGATTGATACCATTATGGCTATGCTTGATCCTAATAATTTTCCTTTAGCCTCTTTGGTTGCTCAAGAAGAGCATGTTGATGTGAACTTCATTAGAAACAATAATTTTAACAACAATGCTTATAGGAACAATTTTGCTAGTAACAATTATATACCGTATCCTTCTACCAATGGAAATGGTTATGGTAACTCTTATGGTAACTCCTCCAACAACACTAGGGCCGCGCCCTCCGAGCTTGAGGTAATGCTCAAGGACTTCATCGGTAAGCAAATTGCTTTTAACAAGTCTGTTGAGGAAAAGTTAGGCAAAATTGATATTCTTGCTTCTAAAGTTGATAGCCTTGCTCATGATGTTGAACTTCTAAAATTAAAAGTGTTGCCTAATGATGTGAAAGAGAACAATGTTTTTGCTACTGCTAATGCTATTCAAGTTGGAATTGATGAAAATCTCAGATTGTTAGCAGAATTGCATGCTAGATGGGAAAGAGAGGATGCGATTGCTAGGAATATGAAAGTTTGTACTATTACTACCTCTGATGATGTTGTTCCTAATGCTAGCAATCCTCTTACTTTGATTGGTGTAGAGAAAACTCCCACTCCTTGTGTTAAAAAGACTAAAACTGCCAAAACTTTTTCTCAAAAGAGTGCTGAAATTTTTCGGAGTGTAGGAGATGATAGCTCTACTTCTTTTAATGATTTTGATGTTGATGGCTGCAATATATCTGAAGTAATTTTGTTCTTGCAAAAGCTTGCTTTGACTCCCAATGCTAGTTCCTTAAATATTGCTTTTACTAAGCATATTACCAATGCTCTCATGAAAATTAGGGATGAAAAGTTGAAGCAAAAAGCTTCTGTTCCCAAGAAGTTAGAAGATGGTTGGGAACCCATCATTGATATGCATGTTAATGGTTTTTATTGCCATGCTTTATGTGATCTAGGTGCTAGTATTTCTATCATGCCTAGAAAAATTTATGACATGCTTGATTTACCACCTCTTGAAAAATATTATTATGATGTTCCTATTGCTGATGTTGCTAAGAAGAAACCTTTGGGAAGGATTAATGATGTTCTTATTGTGGTTAACAATAACCTTGTTCCCGTTGATTTTCTCGTTATGGACGTTGAATGCCATGCTTCATGTCCTATTATTTTGGGAAGACCCTTTCTTCGAACTGTAGGTGCCATCATTGATATGAGGGAAGGCACTATCAAATATCAATTCCCACTCAAGAAAGGTATGGAACACTTTCCTAGGAAAAGAAAGAAATTACTTTTTGACTCTATTCTTAGAGCAAACTATGAGCTTGATGCTTCATCTCTTGATGTTACTTGATTCGCAATTTTCTGCGCCTAGCTCAAAGGCGTTAAAGAAAAGCACTCTTGGGAGATAACCCAATGTTTTATTTCCAGTACTTTTTCTTTTATTTGAGTCTTGGAAGTCATTACTACTGTAATGACCGCTCCTTATCCTTTTTATTTCATTGTTGTGCCAAGAGAAGCCTCTAATTCGAGTGAGGTAAAGATTTGGGGATGTTGCTGTCCTGAAACTGTTTTTGGTTCTGCACCGTAAAAATTCGTATAAATTATCTGTATATCTTTTGGACCTGCTATTTCTTGTGCATATGCCCCAGGTTTTATCCAAACTTTCGTTAGTTGAACACTTTTTGATTTGAGCAACATAAAACACCTCAAAAATTCGGCCTTTGTCAGCTGTTCTGTTTTGACAGATTTCTGCCAATATTTGTGTTTGCCGCTTTATCGCTTTCTTTTGAGTTCTTTTGATCATGGAACTTTTGGGGAAGTTGCTACAGTAGTATTTGCTATATATGTGGTGGTTTTGGGTTGAAACCTGAAGCAAAAAGAGGTTGATTATATGTTATGCTACACTAATGTTGCTAATAGATTTGTGTTTAGTTTTGTATGAAGGAAGTTTTCAAGTGTAGGGATTGGAGAATGATGAGATGAGTTGAAGAATGGACAAAAGCTCAAGCTTGGGGATGCGCATGCATCACCCCAAGAAATATCCAAGAAGTACAAGCGTCAAATCTTGGGGATGCCCCCGAGGCACCCCTTCTTCATCGGCAAAAATCAGGTCACCTTTCAAAACACTATATTTTTATTGCTTCATGCACTATGTCTTTCTTGGAGCGTCAGTTGTTTTAGTTTTCTTAGTTAGTTTAGTTTTGTTTGCTGCAATAAATGGTTGGACCCCAACAAATTTCTTTTGGAGAAGTTTCCTTGCTTTTCATTTGCCAAGAACGCTCCGTTTTCATTCTTACAATTTCACCGAGTGTTCTTCTTTTTTTGCTACTGCTTTTGGTTTTCATTTTCGCCTTGATTTGCGTTCAGACCTTGTCATATCTTTTCATCAAGGTGTATTTTTGCCTCTGATCTTTATTGGTTTTCATTAAAAGAGGTGTCTTTAAAAATTTCAAATGGTGTTGGAAAAGAGAAAAAGCTTTGTGCAAAAAAAGTGGTACAAGAAGGAGCTTGTGTAGACTGCGGCTTAGGCTTTTTCATGTCATGCTTGATGTCTTTTTGATAGTATGCTTAGTGGTTTTGCTGTAGCATGACTTGTCTCAAATAATTGAGATTGCTTAATGAGCCTTTGGAAAAATCATGCATTGTTTTTATTGTTTGGAAGCATTATTTTGGTTTTCTCCTTGATGCTTTATTTGGGTTGACTTGGCGCATGCTCACACATGTTAGACTCTTACAAAGTCGCCAATAGCCTCTATGATCATTTAGTTTTTGACTTTTGATGCCATCTTATGCTTTTTTTTAATGTCGCTTTGTCGCTTTGCATGATTATGGCCATTATTGCTCTCTTAGTTGGTCGCTCCCAGTCTTTTGCTAGCCCTCGCCTTGCACTGAGTATGAGCTCTACTCGTACATCCAACTCCTAAAAGCCAAAGTCTTCCAAAGTGTCCACCATACATACCTACTAGCAATTTGCTATTCCAAGTAAATTTGACTTGCTTTTATCTTCTCTTCAAATTAAACTCTTACCAGTGTTATGCGAAAATTGGTCAGTAAAGCTCTCACGAACCGGAAGGCACACTTTACTTTTTCCTGTTCTTAAAAATTTGACATTGTGGTCTCTTATGTTGAGTTGTTATGCTTGCAAGTTTTAAGTTGGATTCTAGCCCATCCATGTTGTCATGGGGCAAGCTTTCAACATTGCACTTCTTATTTGAGTTGATATCGTGATCTTTTGTTTATGGATGCCCGCGGTGTGAAATGAATTGGGAATCTTGTGGAGATCATAGAGTTTGTATATGTGTTAGGGAAACGCCTAGGCCGCCAATCTAAGCCATGCATAATTCATAGTGGAAATTTGCAGCATACCCATGGTGGACATTCGACGACGCATCTCACAATAAAAAGCTAAACAAATGGCAAATAAAAGAGATGTCGAGGTGTTCATTGTCTGCTTGTCCTGTCATTTTGATGTGGGCTTGTTCCATGTCATCGGGCACGGAGGTACCCCGTTGGCGGTTCTCAATGATATGCATATATTTACAATGACAAGAGCCTTGCTTGGGACTCTAAGTAAAGTAGCATGAGGTTTGGGTACTCATATTCACGGGACACGAGGTTTTCAACTTATGATTTGTCAAGAATATGCATCATAATTGTTCTCGCATTAACTTTAACCATTCAAGATGCTTATGATGGGGGCAATGAGAGCTCAAAGCCGGTAAGTACCATTATTTTTGAAGGTTATAAAACTTGCAATCACTGCTTCCCTCTGCGAAGGGCCTTTCTTCTACTTTTATGTTGAGTCACCACCTTCTATCTTTATGCACCATTAAGAGAGCATAGTTGTCATTTTTAATATAATGTGCATTGTCTCAAAGTTTTCATTGATTGATGCATATTGTTGGTTTCACTTGTTCTCAAATTATTTGTATCTAGTCGCCCTCTTAAACTTGAAGGTGTCCTATGCATTTATGTTTTGCTCTCTATGAAGGACAAGCTAAAAACCATTTGTATGTTTTTCCTTATGATTTGAACACACATTTGACTTTCATTGTTTCATTTTCATGATCTTTTGTTTGTGTTCATTTGCATGTTTACAACATGGTTGCTAAGTTTCTATTGTCAAGATTATATCTTTCATGCCCATGTTTTAAGTTCTTATGATCCCAGCTCACAAATGCTTACATATATGATCAAGATTGTGTAGGTGCATGTCACCTCAAAAATTATTCTTTGTTATCACTTACCTACTCGAGGACGAGCAGGAGTTAAGCTTGGGGATGCTTGATACGTCTCCAACGTATCTATAATTTTTTATGCTCCATGCTTGTTTTTACACCATTTGCCTATTGTTTCGTTACACTTAGTGGCACTTTTATGCATTTTCCGGAACTAACCTATTAACTAGTTGCCACAGTGCCAATTTCCTGTTTTCTGCTGTTTTTGTGTTTCAGAAGTGATACACAGGAAATATTCTCAGAATTGGACGAAACAAGTTCCTGAAGTCTTATTTTACCCGGAAGCTTCCAGAGATCCGAAGGAGAGTCGGAGGGGGGCCACCAGGGCCCCACACGCAGGGGTGGCGCGGCCAGGCCCCTGGCTGCGCGGGCCCCGCATGAGGGCGCCTGGCTCCTCCTCTGACGACGCCCCTTCGCCTATAAAGACCCCCCGACGGAAAAAACCTAAGTACCCGATCAGATTTCCAGAACACATCGCGATCCGCCGCCGCCGTCGACCCGAAGATCGGGAGGGTCCAGAAGCTCTTCCCGGCACCCTGCCGGAGAGGGGAATCGCCACTGGAGGTCTTCTTCATCGCCATGCTTGCCTCCGGAGCGATGAGTGAGTAGTCTACCTTGGACTATGGGTCCATAGCAGTAGCTAGATGGTTGTCTTCTCCACCATGTGCTTCATGTTTAGATCTCATGAGCTGCCCTACATGATTGAGATCACCGTTATGTAATTCTACATGTTTGGTTTGTTGGGATCCGATGAATATTGGTGTTTATGATTAAGTTGCTGTACTGAATATTATCTTTTGTTATCTCTATGTTGTTTATGATCTTGCATGCTCTCCGTTGTTAGTAGCTATCTTGGCTGAGTAGTTGCTAGTGACTCCAAGAGGGGGTATTTATGCTCGATAGTGGGTTCATGCCTCTATTTCACCTGGGGGAGTGACAGAAACCTCTAAGGTGGTAGATGTGCTGTTGCTACTAGGGAGAAAACAACATTCATATGCTCAAGGGCATATGCTTTGTTTACATTACACACTTTGCTTAATGCAATTATCTATTGTTCGCAACTTAATACTACTGGGGTGTTCGGATTGATATCCTCGGGAGTGGATTATTAGTCATAGATGCAGTTGGATGGCGGTCTATGTATTTTGTTGTAATGCCCAAAGTAAATCTCATAGTGATCTTCTTGACATATCACGTTTATCTTTATTCTGTCAATTGCCCAACTGTAATTTGTTTACCCAGCATGTGTTATTTTATCTATGGAGAGACACCACTAGTGAACTGTGGACCCCGGTCCTATTTCCATCATATTGCTATCACCTATTTACTTTACTCGCACTGTTTACTTTACTCGCATACTATATTGTTTTCCACTCGATACGCTCATAACCTTTGTTTCAAGCAAACCGGTGAGATTGACAACCTCATCGCAAGTTGGGAACAAAGTATTTGTTTGTGTGTGTGCAGGTTCCGCATCACCTTCAGTCGTTTGTCTCTCCTCTCCTGATCGATAAACCTTGGTTTCTTAAACTGAGGGAAAACTAGCTGCTATACTCATCATACCTTCCTCTTGGGGTTCCCAACGGGCTGGTTATCCACCACGCACAAGGACAATCTGCGCCATCAACCGGTAGCAGCTTCTTTTCTGGCACCGTTGCCGGGGAGGAAGAGAAGACTTCTGCGAGGGGAGTTTTTCGCACACATATTCTTTACTTTGTTATTGTTTTGCTTTACTTTATGTATTTTACCTGCATTGCTTTTTTATGAAAACCCCAAAAAAATTAGAATCCTTGGTAGTTGTTATTTCTGTACTTTAGTTTATCATGTTGATCCCTAAGTACGTTCTGGAGGACCTCTCAGTAGGTAGTGGTTCGATTATTGGCAAAAGTAACATTGAGGAGTTCTTTAATCACATTAGTATGCATAAGGAAGTTGAGGAAAAGTCTTTGGTTGAGCTAGCCCCTAGTTATGAAGTTGCTTCTGCTCATTTAGTTCACATGTTAGAAGCTAGGTTTGCTAGTCTTAATCCTTTTATGCAATATATGTTCCTTAAGCTTCATGAAATTGAGGATCCCGAAAAGAAAGCTTTTATCTTGGAAACTTTGCGCCTAGAATTTAAGGATGTCGTTATTGAAGCTAGGAAAGTTCTTAAACGTTTTAATAAACTCGGTTCACCTATAAAGGTTATTAGTACAAATGATGAGGGAGCCAAAATACCTATACCTTGCAAGCTTTTGGGATTGTGTGAAGCCTTCGAAAATAATTTTGACTGGATCTGTCCTGAAAATCTTTTTGATGAGAATAGTGTACCAAAGCATGATCACAAAGGGTCTTCTAAAACTTATGTGGATGAAATACAATGCCTTATTGATAAGACCTCTGCTGTTAATCTCAATGCTTCATCACTTGATATTACTTGATTCGCAATTTTCTGCGCCTAGCTCAAAGGCGTTAAAGAAAACACTCTTGGGAGATAACCCAATGTTTTCTTTTCAGTACTTTTTCTTTTATTTGAGTCTTGGAAGTCATTACTACTGTAATGACCGCTCCTTATCTTGTTTATTTCGTTTTTGTGCCAAGCGAAGCCTTTAATTTGAGTGAGGTAAAGATTTGGGGATGTTGCTGTCCTGAAACTGTTTTCGGTGCTGCACCGTAAAAATTCCTATAAATTCTCTGTATATCTTTTGGACCTGCGATTTCTTGTGCATATGCCCCAGGTTATATCCAAACTTTTGTTAGTTGAACACTTTTTTATTTGAGCAACAGAAAATCCCTCAAAAATTCGACCTTTGTCAGCTGTTCAGTTTTGACAGATTTCTGCCAATATTTATGTTTGCCACTTTATCGCTTTCTTTTGAGTTCTTTTGATCACGGAACTTTTGGGGATGTTGCTACAGTAGTATTTGCTATATATGTGGTGGTTTTGAGTTGAAACCTCAAGCAAATAGAGGATTTATTATATGTTATGCTTGCACTAATGTTGCTAATAGAATTGTGTTTAGTTTTGTATGAAGGAAGTTTTCAAGTGTAGGGATTGGAGAATGATGAGATGAGTTGAAGAATGGACAAAAGCTCAAGCTTGGGGATGCCCATGCATTACCCCAAGAAATATCCAAGAAGTACAAGCGTCAAAGCTTGGGGATGCCCCCGAGGCACCCCTTCTTCATCGGCAAAAATCAGGTCACCTTTCAAGACGCTATATTTTTATTGCTTCATGCACTATGTGTTTTTCTTGGAGCGTCAGTTGTTTTAGTTTTCTTAGTTGGTTTAGTTTGTTTGTTTGCTGCAATAAATGGTTGGACCCCAACAAATTTTCTTTTGGAGAAGTTGCCTTGCTTTTCATTTGCAAAGAACGCTCTAGTTTTCACTCTTCTTAAAAATCGAGCGTTCTTCTTTTTCTGCTACTGCTTTTGGTTTTCGTTTTCGCCTTGATTTTCGTTCAGACCTTGTCATATATTTTCATCAAGGTGTATTTTTGCCTCTGATCTTTATTGGTTTTCATCAAAAGAGGTGTTTATAAAATTTTTAAATGGTGTTGGAAAAGAGAAAAAGCTTTGTGCAAAATAGTAGTACAAGAAGGAGCTTGTGTAGACTGCGGCTTAGGCTTTTTCATGTCATGCTTGATGTCTTTTTGATAGTATGCTTAGTGGTTTTGCTGTAGCATGACTTGTCTCAAATAACTGAGATTGCTTAATGAGCCTTTGAAAAAATCATGCGTTGTTTTTATTGTGTGGAAGCATTATTTTGGTTTTCTCCTTGATGCTTTATTTGGGTTGACTTGGCGCATGCTCACACATGTTAGACTCTTACAAAGTCGCCAATATCCTTCATGATCATTTAGTTTTTGACTTTTGATGCCATCTTATGCTTCTTTTAATGTCGCTTTATCGCTTTGCATGATTATGGCCATTACTGCTCTCTTAGTTGGTCGCTCCCAGTCTTTTGCTAGCCCTCGCCTTGTACTGAGTATGAGCTCTACTCGTGCATCCAACTCCTAAAAGCCAAAGTTTTCCAAAGTGTCCACCATACATACCTACTAGCAATTTGCTATTCCAAGTAAATTTGACTTGCTTTTATTTTCTCTTCAAATTAAACTCTTACCAGTGTTATGCGAAATTCGGTCAGTAAAGCTCTCACGAACCGGAAGGCACACTTTACTTTTTCCTGTTCTTAAAAATTTGACATTGTGGTCTCTTATATTGAGTTGTTATGCTTGCAAGTTGTAAGTTGGATTCTAGCCCATCCATGCTGTCATGGGGCAAGCTTTCAACATTGCACTTCTTATTTGAATTGATATCGTGATCTTTTGTTTATGGATGCCCGCGGTGTGAAATGAATTGGGAATCTTGTGGGGATCATGGAGTTTGTATATGTGTTAGGGAAATGCCGGGCCGCCAATCTAAGCCATGCATAATTCATGGTGGAAATTTGCAGCATACCCATGGTGAACATTCGACGACGCATCTCACAATAAAAAGCTAAACAAAAGGCAAATAAAAGAGATGTCGATGTATTCATTGTCTGCTTGTCCTGTCATTTTGGTGTGGGCTTGTTCCATGTCATCGGGCACGGAGGTACCCCATTGGCGGTTTTCAATGATATGCATATACTTACAATGACAAGAGCCTTGCTTGGGACTCTAAGTAAAGTAGCATGAGGTTTGGGTACTCGTATTCACGGGGCACGAGGTTTTCAACTTATGATTTGTCAAGCATATGCATCATAATTGTTCTCGCATTAACTTTAACCATTCAAGATGCTTATGATGGGGGCAATGAGAGCTCAAAGCCGGTAAGTACCATAATTTTTGAAGGTTATAAAACTTGCAATCACTGCTTCCCTCTGCGAAGGGCCTTTCTTTTACTTTTATGTTGAGTCACCACCCTTCTTTCTTTATGCACCATTAAGAGAGCATAGTTGTCATTCTTAGTGTGATATGCATTGTCCCAAAGTTCATTGATTGATTCATATTGTTGGTTTCACTTGTTCTTAAATTATTTGTATCTAGTCGCCCTCTTAAACTTGAAGGTGTCCTATGCATTTATGTTTTGCTCTCTTTGAAGGACAAGCTGAAAACCATTTGTATGTTTTTCCTTATGATTGGAACACACGTTTGACTTTCATTGTTTCATTTTCATGATCTTTTGTTTGTGTTCATTTGCATGTTTACAACATGGTTGCTAAGTTCTTATTGTCATGATTATATCTTCATGCCCATGTTTTAAGTTCTTATAATCCCAGCTCACCAATGCTTACATATATGATCAAGATTGTGTAGGTGCATGTCACCTCAAAAATTATTCTTTGTTATCACTTACCTACTCGAGGACGAGCAGGAGTTAAGCTTGGGGATGCTTGATACGTCTCCAACGTATCTATAATTTTTTATGCTCCATGCTTGTTTTTACACCATTTGCCTATTGTTTCGTTACACTTAGTGGCACTTTTATGCATTTTCCGGAACTAACCTATTAACTAGTTGCCACAGTGCCAGTTTCCTGTTTTCTGCTGTTTTTGTGTTTCAGAAGTGATACACAGGAAATATTCTCGGAATTGGACGAAACAAGTTCCTGAAGTCTTATTTTACCCGGAAGCTTCCAGAGATCCGAAGGAGAGTCGGAGGGGGGCCACCAGGGCCCCACACGCAGGGGTGGCGCGGCCAGGCCCCTGGCCGCGCGGGCCCCGCATGAGGGCTCCTGGCTCCTCCTCTGACGACGCCCCTTCGCCTATAAAGATCCCCCGACGGAAAAAACCTAAGTACCCGATCAGATTTCCAGAACACATCGCGATCCGCCGCCGCCGTCGACCCGAAGATCGGGAGGGTCCAGAAGCTCTTCCCGGCACCCTGCCGGAGAGGGGAATCGCCACCGGAGGTCTTCTTCATCGCCATGCTTGCCTCCGGAGCGATGAGTGAGTAGTCTACCTTGGACTATGGGTCCATAGCAGTAGCTAGATGGTTGTCTTCTCCACCATGTGCTTCATGTTTAGATCTCATGAGCTGCCCTACATGATTGAGATCACCGTTATGTAATTCTACATGTTTGGTTTGTTGGGATCCGATGAATATTGGTGTTTATGATTAAGTTGATGTACTGAATATTATCTTTTGTTATCTCTATGTTGTTTATGATCTTGCATGCTCTCCGTTGTTAGTAGCTATCTTGGCCGAGTAGTTGCTAGTGACTCCAAGAGGGGGTATTTATGCTCGATAGTGGGTTCATGCCTCTATTTCACCTGGGGGAGTGACATAAACCTCTAAGGTGGTAGATGTACTGTTGCTACTAGGGAGAAAACAACATTCATATGCTCAAGGGCATATGCTTTGTTTACATTACACACTTTGCTTAATGCAATTATCTGTTGTTCGCAACTTAATACTACTGGGGTGTTCAGATTGATATCCCCGGGAGTGGATTATTAGTCATAGATGCAGTTGGATGGCGGTCTATGTATTTTGTTGTAATGCCCAGAGTAAATCTCATAGTGATCTTCTTGACATATCACGTTTATCTTTATTCTGTCAATTGCCCAACTGTAATTTGTTTACCCAGCATGTGTTATTTTATCTATGGAGAGACACCACTAGTGAACTGTGGACCCCGGTCCTATTTCCATCATATTGCTATCACCTGTTTACTTTACTCGCACTGTTTACTTTACTCGCATACTATATTGTTTTCCACTCGATACGCTCATAACCTTTGTTTCAAGCAAACTGGTGAGATTGACAACCTCATCGCAAGTTGGGAACAAAGTATTTGTTTGTGTGTGTGCAGGTTCCGCATCACCTTCAGTCGTTTGTCTCTCCTCTCCTGATCGATAAACCTTGGTTTCTTAAACTGAGGGAAAACTAGCTGCTATACTCATCATACCTTCCTCTTGGGGTTCCCAACGGGCTGGTTATCCACCACGCACAAGGACAATCTGTGCCATCAACCGGTAGCAGTAAACGTGCGAATGAACTCGCAAACGTAGTATCCACATAGATGCGTTCCCGTGTGACTGTTGGTCGCACTTTACGAGAATAGAATATAATCAAAATAATAATCTAGCATCATAAATGTATTGAAAATAGAAGTATCTCGTACTACTTACCTGAGCCGCTCTAAAGGTCAGCTTCTCATGAGAGATACCGTCAGTCACGCACTTGAACCGCTTCCAAACCCTGCCCGACAAGGAAAATGATTTGCTAAGTTTTTCATTACTTGATATATTAGAAAATCATCGAAAGAGACCGATAGAGCGCAAGAATGATTGAAATTACCCTTGGAGCATGTCCTGCAGGCTTTGGAACTGTTCCATATTTTGCGATAATGGGTCGAAGGCATCAACTCTTCCCTTATCAATTTGAATGTCCAACATAATCCAGTGGTAGCTGCACATGTATATATATATGTCAGTAACTTATCAATTACACTTATAAGTGAATGGATACAACAGAGTAAGACCCTCACTTGAAGTTGTATGGAAACAGTATATGGTCACAGAAATTTTGATCCGTTAGAAACCTTAGAAGGTTTTCCTCCGTCTCCTTGGGTTTATCAGTTAGCGTCTTTATATGTATTTTATCTAGGTCAATAAACCCAATATTTATGATGTTCCTACTTTTACAGACTAGGATCTTCATTCTGCATAATAGAGTATAAGTCATAACTGAACAAGTTATATGTAGACAATAAATTGAAATAACTGAACAAGTTATATGTAGACAACGAATTGAAAAACTTACAGACAATAGCAACTCATGAGAGATTTGTCAAGGGCGTCGCAATTGTACATCTGGAAGAGTTCATCAAAGTCGATATGGATGTCTTCGGGACGGCCGTAGTACTCCCGTGGGACACGCGCCACGATCATCGTTCTCCCATTCTTTGCTTCATTCAAGTACCATGTATGCAAGTAACGCATATTTGTTGGGAGATCTTCCAACTTCTCTTTCCTGACCAAAGGCCCTCCCATGACAAATTTAGGCTTAGGGGCTACCACAGTCTTGGGAAACCTCTCGTCTTGGGAAGCCAGAACGTCTTCAACACTCATACCCCATTCAGCCGCCCACTTCTCTGCTATTTCCAAATCTTGCCCCTGCACCAGAGATGGAACATTCTCGGATAACACCCTGAGGGGTGGGATCGATTGTTTGGCCTATTGTCCAAGCTGAGGAACGTCTGATCTTTTTTTGCTTGTACTTGTACTTGATTTGCTCCCACTTGCACTTGCACGTGATCTGCTCTTTTTCCCTTCCTTCTGCAATGTGCGTGTATAGTCATCAGGCTTATGGTGCAAGTCATACTGCGATGGAAGGGTCAGTAAGTATTTTGCATATGCTTTTTGCTTCTCGGTGTATTCCGGGCGAGGCTCGGGTTCCTTTTTCATCTGCGCATCATAATGTTCCTTTGCTATCATGGCGTTTTCCTCGGGGGTACGATCATAAGGTCTGATGGAAAGATTAGCATGAGGTACCTTTGGGAGGGTCAACAGTTTGCGCTTTGGGGAGCTCTGTCGCTTAGAACTCATCGA
The DNA here is from genome assembly GCA_007115705.1 of Dactylis glomerata. Classification (NCBI taxonomy): domain Eukaryota; kingdom Viridiplantae; phylum Streptophyta; class Magnoliopsida; order Poales; family Poaceae; genus Dactylis; species Dactylis glomerata. Next base: position 1,775,529 of record QXEO01000177.1, on the reverse strand, counting down.
CGGAGCATTCTTGCTGGCACGCTTCCGCTTAGTATCCTTAGCGGGCGGCGGCGGAGACGGCCGACCCAAGTCCAGCGGTGGTGATCGAGATGGACTCGTGTTGTGGTGGCCGTAGTCATGTGGAGGGCTTGGAGGTGATGGAGGTGTAGGTGACATGCGACGACTCGGAGGCGGTGTTGTCCTTGGGGCCGAGCCTGGAAGCTTGATGTAGTTCTTGTCCCATAGAATGACTCCACCCAGTACTTCTCCGAGTGTCTTCTCATCTTCGGGTCCAGCGATGTCAAGCTCCATATCATGAAACCCCGGCACGATTTCATGCACTCCGACTTTAGCATAGCCAACTGGAATCTCACGGCCATGCCAGCGTACATCAGGGCCAGAAGGTAAAGCTTGTCCGACGGCCACCTTCATGGATATGTTCTTCATTCTCTGATGGAGTTCACATGATGTTGACTCCTTGATTCCATCCACGGGGTAGCCGGGACTGCCCTCTATCATTCATCGTGCATCGTCGGTCGGGGCCTCACATTCAGCCATGCTGCTTTTCCGCTTAGATGGGCCGGCGGTAATATCGAGTGCATGATCTTGCTGGCGCACTACTCCTCTAAGTTCATCAATCTGCTGCTGTTGCTCGTTAAGTCTGGCAAGCAACTGGTTGAACTTGTCATTTTCCTCATCCTGTTGTCGCTTCTTTGCTCTCGCTCGGCTTCTGTAAGTCTCTTGGTCTTTGGCAAACCCAAGCCACCACGGGTAAGAAGGACCAAAGCCTCGCGTTCGTCCTCCATGTTTGTCATTCCCGAGGACCAGTGTGAGCAAGTCTTTCTCTCTATCTAGAGTGAACTGTCTTTTTCCCTCTTTAATTTCTTTCACTATTTTTTCCCAATTTTCTCTGGGTATCCTAAGACCGTCACTGCAGATAAGGTCCCCTGTTAGTTCGTCGTACGAACCACCATGCGCAAGGAACCAATTTCTTGCTCTCAATTCCCACTTATCACGGATGGGTTTAGGTGTGATCCCTTTAGCAATCATCTCTTGCTCTTTCTTATCCCACTTTGGGATGGCAGTCTCATAGCCCCCTGGCCCCAGCGTGTGGTGATATTTCTTCTTATCGGCATTTTTCTTGTTCTTTTCTGATAATGCCTTGGCATCTTCTGACTCCTTGTACTCCTGAAATGCCTTCCAGTGATTTGCCTGCTTGGCTAGATACCCTTCGAATACTGGCACTTCCTTTGTCTTCAGATAGTTTTTCCATAGTTTCTTCTTCCACACCCGGAACAGTTCGGCCATCTTCTTTAGAGTCCACTGCTTGACTTTGGCCCTCAGTTGTCTTGCGGCGTCTTCATTCTCACATTCTAGCAGGTTAAAATGTGCCATGAGATCATTTCAAAGATTCTCTTTGTACCTTTCGGCGACATAGTCACTATTGGCTGCCCCTTTGCGCTTGTTCCACTCCCGAACGCTGATCGGGACGTGATCCCTAACCAGAACTCCGCATTGCTTCTTGAATATGTCGGCAGCCTTCTTAGGAAGCTTGGGTTCGCCCGTAGGCAATATGACCTCAAAGGTGTAATGCGTTCGTGCATCCAACTTTTTGGTCGGGCCTCGTTTCGTAGCTTTGCTCGATATGGAGGCCTAAGAGGAGAAACATTCGTCAATTAATGTATATGCATACAATATACAGCTATCTCCAATATTTTTCACATATTACAAGTGATTGCCGAACTTCATATATATACCTCGCCGCACTTCGTTATTTGTCCATCGGCTTCTCCATCAGCGGAGTTATCGCCTTCTCCATCATCGGAGCTATCGCCTGCCCCGTCGGCTTCATCTTCGTGTTGGTCGACCTCCATTTCATCTCCGGAGAGGTTCAGATAGATGGAGATTCAGCTGGTTCAACATCGGGGGCGTCTTTGATTATATCTTCGAGAAGTTCTTCCTCTTCTAGGTTCCTGCTATGTGGATCCATAGTTTCTGCAAAATACCGACATTTATATTTCAATTATGGACGCTATATGGAACAATACCTAACAAAATAACCTTACTTATTTTCTAACTACTAACCCTAACTAATTCTATTTTTTCTAACTCTATTTTTTCTAACTCTATTTCTATTCTATTTTTTCTAACTCTATTTCTAATTGCTATTTCTATTCTATTTTTTGTAACTCTATTTCTATTTGCTATTTCTATTCTATTTTTTAACTCTATTTCTATTCTATTTTTTCTAAATCTATTTCTAACTACTAATTTCCTATCAACAATATACAATTTCCTAACAATTCTATCTAACAAATAAATTCCTAACAATTCTATATATCTAACAAATTACACACTAAGAAATTTTAACTATTTCTATTTCTAATAAATTCCTAACAATTCTATCTAACAAATAAAATCCTACCAATTCTATCTAACAAATTCTATCTAACAAATAAATTCCTAACAATTCTGTCTAACAAATTACACACTAACAAATAACAAAATTATATCTAACAAATAACAAATTACATACTAACAAATAACAATTCTATCTAACAAATTACACACTAACAAATAACAAAATTCTATCTCACAAATTACAAAATTCTATCTAACAAATAACAAAATTCTATCTAACAAATAACAAAATTCTATCTAAGAAATAACAAATTCTATCTAACAAATAAACCCTAACAATTACAAACCCTAACAAAACACTAACAATGTACTTAACAAACTTTAAAAAAAACCTTTGCAGGGAGGGAAGGCCGGGGCGCAGCGGGCGGTGGCCGGGGGCGGGCGCGCGGAGGCCGGGGCGGCCGGAGCGGGCGGTGGCCGGGGCGGAGCGCGCGGAGGCGGCCGGGGCGAAGCTAGCGGCCGGCGGTGCGGTGGCGGAGCGGGCGGCGGAGGTCGGGGCGGAGCGGGCGGTGGCCGGGGCGGGCGGCGCCGTCAAATGGCCGGCCGACCGCAACGATTCCGGCGGGAAGCTCCTCGCGCGCGCGTGTCATCGTCGGTTTTCGCTAAGTTCTGCAGTGGGGAAGAAGAGGAAGGAGGGCGCGGGCTTTTATACCCCCCCCCCTTTAGTCCCGCCTGGTGGCTTCAACCGGGACTAAAGGGGGGGTCTTTAGTCCCGGCTAAAGCCACCAGCCGGGACTAAAGGGGGGTCGGCGGTTCGTGCCCGAGCCCCCCCTTTAGTCCCGGTTGGTGGCTTCAACCGGGACTAAAGGGGCAATAAATGCGCGCCAATGCTGAATTTTTTTCAGATTTCATTTCAAATATGAATTTTGAATTTTAAATTGAATAACTTCTGTATATTTTAGAATTTGACAAAACTTTGAATATGAAAAGTGTTTGAAATTGATTAACTAATTCAAAACCATTTTCTATTTTCAAAATCAATTATTTTAACTATTCAAACTATTAACTATTTTGCCATTTTCAATTAAAACTATATTGATTAATATTCTTTTTGCATATTTTAGAATCTAATAAAACTATGAATATGAGAAGTGTTTGAAATTGATTAACTAATTCAAAACCATTTTCTATTTTCAAAATCAATTATTTTAACTATTCAAACTATTAACTATTTTGCCATTTTCAATTAAAACTATATTGATTAATATTCTTTTTGCATATTTTAGAATCTGATAAAACTTTGAATATAAAAAGTGTTTGAAATTGATTAACTAATTCAAAACCATTTTATATTTTCAAAATCAATTATTTTAATTATTCAAACTATTAACTATTTTGCCATTTTCAATTAAAACTATATTGATTAATATTCTTTTTGCATATTTTAGAATCTGATAAAACTATGAATATGAAAAGTGTTTAAATTTTTTCCGAGGCGGAGCTTCCGAAGATACCGTAGGGCGTGAGCACCAACGACATCTTTGAGAAGCTCCGCCACGGGAGATTTCCCAACCCCTTCCCCAACACAGTTAGAGGAGATTGAGTCTTTCATGGGCTTGCAGGGAAATTTTTCTGAGGCGGAGCTTTCGAAGATGCCGTATGGCTTGAGCACCAATGACATCTTCGAGAAGCTCCGCCACAGGAGATTTCCCAACCCTTTCCCCAACACAGTTAGAGGAGATGGAGTCTTTCACGGGCTTGCAGGGAAATTTTTCCGAGGCGGAGCTTTCGAAGATGCCGTAGGGCGTGAGCACCAACAACATCTTCGAGAAGCTCCGCCACGGGAGATTTCCCAACCCTTTCCCCAACACAGTTAGAGGAGATGGAGTCTTTCACGGGCTTGCAGGGAAATTTTTCTGAGGCAGAGCTTTTGAAGATGCCGTAGAGCGTGAGCACCAACGACATCTTCGAGAAGCTCCGCCACGGGAGATTTCCCAACCCTTTCCCCAACACAGTTAGAGGAGATGGAGTCTTTCACGGGCTTGTAGGGAATTTTTTGCGAGGCGGAGCTTTCGAAGATGTTGTAGGGCGTGAGCACCAACGACATCTTTGAGAAGCTCTGCCATGGGAGATTTCCCAACCCTTTCTCCAACACAGTTAGAGGAGATGGAGTCTTTCACGGGCTTGCAGGGAAATTTTTCCGAGGCGAAGCTTCCGAAGATGCCGTAGGGCGTGAGCACCAACGACATCTTCGGGAAGCTCCGCCACAGGAGATTTCCCAACCCTTTCCTCCATCGATGGGGATGAAACTCTCCATGCCTTCTAGGTTGGCTTGTTGAGCTGCTTGCCATGGCGTATCGATGCTACTTTTATAGGCACGACGCCGCTTCTACTTTGTCTTGTTCCTCCGACAGGGGCATCGTGCGCTACATGCTTTATCTCATCGAGCAGTGCATCCACCCATGCGTCCTTATCCTGCCGACAACTTTAGTCTCGGTTGCACCCACCAGCCGGGACTAAAGGTTACCCACACGTCCTTATCCCACCGACAGTTTTGTTAACTTATTCTAACTTATCAAACTATTAACAAAATTGCCATTTTCAATTAAATAATAGATTAACTAATATTAGTTCATTATTAACACACATGCTCCTTAAATAAAGGTTTAGTACATTCCATACATGCATTACATAAAAGGTTTAATACATTATTGCACCAATATTTCTATCTATTATTTCTGATTTCTTCTGGGTCGTAGCTATGGAGAATCTTCATCATTCAGTAGGATGTTTGGGTCAGTTTTCACCTTGAAGGGCGGAATTTCATGAAACTTATTATAATCTACTGACATGTCTGTCTTGTCATCTACTCCCACGATGTTTCTTTTCCCTGAAAGAACTATGTGGTGCTTTGGCTCATCGGACGATGTCTTCTTTTGCTGATTTCTTTTTCTCATTTTTGTAGACATGTCCTTCACATAGAAAACCTGAGCGACATCGTTGGCTAGGACGAATGGTTCGTCCATGTACGCAAGATTATTGAGATCCACTGTTGTCATACCGTACTTTTGATCTACAACTACCCCGCCTCCTGTCAGCTTCACCCATTTGCACCGAAACAAAGGGATCTTAAAAGTAGGTCCATAGTCAAGTTCCCATATCTCCTCTATGTACCTGTAATATGTTTCCTTCTGCCCATTATCGTCTGTTGCATCAAAGCAGACACCACTGTTTTGGTTGGTGCTCTTTTTATCTTGGGCAACTGTGTAAAATGTATTCTCATTTATCTCGTACCCTTGAAAAGTACATATAGTCGAAGATGGTGGCCTGGCCAAACAGTACAACTGATCTCCAACATTGTTGTCATTCATGAGATGTGTCTGCAACCAACTGCCGAAAGTCTTCTCGTGTTCCCCTTTAATCCAAGAGTCAGCCTTCCCCAGGTTTTCGGAGCGTAGAATATTCTTGTGTCTCACGATATACGGAGCCACTACGGTGGAATTGTGTAGAACTGTGTAGTGTGCTCGAGAGAATGAATGCCCGTCCATACATACTTTTGCTTTCCTTCCTAGTGTGCCTTTTCCTGTCAGCCTACCCTCATACCGAGATTCAGGAACACCAATCAGCTTAAGGTCAGGAAGAAAGTCCACACAAAACTCAATGACCTCCTCTGTTCCATAGCCCTTGGAGATGCTTCCTTCTAGCTTAGCACGGTTACGAACATATTTCTTTAAAACTCCCATGAACCTCTCGAAGGGGAACATATTGTGTAGAAACACAGGACCGAGAATTCTAATCTCTTCGACTAGGTGAACTAGGAGGTGTGTCATTATATTGAAGAAGGATGGCGGGAACAACAACTCAAAGCTGACCAGACATTGGACCACATCAATCTGTAACCCTGATAGACTTTCTCGATCGATTACCTTCTGAGAAATTGCATTGAGGAATACACATACCTTCACAATTGCCAGGTGAACATTTTCCGGTAGAATTCCCCTCAATGCAACCGGAAGCAATTACGTCATAAGCACGTGGCAGTCATGAGACTTTAGGTTTTGGAATTTTTTGTCTTTCATATTTACGATTCCCTTTATTTTCGACAAGAAGCCAGTCAGGACATTGATACTGAAAAGGACTTCAAAGAAGATTTCCTTCTCTTCCTTGGTAAGAGCGTAGCTGGCACGCCCTTGAAACTGCCCTCGATGCATGCCATCTCGTCCTTTATGACGTTTCTGGTCCTTCCGTGCTTCCGGTGTATCTTTTGACTTCCCATACAAGCCCAGGAAGCATAGAATATTCACGCAGAGATTCTTCGTCAGGTGCATCACGTCGATTGCGGAGCGGACCTCCTGAACTTCCCAATAGGGTAGCTCCCAAAATATAGATTTCTTCTTCCACATGGGTGCGCGCTTATCAGGGCCGTTAGGAACAGGTTGGCTGCCAGGACCCTTTCCAAAGATTACTTTTACACCTTTGACCATATCAAATACTTCAGCACCAGTACGGGTGGCAGGCTTTCCCCGGGGTTCTGCCTTGCCATTGAAATGCTTGCCTTTTTTCTTTAAGGGATGCTTGGGCGGAAGAAAACGATGATTGTACGGGTACACATTCTTCCTACATTTGTCCAGATATATACTTTCTGTCTGATCCAAACAGTGCGTGCATGCATTGTTCCTTGTTTGACTGTCCTGAAATGTTACTAAGAGCAGGCCAATCATTGATGGTTACGAAAAGCAATGCTCGAAGGTCAAATTCCTCTTGTTTGTGCTCGTCCCACACACGTACACCTGGTTCGGCCCACAGCTGTAAAAGTTCATCAACTAATGGCCTTAGGTACACATCAATGTCGTTGCTAGGTTGCTTTGGACCTTGGATAAGCACTGGCATCATAATGAACTTCCGCTTCATGCACAACCAAGGAGGAAGGTTGTAGATACATAGAGTAACGGGCCAGGTGCTGTGACTGCAACTCTGCTCCCCAAAAGGATTCAGGCCATCTGTACTTAGACCAAACCATAAGTTCCTTGCGTCACCTGCAAATCTCGGGAACTCTCTCTCGATTTTTCTCCACTGCCGACCATCAGCGGGGTGCCTCAACTTGTCGTCTTTCATACGATCTTCCATGTGCCACCGCAATAACTTCGCATGATCTTTATTTCTGAATAGACGTTTCAACCGTGGTATTATAGGAGCATACCACATCACCTTGGCAGGAACCCTCTTCCTGGGTGGCTCGCCCTCAATATCACCAGGGTCATCTTTTCTGATCTTATACCGCAATGCAGTGCATACCGGGCATTTATCCATATTCTCGTACTTCTCACCGTGGTAGAGGATGCAGTCATTAGGGCATGCATGTATCTTCTGCACGTCTAATCCTAGAGGGCAGACAAGTTTCTTTGCTTCGTACGTGCTGGCGAGCAATTTGTTCTTTCTTGGAAGCATCTTCTTCATCAGTACCAGCAACTTTTCAAATAACGAGTCAGTCACACTAGTCTCTGCCTTCCACTTCAGCAATTCCAGTGTGCTACCCAGCTTCTTCTGGCCATCTTCACAAGTTGGATACAACAATTTGTTGTGGTCCTGTAACATCTGCTCGAACTGCAACCTCTCCTTTTTTTGTATCGTAGCCTCGCCGTGCATCAGAAATGACCCAGCCAAGATCATCAGCAGGCTCATCTGGTTCCTGTTCTTCACCCTGATCTTCTTCTTCATTGTCTTCCACTGTGGTATCAGCATACTCAGGGAACATAGATCGGTAGTTGTCATCAGCGTTCTCTTCTTCATCGTCGTCTTCCATCATAACCACTCTTTCTTCGTGCTTGGTCCAAACATTATAGTCAGACATAAAACCAGACCGAAGCAGGTGGCTCTGAATGACTCTTGAGCAAGTGTGATCCTTCTCATTCCGACATTCAACACACGGACAAAACATAAAGCCACCACCATGCTTGTTCGCCTCGGCCACATCTCGAAAAGAATGCACGCCTTCTCTGTAAGCGGTTGTGCGTCGATCACCGTACATCCATGGATGGCTCATCTGCGTTATACAACAGTATATCAAACGCAATCATGATCCTAAAATTAGTACCGCACGGTCTAAACAAGGAAATATAGTTGCTAACCTTTTAGAACAAGTGAAAATAAAGAGGAAGAGGCTTAAGCGTGGCTCGGGCACCTCATATCGTAGTTGTGTTCGGTGCACTTAAGTGGCATCGCTCTAACACAAATTTCAACAAACACCTCTAGTGCATAGGAATGAAATGGAGAACTAGCACAAACCCACACTCCTCCATCCAAGAAAAAAACAAGGGAAAGGGGAGAGGTGCTGCGGCCATATATATAGGCAGAAGCCTTTAGTCCCGGTTTGAGACACAAACCGGGACTAAAGGGGGCACACATGCGGGCTGCCCACCGCATAGCCCTTTAGTCCCGGTTTGTGTCTCAAACCGGGACTAAAGGCTTGTAACGGACCGGGACTATAGGCTCCCGGATGGGTGGGCGAATTTGGGGCGACGTGGCCAGACCTTTAGTCCCGGCCCAGATTACGGCCAGGACTAAATGTGCCTGACCAAAGACCCATTTTCCACTAGTGATACACAAAACTAAACGAACTTGCACTGCAGTTCTGCTGGTTAATGGTTTGGAAGCTGTCACGTCTAAAATGTACATGTCATTTGATCTGACACTACAAGACCTAAATCTTTTCTGTTTGATAATGCGTATACAGAGTTTGGAATACAACAAGCACCTTCCGTTTTCGATCATTATACGCGTGTGTGTTTCGTACACTCTGGGTACAGTTAGAGCTCGCAAACAAAGAGTTGGCTTTGGATTATATCGTTTGTTATCGGTGCAATTTAAGCGAATAAAAATATGGGTTAAAAGCAGTACGACAGTTGACAGTGATCGATTCATACATGTAAGATGTATCTCTAGTTCTCTACAGCATGACAATCTGCTAGCACCTCTTACAATCCCATGAAAAATTGCTAGACCTCAGTAGTATTTCCACGCATGAAGAATCCTTAAAACTTACTTAGATTTGATTGCTTATAGCTTCGACGACAAGTATGTTCGTATTCCTGGTGGGAACAATCGTAATGTTGATATGCATAGGTCATGTTCTTGTTGAAGGTGGTTACTTGAAGTTCACCTTCAGGGATGAAAATCTCAAGTTCGACCTTGTTGGATTCGTCAACATCAGTGCAAGCGAGATGATCCTTTTTTGAAGGTTTTGTCTAAGAGTTGTACTTTTGTTGTTCGGTCATATGCCACAGAGTTCATGGTAGATTTATGGAGATATTCTCGCAAGGCTATTCCTATTTGGTCCTTCCGTGTTTCAAAATAGATGTATTTTTTTGAATTGGAGGAGACCTATTAAGAGTGAGTGAGATGTTCATATTTCCTCCAATTGTCTTCATGCACATCTTCTTCTTTATTCTCACCAGAGCCTTAGGTTAGCACTTTGGCTAAAAAAAGCAATGTGTTGCAAGTTTATAACACCAATGGGCAGACTACCATCTAAATTAACCGATGCGGAATGGTTTCTTTTAAATTACATTGATACATGATAAAATAGGACCGAATACTATGACTAGAATTATATAAGTGGTGAAAAAAAGACCGATATCTATTTTGAAACATGGATAGTATATAAAGCATGAAAAGAGATCATTTTTCACTCGCAAAGTCACAAAAAAGCACGTGCTTATATAAATGCAAACATATTATACGCGTAAGCACCTGTCACGTAACATGTTTATCAAGACTGAACAACACAAAGAGAACGAAAAGATTAGTTAAGGCACGTAACATGTTCCACAAAAAATTAAGATTTTTATGTGGTTCTTATATAGGAAAGTCATTCTCACTAAGGATAGTCTTGCAAAACGTAATTGAAATAGTTGTAAGAAATGTGCGTTCTGTGATTCAGATGAATCAATCAACCATTTATTTTTCTATTGTCCCTTTGCTCGTCTAGTTTGGAGAATTATTCAATTTACTTTTAATATTTTGCCTCCTACCAATGTGACGAATATGTTCAGAAATTGGTTAAATGAGGTTCACAAAAAAGATAAATCTAGGATTCATGTAGGCATATGTGCTTTAATGTGGGCTATGTGGAATTGTAGGAACAATGTGGTTTTTAACAAATGCTCCAATGTTAACTTCCTACAGGTTATCCGTATGGTTACGCATTGGATCCAAGATTGGTCCTATCTACTACCAGAGGCGCAGCGGGAGCCTATAGTTTCTGGATGCAGCCGGTTGAAGACGGTTGCATGGGAGATCTACAACCTGGGTGGCTGGCGGCTTACTAAAAGACTCAATGAAGCATAGGCTATATCCTATTATATTCCGTTGGTTGATTTTTGTTAGCACTTTGTGCGATTTTTGAGTGTCTCTTTGCTTTTTTTATATATGTTGGAACTTTTTAATAAAAATGGTTGTGTGCATCAATTGATACACTGAGCTCCCCATTTCGAAAAAAAAGCTAAGGCACGTGCAGTACGTGAACTGTGTTGTGGTGTGAACAAAACCCTCGGTCCAAAAAGCTTGTTTTAGCTAAAGCTAGCTCTTTAGCTAAATGAAAAGGAAAAAAAGCTGAAGTTGGAGCATGCATTATTATGGTCGTACGTACGTCGTGTCGTCGAACCATCCTATGGATCTATGTGTACATGTGTTGGCAGGCAACTGTAGCCATAACGGGCGATCTCAGCTTTTCTTCAAGTAATTGTGTCTCATGCATGATATATATGCATCGAAGATGGAAGAAAAGAGAAACGGGGACTGAGGAACAAGAAAGGAGATGGTAAAGTTGGAAACGTACGGCGAAAAAGCAACGGTGGACGTTTCGATAGTACACGTGGTGACATGCATATCCATCGCGCAAAAGTATGTATCGATATCGATCAAGCTAGCTAACTACGCTGCTTTCGAAATAACAAGAGGATCAATCATGCGCGAGCAGATGTATGTTTCATCCAAGCACTGTGTAACGCTGCATATGTAGCTCCATTTCCTGATGGTACACACAGCTTTAGTCTTTACGTAAAGTGCGCGCACATATTATATACGCGTGCTTAATTACATCTACGATGTTGATCGCGGAGGCATGTGCAATTAAGCGACCAATGATCAGCTACACCAATGTACACTAGTGGAAAAAAGGCCATTGGTCCCGGTTTGTAACGCCCATTAGTCCCGGTTATAGCAACTGGGACTAACAAAGCGGGACTAAAGGCTCCAGCCTTTAGTCCCGGTTGCTTACGAACCGGAACCAATGGTCCTCCACGTGGCCCGGGGCATGTGCTGCGGCTGGAGGACCTTTGGTCCCGGTTCGTAACACGGACCGGGACTAAAGGTCCATTCGGAATAAAATTTGTATTTTCTGTTTCGGAATTTCTGTATTTTCTTTATTTTTCTTTATTTCTTTATTATCTAATCATCTATATTATCTAATCATCTCTATTCCTTCCCTCTACTAGCTTTCAAGAGTATGGTCCTCACTCCATTGTCATGTCAAATTATAAGTACTTATGGTCCTCACTTCCCGGTCGGTCACCCATCCTCACACTACTCCACCCTTAGCACGCTTAACTTCTCCATTCCTTCCCTAATAGCTTCCAAGACTGCGCTCGCGACTTATTGATAATAGTATGCTACCAATTCTATTAACCTATACACTTAGGAAATATATAATATTACTTTTTTAAATTCCAAATAAATTCACAAATTAAGCAACATTGATTAAGTAATAATAAGCATGAATGAATTCCAAATAATTTTTATACATAATTTAATTATTAATTTTTAATAATTAAAATATTCAAAAAAGACCAAAAAACTTGAAAAATCCAAAATAATAGCAATATAATAGACTTGTTAACCAAATAAGAGGGAGTACATTTTTTCATATATATATGCACTCGACTCGCACACCACACCACACACACATTTAGCTAGCTAGTAGCCTTCTAGCTTCCAATAACTCCTAGCAATCTCAAAGCTCAAGCGAGCGTCTAGAGCGGCATACAACACTTGCTTGTCGCTTAATGGAACTTTGGCCCAACCATATATAAGTTCTTCTTCTTCTTCTTCCTCGTCGCCGCCCTTCTTCTTGTTCTTCTTGATCTTCTTCTTCTTCTCAAGCTTTGTCCCAATAGTAGCACTGGACAGAACATATAGACTCGGAATTGGTTTCGTGGTGGGGTTCGGTATGATCACTTGGAGGTCGTGCACCGACGAAATTTGAATTTCGTATGGAGACAGCATGCGCACGTCATTGCTAATGAAGGTTTCTTATATACTAGAGATGGAGAGGAAGAAGAAGATCAAGAGAGGGCCGCCGGTGTTGATTACTGAAACTCTCCCGATGCGTTCGTCGTTCCATATTACCGAAACGATCGTAATGGCGCAGCGATTTCCGAAACGATACGCGGGAGTGGCGGTTCGTTTGAACTGCCCTTTAGTCCCGGCTCGTGGCACGAACCGGGACTAAAGGGTGCCCTTTAGTCCCGGTTTGAGCCACGAGCCGAGACTAAAGGCCCAAAGGCATTAGTCCCGGCTGGTGGCAGAATCCGGGACCGAAGGGCCCATTTGAACCGGGACTAATGCCCCCTGGCCCACATTTTCAAACGAACCGGGACTGATGAACCCTTTAGCCGCGGACCAAACACGTTGGGGACTAATGGGGGCGAATGGAAGCCCTTTTTCCTACTAGTGGTAGTTACGCATCAAACTTTTTAAGATGTAGGTTTCGTCCCAGGTAATCCCGTAAGCATGATTCCGTATGTGCAGTCCGTAGGGGTAGCATTACTGGGATGTTGCTAGGTGAAACCACACATCCAACTGTTGCGACAGGCCATTCCCTCGCGCAGCTCGGCCCCCACCACAACAGCATGAAGATCTTGGTCGGATGGCTCGACCTAGTGGTGCAGCTTCGGTGCTCCTCCTACCGCGACCATTAGCCTTCATCGTAGAGCCTTGATGATTGTGGCTGGTGCTCTGTCTTTGGCTCACCACAATGGGGTGGGATGGAAGCCCTTCTCCCCCACTACTTCTCGTGGAGGTCCTATTCGGCTATAGCGGGGCCACATCGTTCTGTCTGCCTCGGCAGGGTCTGGCCTGTCTAGTCCATCTATTGTCGTCTAGTAGAAAGAGGAGTCGTAGCTACTTATGAAAACCGAGTTGATTTTGGTCATGGTGGATGCCCGACGATAGCGGCGTCTTCACGTCTCCACTATCATGAAGACATCATCGTTGCAGTTCTCATCTCCTTGCTTGGGTTGCTGCATGCGAAAACCCTAGAACTGAGACTCTCAGATTGTATATATGGTGGCATTCAAATCCACCCTCACTAGTCGTCTCCTCCCATGGAGGCCCCTTCATATGTGCTCGTGCCCCCAATCTTAGAATAATGGCTTGCAAGCTCCAAATGTGAAGTCAATGAGGTAATAGGGAAAATGAACTGCCTACTTGCCACGAATAAGGCATCCCTTTTTTTGCCACTCTTGATAGACGCTCAACGCCTTTCTACCTCCCAGCCAGAGCAGGCACGGGAAGGACCGGAAGTAGAGGGACATGGCTTCTACCGCATCAACGATGACGAGTCTCGGTAGCAGACGCGGGATGATGAACACGCGCAGGGCGGTGGTGTTGTCTGGCGTCGCGGTGTCAACAACATGCGTAGCTAGGTCAATTTGTTGACCTCCCCTAGAGATCGGTTGGCGGTACACAACGGCAGCGGCTTCTACAGTGTGCGCATACTATTGGACATATGCCCTAGAGGCAAATAATAAAGTGTGTTTTATTGTCACATCTCATTTTGTTCATAATATGTTGTATGTCATGCTATAACAGTATTAAGCGGAAACATTAGTACACGTGTGGTATATAACGATCATGTCCCTAGTGAACTCTAGTAAGCTAGCTCATTGCACAATTGATGATCAAGGTTTTTTGATCATGGGCATTTATGTCAATTGACAATGAGGTCATGTTTGACATGATGGACAAGGACCCAACATTAGTATTGCGATGAGATCAAGTTCAACACTGTGATAACTAAGAAAACAAAGTAACCTAATCCTTAGACCGTGAGAGCATATCAAATCACTATTTTCGGAGGCTACCCTGATTGTATCAATGGCCACTCTATAACAAGGTGGTCTAAAAGGTGTCTCTCAGGTATTCCGATGGAGTATGTGGAGGAGAGTGTTTCAATAGCGGGATTTGTTCATCCGTATGACAGATAGATACTCTAGGCCAACTCGGTGACAATTCATCTATGAAGCTTGCAAGCATGTGACTAGGTCATGAGAATGCAATATCATGAGAACGAGTAAAGAAGTTTGTCGATAAAGATATTGAACAAGATATAGAGATATCGAAGATCAGATCTCGGAGGAACTAACTATCATAGAAACAAAGGGAATATGATTCAACATTTCTGGATCAACGATGATAATCGTGTGCACATGGGTCAACATGACTTTCTAGAATCTGCCATTGACCATTGATCGGAGAGGGGTCTCGATCATGTCTAGAGTATTCCTGACCTGTAGGATGGCACACTTAAGGGTGTACGACGCTTAGGGATCGATTCAGAATTATCGGAAATATGGAAGAGTATACTGCAAAGGTTATGGGTAAAATTGGAAATGTTCCGGCATGAAAGAAATGCAATAAGGGATTAATTTAATATGTTTTAGTATTTTATTAAAAGAATTAAATATTTAAAAATAATTAATTAAAAGGGCACCTGATGCATGTAAAATGCATAATGAACTTTGTAGTTTATTATGCTAAAATGCTTATTATTTTGCAACTTTATTATATTTATTGGGACTAACCTACTAATAGTTGCAAAAGTGCACAAGTTCTTATTTTACACTTTGTTGTGTAGGAGAACATGAATATGGAAAAAAATCCTTCATTATGACAATATTTGGAGTTTCGTGAAATCTGTCCTGATGAACACTTTTCAAAGATTGATCCGAAAGGTCTTGAAGATAAAGTCAATTAAAAACGTGATCAACATGAAAGTTGTTGAGAATTTCAAACTGTATGATTTAGAGTAAAAAATCGTCCAAAACGGAGTCCTAATGCGCTAGATAAGTCCCGATTACTGAAGGGTACAAAAGCAGTTCGGGATTCCGAAAGTTGGTGACGTGGTTGACTCAAACTGTTGCCATATGAGATTAATTCGGCCAAGCCATGAATTTGGAGACTTATGCCCTTTTTTAGGAGTCACTATGAAAGTTCTAAAGGTTCCCAGGAGCTCTTGGATCCAAGGGATTTGATCTGATGGCCTCGGTGAAGCCTCCAACACTATATATTGATCGGAAACCCTATTTTTCGGAGACACCACCCATAGCTGCGATTTTGCCTCCCCCTTGGATGCCATCTCCAAGGGGAAGGGCTCCTATACAGTACCAAGAAGATCCAAGAAAGAAGGAGGACAAGGGGGCGGTGCTCCCCTAGGGCCGCCCGCCGCCAGGGCGCCCCGCGCTGCCGGCGGCGCGACTGCCCTTCACCACCACCTCCGCTGGCGCCTCCTTTGGCTGGGCCGCCGCCTCTCTCCCTTGGGGAGGCACACTTCCATCATCATCTACACCATCTCCTAATTATCCCTACTGTAATATCTTGGCAAACATGACGTGTCATACAATCTATTGTTTTGCCATGATCTATTGTATCTATGTCTATGTTTAAGTAGTGATTGTTCTTGAAAATTGTGAAATACTTTGTTGATTGGTTGCATACAAGTTTGTTATCTTCTATGATGGTCTTATGTACTGATATACGAGTGCACACATATGTTGGGAGATGCATAAGGTTGTCACCGTTATATGTTGTTAGGAGGAGGGACAGACGGAGTTGAACAGAAACCGTGTTCCAAGTCTTATATGCATGCTATATTAATTCATGGTTAATTAACGGGGAATATATTGGGGACCTTAGAACTTAAAGTGGTGGTTGGACATATTTGTCTTAATGAATCCCTTTTTAGCACATTAATTTGGCTTAGGGACCAATCATTAGGGTGTGTGGTAGTTCATTTACTTGACTACTACGCGATTTATGGCTTCACCTAGAAGAAACAATAGACTTTATCTATACGAGTTAGATGTGTTGGTTAGGAGTCTCACCTGCTAGACACATCTCATTAATTAATCCTATTGTTTCTCTAGATTCTAGTGCCCTGGGATTATAATCATCAGGTTCTTTATGCTTTATTGTGTTTAGTACTTATGCATCTAGCTGTAAAATGTGCTTCACTAATTGTGTGAACCAAAACAAATGAAATAGCAATTTGCCAGAACATTTGCTCCCAAGAGTTATCCTTGAAGGGAATATGCCCGAGAGGCAATAATAAAGTGGTTATTATCATATTCCATGTTTATGATAAACGTTTATTTCTCATGCTAGAATTGTATTAATCAGAAACATTAATACTTGTATGTTTAATAAACAACCAAAAGGTTCCTAGTGAAGCCTCTCTTTTATAATAGCTCGTTGATTAACTGATGATCAAGGTTTCCTGATCATGAACATTGGATGTTGTTAATAACGGGGTCATATCATTAGAAGAATGATGTGATGAACACTCACACCCATAGTAAGAATATCAATACGATCAAGTCATGAAGTTTTATTGCTATATCAAACTCATACAAAGTAGTTCTAATCCTTAGACCATGAGAATATGTCAATCACTGATGCCGGAAGGGTACTTTGATGATATCAAACGTCACACCATAACAGGGTGATTATAAAGGTTGATTTAAGTACTCTGAAAGTATTAGTTGAGGCTCATGGATCAAGAGTGGGATTTGTCCATCCAGATGACGGAAAGATATTCTTTGGGCCCTCTTGGTGATATTGCATTGACATTGCTTGCAAGCATGTGACTAGGTCACAAGAATGCCTTATCACGGAACGAGTAAAGAGTGCTTGTCGGGAACGAGATCGAACTAGGGTATGGTTGATACCAAATGATCGGATCTCGAACAAGTAATATATCGCGAGACAAGGGGAATTGACTACAACATTAATGGTTCACACGATCACTAGATTCATCATTGAGTAAGTGGGAGTCATCATGGATTTCCAGATCCCGCTGATGATTATTGATCGGAGAGGAGTTTCGATCATGTCCACGTTATTCACGAACCGTAGGGTGACACACTCAAGTCTGTGGGCTCAAATGGCATGTAAGAGCTTACATACTTCATATTGATCCACTCATCATCAATATGGCGTGCTCCAAGGTTCTTGAAGGTGGTGGAAATGGCTTTGAGCCTTCGGTACATCTCTTGATGGTACTCACCATCCTTCATAAAGAATCCCTCTTCTTGATTACTAAAGGCCTCATATCTTGTTCTTTTCATGCTCTCATTGTCAACAAACACATTAGAGAGGCCTTCCCAAGCTTCTTCGGCGGTGGAGAAATGTTGGATGTGAGGAAAGTCCTTGGACCCAATGATAATTTGGATCATGTGAAGAGTTGTTGCATTGAGTTGGCCATCAACCACTTCTCTTCTTGTAAATTTGTTGGGGTCCACGGCCTTGAATTCTTCTTCAACAATTCTCCAAAGCTCGATGCAAGAGCTGCGCATATGAGAGATCATTTGATATTGCCATTTGTAACATCCCAGAATGTAGGACAACTCCGGGGTAGACTAAAAGGGCTTTTGTGCATTACATCTGAAATTACGAGATTTTTTTGCGCTTTTGTTACTAAAACCTAAGAGTGATCGAATCTCTCTTCGAGGGGGGGATGGTGAACTCTCGAAGTGCGAAAGATTTAGACATGATCTCTTTTGATCCATTGTTGTGAGAAGTGATGACTTAAACCACTAAAACCCTAGCTATAAGCTTTGGAATTTAAACTAAGACATAAATCATGTTTGAATTTGAATGATTAAACTTAGAATTAAAAAAGGCACATTTAGAAAGGATAAACATTAATAAAGAAGAAATAGATGGAAATATAAACATCAATAAAGTTTAGAGAAAACTTAAACTTTATTGATCATCAACACATATTACATTGTCTTTACATAATTCATGAATAAAAGAATATTACAACTTGGAAAGAATCAAAGATAATTACAACAAGAAGGAATGGAAGATTACAAGTTACAAAAATTATAAAAGAAAACTAAAAGTCTTCTTTCTTTCTTTCCTTTCTTCTTTTCTGATCTTGGCACCTGCAACCAAATAAAAAGAAATAGCAAGTTTGCCAAGGTAGCATTTACCAAGTGGCATTCAAAAATAACAAGCCACTGTAGATAATCATCAGAAGGTTGAGCTTATCACAAAGCTCTCGGGTAGAAATATCCCAAGCCAGCCGAGATGGGCAAGGCAGCTCACAGCAGCATAGTCACCATATGCATGTACTCAGGTGTCAAGCACCCAAGCAACAAGGGAAAGTATAAAAGCATCACAGAGGTGAAACTTGCTCGGCTAAAGATCACAGCCGACCAAGAACAACATCACCACACCACCAACAGCAACACCCAAGAACACCATCACCATCAAGATCACACCACCACCACTGAATCACCATCACACCATCAACCCTGCTCATGTGTTGAGCAACAGGGAAGATTCACACCCCAGCACATCATCAAATAAACCATCCAGCAAAGCCAAAGACCAACATGGTCACATAGTTCAACTAGGAACTAGGTCAAGCAGCTAGGAGGAGCAGGCTTGCCACAAGAAGCAGGAAATCAGAATAATTCCAGAAGAACAAGCTACTCTTTAGCAGTAGGTTATTAGTAAACCACAACACAAATGAGTGCTGGGAGAGAACTCACAAGTTATTCTCCCAGGCAGACTGCACAGAGCACAACCACACAAAGATCAAGCAAAGCTTGATGAAACAAAGGCTTTGGTCATCATTTGGATGTCCAGGAGGCCAAGACCTTGGAGACAAGGCCATCCACAACACCTACTCCCTAACACATAACCTTATCTGGGAATTTCTCACAGGAAATACTCACAAAAGTAAGAGCAAGGCCAGGAGTGGCACATGGGTTGCCTAGCTACCAAGACTAAGGCCTAAAACCTAGAAAAACCATCAGCTCTGTCAATAAAAATTGACCAAGTTCAGTTAAGCATTTGGGAAAAGTGGACAAGGACACTTTCAATCAAATAAGCCACCAGCAGACCACCACAGGGGGTGATCTACTCTCAAGAGCACCAACTTAACACCCACAGTAACTGTGAGCACCTCAAGGAGGCATCACAGTGAAGCAGTTAGCCAGAAGCTACTGCAAGAGCCATAATAGCAGGCATGCAAGATTGCATCACAGCTAGGTAGAACCAAGCTCAACAGAATAGTTGCATCACTAAATCAGCACAACAGAACCACTGCAAGAAAGTGCAGTGAGACTGTTAACATCTCCAGCCAATTAACAGTAGCATTCAGAGATAACTAAAACACATAGTTATCCATGCACTTGATCAGATTGATCAAGACTAGCCACTAGCAAGATATTAACTAATCAAGCAACAGTAGCAATTGATTGATTCAACAGTAAAAGGCCACCATAGTATGCAGTTAACTGAATCAGCAAGTTTTAGTTAATAGAGTTAACTGAAACTATGACTGAAACTAATAGTAGCAGCTAAGACAAGCATGATCAAGTATAACAGCAGGATCATGGAGCCTAAGAACACACATCACAACCAGTTAATCTCACAGCACAAGTGCAAGCTTGGGGAGAAGCCCCAGTGCAGCAGAGGTAGGAGAACTTGACCAGCACAAGCTCCAGATGAGCATGGCCAGTGCAAGCTCCAGATGAGCTTAGCCAGTGCAAGCTCAAGGTGGGCATAGCCAGCGCAGAGCAAGCTCCAGGAGGGCGTGGAGCAAGCTCCAGGAGGGCATGGAGCAAACTCCAGGAGGGGAGCAAACTCCAGGAGATTACAGAGAAGAACAGAGGGGGAGAAGTGGAGGAGAAGCAATTACACGGTGCCCAGGAGATACCACCATGGCATGGCGGGGCAGTGCCCGCGCGGCCATGACGGCATCAAGCCAGGGGAAGTCGCCGACGACACGTCGACGAATCACCCAGCTCACCAAGCACAGATCTCATCGAGGACAGGGCCTAGCAGCTCGAGATCAAGCTCGAGGTCACCATGGCCAAGATCCAGAGCTTCGGAGGTGAAGGGGATGCGAACGTCCGGGAAGCAATCGACAAGATCTCGCGGACAAGCGGAATCACCGTCGCCTCGATTAGACACCATCGTAGCGGCGGATTCTGGCAGAGCTCGTCGGAATCAAGCGCGGCGGCGGTGAGGCGATGCAGTCGCCAGTGAGAGCGCGAGGGAGAAGACGACGCGAGCGAGCGAGGGGGTACGACCGGTCGGGCTAACCGAGCCACCTGGTCGGGTTCGACCAGGTAGGCTGGCGCCGACAGGTGGGCCAAGGCTAGCAGAGAGAGAGAGGTGAGAGAGAGAGTTTTTTTAATAAGAAATTTAAAAATAGAAATTGAATTAAAGAAAAGGGTTTTTAGAAAAAACCTTTCAACACCCAATTAAAAGCAGAAAAATAAATTGGATTTTTGCAAAAATAACTTTAAATGATTTTGACCTTTTTAATCACATAAATAGTGATATTGTGAATAAGAGAAGATTTGTTCATAACTGACTTATGAAGTTTCTTTTAAAAGAAAAATCTCTAGAAATGATTTAAATGCAAAGGTAAAAAGGGAAATAACATTCTTGAAATAAAATCAAGTAATTCATTCAAGAATTGATCTTTACTATTCTTGAATGAATTTCACCTAATATATACTCTGATAAATTCATAATGAGGGTATATACACTTTTAATAAATCACCCCAAGAAAAAAATAATAGGAAAGAGAACTTAAAAGGTTCTTCCTCTAATTATGAGACATCTAAGAAAAACCTAATTAGAATAGAACTCATTATCAAAATTGAACTCCATTCTAGGGTATTGAGGAATATTCTTGAATGAAGCAATTGATAACATATACTCTTTAAAATCATAAAAGGAGTACATAAACCCTAGGAAAAGAATAAAACACTTCTGGGGGGCTTAAAGGGAACACACACACTTTAAAAAGCATGCATTATTTGAATCTTTAACCATTGCCCTTATCGGACAATGATGCTGTTTTCCAGAACTCGAGGTCCCGGGTCACTTAAACAAATCCAACTGCACTATCTTGCAGTTTGCAGGCAAGTTCACTCTTGCTCATATCTCTTGTTTATCTTTAACAAAGTACTTGCAAATATACTGGTGGTATTATTATTATGATTGCATTAAAAAGCAAAGGTTCTGCTTTTCTTGAATGAATATGATTAGTGGTTAGCAATCATAATGGTTGTCGACCTAGGAAGGTGGGCAGTGGGACCATGGTAAGAGTATGGTGGAGGTCCCACTGTACCGGGAATGTTCACCTAGGACTAATAACCAACGTCGCCAGTGATTGTTGTGCCGTAAAATACGGTCAACCATAGGGTCTGGAATGGGATGGAAGAGTCATATGTATCTTTTCCCTCATACATATCAACGGACGCGCCGTTTCAGAGCAGTTGTCTCTGTGCGGAGCTTCGGGATGGGTGGATTCCACCTAATGAATTCACGATTCTGGCGGTCTATGATGGATTGCGGCAACGATGGGGGTAGAGTGCCGAGGCCGGTGTTACCACAGGGCGTAACCAAATCGGTGGGGGTAACTAATTGTCTAGGAAAGGCAAGTATCCCGAGGTCGGCAACTACCAAAAGTGTAGACCGGCGAGGGTAGCGAACCGAAGTTGGAGCCGCAAAAGGGTGGGTATGCACGGTCGCGGGAAGGAACAGTGATTGGCTCAGATCAATGGCTGGGCCCTGATATGTCTCCAACGTATCTATAATTTTTGATGCTCCATGCTTGTTTTTACACCATTTGCCTACTGTTTCGTTACACTTCGTGGCACTTTTATGTATTTTCCGAAACTAACCTATTAACAAGTCGCCACAGTGCCAGTTCCCTGTTTTCTGCTATTTTTGTGTTTCAGAAGTGATACACAGGAAATATTCTCGGAATTGGACGAAACAAGTTCCTGAAGTCTTATTTTTCCCGGAAGCTTCCAGAGATCCGAAGAGGAGTTGGAGGGGGACCACGAGGGCCCCACAAACTAGGGCGGCGCGGCCAGGGGCCTGGCCGCGCCCCCTATGTGTGAGAGCCCCTCGGGCCACCTCTGACGATGCCCCTTTGCCTATAAAGACCCCCCGACGGAAAAAACCTAAGTACCCGATCACTTTTCCAGAACACATCGCGATCCGCCGCCGCCGTCGACCCAAAGATCGGGGGGGTCCAGAAGCTCTTCCCGGCACCCTGCTAGAGAGGGGAATCGCCAACGGAGGTCTTCTTCATCGCCATGCTTGCCTTCAGAGCGATGAGTGAGTAGTCTACCTTGGACTATGGGTCCATAGCAGTAGCTAGATGGATGTCCTCTCCACCATGTGCTTCATGTTTATATCTCATGAGCTGCCTTACATGATTGAGATCACCGTTATGTAATTCTACATGTTTGGTTTGTTGGGATCCGATGAATATTGGTGTTATGATTGAGTTGCTATACTAAAATATATCTTTTGTTATCTCTATGTTGTTTATGATCTTGCATGCTCTACGTTGTTAGTAGCTATCTTGGCCGAGTAGTTGCTAGTGACTCCAAGAGGGGGTATTTATGCTCGATAGTGGGTTCATGCCTCTATTTAATCTGGGGGAGTGACAGAAACCTCTAAGGTTGTAGATGTGCTATTGCTACTAGGGAGAAAACAACATTCATATGCTCAAGGGCATATGCTTTGTTTACATTACACACTTTGCTTAATGCAATTATTTGTTGTTCGCAACTTAATACTTGTGGAGTTCTCGGATTGATTCGCCACAAGTGGATTATTAGTCATAGATGCAGTTGGATGGCGGTCTATGTATTTTGTTGTAATGCCCAGAGTAAATCGCATAGTGATCTTCTTAACATATCACGTTATCTTTATTCTATCAATTGCCCAACTGTAATTTGTTTACCCAGCATGTGTTATTTATCTTATGGAGAGACACCACTAGTGAACTGTGGACCCCGGTCCTATTTCCATCATATTGCTATCACCTGTTTACTTTACTCGCACTGTTTACTTTACTCGCATACTTCTACTGTTTTCCACTCGATACGCTCATAACCTTTGTTTCAAGCAAAAAGGTGAGATTGACAACCTCATCGCAAGTTGGGAACAAAGTATTTGGTTGTCTGTGTGCAGGTTCCGTGTTGCTACTGGCCGAAGACGAGTCAACAAGTATCGTAAACGGCGCCCTTGTTGGAGTGCTATTAAGCCAGTCCGCATCACCTTCAGTCGTAATTGTCTGCTTTTCTCATGAACGATAAACCTTGGTTTCTTAACTGAGGGAAAACTTGCTGCTATCTTCATCAAACCTTCTCTTGGGGTTCCCAACTGGTCGGTTATTTACTTCATCAACTCGGTAGCATCAAGCTCTTTCTGGCGCCGTTGCCGGGGAAGAGTGGAAGACCTCTGCAAGGGGAGTTTTTCGCACACACATCCTTTACTTTGTTATTGTTTTGCTTTACTTTATTTATTTTACCTGCATCGTTTTATATCAAAAACCCAAAAAAATTAGAATCCTTGGTAGTTGTTTTTACTTGTCTACTTTTAGTTTTGCTGAAATGGCTAATCCTAAAAACACCAAGTTGTGTGACTTTACTAGCACGAACAATAGTGATTTTATCTGCACTCCTATTGCACCACCTGCTCCTGCTGCAAACTTTTATGAGATTAAGCCTGCTTTGTTGAACCTTGTTATGAAAGAGCAATTTTTTGGTGCTAGTACTGAATATGCTGCAGCTCATCTCAACAATTTTGTTGAGCTATGTGAGATGCAGAAATATAAGGATGTAGAAAGTGATATTATTAAGCTCAAGTTGTTTCCTTTTTCTTTGAGAGGAAAAGCTAAAGATTGGTTGCTGTCTTTGACTAAGAATAGTATTGATTCTTGGGCTAAGTGTAAGGATGCTTTTATTGGTAGATACTATCCTCCTGCTAAGATTATATCTCTGCGTAGCAATATTATGAAGTTTACTAAGTTTGATAATGAACATGTTGCTCAAGCTTGGGAAAGAATGAAATCTATGATAAAGAATTGCCCCACTCATGGACTGACTACTTGGATGATTGTCCAAACTTTTAATGCAGGACTGAATTTTTCTTCGAGAAACCTACTTGATTCAGCTACTGGAGTGTAACAACCCAAATTTTTGAGAAATATAAATAAATGGATTTATTAAAATACCAAATTTTGGAGACAACAAAAACTTTTATTTTGAATATAAGATTAATTTCTTGCCTTTTCGAAACTTCTGAGTTTGAGCATTTGCTCCCATGCTTCAAATAAAAAGAGTATGAGAAGGGTTTTAAAACAAATCCTTTGAGCCCAAAGTTTTAAATAAAGATTTTTGCTAAATTGAAATAGTTTTCTAACTATTAAATTTGGTGTATGGTTACATGCTAAACCCATTTGGGTCAATTGCCAAACCAACATTAAGTCAAGCAATCACAAACAAATAGAAAAGAATCAAATACAATAAAGTTTGAAACAAAAGTCAACTTGGAACCCTATTCAAATTTCTACCAAAGTTGGAATCCAAACAAGAGGTCATTTCCCAACTCCCTCTCATCTACAAGAAAACCAACACTTTTGGGCCAAGATAAAACTTGGTATCTATCATTGCATGCATACATAGTATTTTCAATACAAGTTGTTCTATGATTTCATGTGCATTTTAATTTGTTGTGCAATGATTAGTTAATTCAAACTTAACCAATAGAAGCATTAGAGAAGGACCACAAGGATCAAAAGAACCAGAAGCAAGAGAAATAAAGAAAAAGAGAAGAAAAGATGATCTAGAAAAAGTTAACCACTACCCTACTTTGGACCCTTAGAATAAGAAATCTGTAACTCAAGCAAAGGTGTGGTCAGTTAGTTGAGCTTGACCATATCACATACTAACTCAACCAAGAAGTTTCCAGCAAAAACTCAAACCCTAACCTCTTTCAAAATCTGTCCAAAGTTTGAATCTGAATCAGAAACCATACTTCAAATTGGAAATAAGATTTTTGCAAAACCTCATATTTCTTCATAACAAAAATATTTCTGGAATCCTTATCCAATATAATGACCAACCCAAGTGGAATTTTTCAAAAATTCAACTTTTGATTTCTTGCGGGCATTTGACCGAACACGTGGTGAGCGAAATCCAGGGAAAATCGGTTCTACTGTGCCGACGCTGTTCTCAATCGCCCCAGGTCCTGCAGCCATGCCGTGAACACTCCCCTGCCTCTCCTTTGTCGATCCCCAGTCTCCCCTGCCCAAGCACCGACCGTGAGACATGGAGGAAAACCACCCGGACCCCTCCTCACAGCCATCCCTTGCCCCCGCTGCACCAGACCACCCCGCAGCCCACAAGCGCGCCAGCAGCACGCCACAGCACGCCACAGCACCCCGCCGAAAGCCCCGACCGCCCCTCTCCTCCGTTAGCCGACACCGGCCGCGCTCTCTCCGCAGATCCACTCACCTCGTGCTCCCTCTCCCGACTATAAAAAGGCCACCTCTCTTCCCTGAAAAGTTTCCCCTCACCTCCCTCTACCTCCTAGACATCATCTCTTCGCTAGTTGGTCGCCGGTTGGAGCTCGTCGGAGTAGACCGAGCTCCGGAGCGCGCAGCCGTTCCCGATGTTCCAGCGTCTCCCTCAAGCTGCCGCCTGGACGAGGTGGAGGAGGAGAAGCTCCTCCGCCGGACTGCAGATCGCCATCGCCTCCCGTCCTCTCTGCATCGAGCCCCACCGTCGTGCCCTTCGCCTCGCCGTCGGTGAGCCTCCCAGTAACCCGAGTCGAGAAGACGTACGTACCGATTCGATTATAACGTGCTGACAGGCCGGGCCCTCTTGTCAGCCGAATTTATTTTTTTCCCCGCGCACCCAGGAACCCCCCGGTTGGGCCAGCCCAGTTCGGTCTGGTCTGCTCCCAGCCCAACTCAGTCCGTGTGTCCAGCCCGGATTAAAAAAAAAGGGATATTCGATTTCCGATTTTTGAAAAACTCATTCAGATGCTTTAGTATATTTAATTTTCCCGGAGATCTACCGATCCAAATCTAGCAAATGAAAATGTTCTGGAAACCTTAGAACATAAACTATCCAATAAAAGTGGTTTCAACACAATTAGATTTACAGAGTGGTTGCAGTAAAAATAACAAAACAGGAGCTTTTCCACCTTAGAAAATCCATATCAATTCAAATAAAATTCCTAAAAATATAAATCCAACTCTAGAATTTCATAATTAGTGATACCCATCTTCCTGTAGCATTAGATCTCATTTTTGAACCTTTTAAATCAAATGCTATTTACCCATATGGTTAAATAAGCATTTGCCATATAGGATTATATTAAACTCAAATCTATAATCAAAATTTTTATGGAACTCTTATTGTTGAACCATATTTCCAAATACCTATCTATAGGTATTGATCTTAGTCCATGTGAGCTTGTAGGAAGTATTTGGAAATTTAATACTACATAGTAGTAAGTAGAAACTCCAAACTTGCACACCTATCTCAAAATCTGGAAATGATATGAAACCAATTCGAATCAACCACATTTCTAAATGTGATCTATAACCTTGGATCCAAGTCAACTAGGATTCCTAGATTGTACTTGTAGATTCAAACTTGATCACTAAATGTTTGCAAACTAGAAATCGAACAAGTAATTGAAAATAAGACTTTAAATTATGAAACCACCTTGGGTAAACCCTAATCCTAAATATCTACTTGTAGTATACAACCTTGGTCAACAAAGACTTATATAAGATATTTCATGGTTCCAAATCAATGAACCCTACTTAGATACAAGAAACAAATAACCCATCCATATGGACTCAATTATCTTCGAAACCTCTCCATAGACTACCTAGATCGCTCCCCTTACCCCAAGTATCCTTATTTGCTTGAGTATGTGTTGCTTGTAAATTGTGTGGTGATTGTATGCTTATTTGATTTTCGACGATTAGACGACAACGAGAGTAAGGAGAATGGATCCCGAAGTCAACCAAGAAATGGAGATGGAGATCAATCAATCAAAGATAAAGATGAAGACTATTTTGACTTTGCCAAGCCAGGCAAGCCATCTTTTGATTCATACTCCCACTACCTAGTTTTAATATTGCATTCTACTTGTTTAAAGTAAATTGCATGATTGAATTGCTAGAGTAGACTGATAGAAGTGTATTGATGTCTTGATTATCAAGAGCATCAAGCTGAGTTTATCCAACCCTATTTAGTAGTACTATCACTCAGTGTAGTTGCTTAGTCGCTAATAATATTGAGGCCATCTATAAGGGGAACCCTACTTGAAAGGTGGTGACTTGAACTTGAAACTTGAAGGGGAGAACTGCTCCTACATGATGGTTATAAAAGAAATTAATCTTGACTAAGAACTATGAAATATATTTCTCAAATGAAAACGAGTGATGTACTATGGGAGCCAATTATACCGTACGACCACATTACCCCTATATGGGAAGGGGCTTAATCCGTAGCTTGTTTATCTTAGTATGGGAGGCCTTGTATCAAATCTTCATGGAAGGACCCGTGCGCGGTTACTTCTGGACCAGGTGGATTCCACTAACCCGGCCTCCGGGATGGGCAGAACTAGAGGCGCCGGAGCGGGGTTCCGTATCCCGGGCTCTAGGGAAGGATCCTATACTAGGATGAGCAAGTGAAAGGTTTTGTTTGATTATCTGAACCCCGCATACTTTGGTATGACGAACCGTGGATTTCTCCCGGCAGATGTATCGAATCTTGTGGGTAAAGTGTACCCCTCTGCAGAGGTTTTTCAAACTATTCGAATAGCCGCGTCCGCGGTCATGGATGGTTGGCAAGCTGTACTTGACTTTTGTCAATAATGAAAACAACTTGGTGAACTTGGTGAATGACATGAATTGAATTGACTTGACTTGACCATGAGTTTGACACACTTGAAGTTCCTCTTTAGATTGAACTTAGAGAACCAAACCTCTTTTCTACCAATGAACATTCTTGGGAAATAAAACTAGCTTTTGCAAATCAACTTAGTGCTTAGTCCACCATACCAACCTTGCATATCAGTTTCCTCCTTTCAACTATAAGATGGTTTGCGAGTGCATCCAATGTACTCATGGCTATGTCCCTGGCTATTAACTTGGCCAGACTTGAAGGAGCAAGATCAAGAAGGAAGGACTCATTGACGGCTTTGCGAATTAGGCTCGTTTCCTACTGTCTGCTTTGCCTGTGCGGTTGAAGCTCGACAATATGGACCCAAAGTGTTATTCCGCTGCATGTTGATGTAATGTAAGGTTTGGTCTGTGCGACCACCTATGTAATCCCCTTTATTTACTATTAATGTCTATGACTATGATACCAATTACGTTATGTGAATCACAACAATGGTTCTGGGATTGTGATGGATTGCATAACGGGCACTTCGAATTTGTTATCAAATTTGAGGTCGTCACATGGAGGCACTTTTATGTCCCTTACCTTGGGCGCCGCAACAAAGCTACTTGACAATATGATGGTAAATTATTCCGAATGGCACACCGAGAGAGCTCCACAAGGTAAGAAGGTAAATTCTGTTGAGGAAACCTCTTCCTTGAATGATAAGATTGATACCATTATGGCTATGCTTGCTAATGATAGAACTTCTGAATGATAAGATTGATACCATTATGGCTATGCTTGATCCTAATAATTTTCCTTTAGCCTCTTTGGTTGCTCAAGAAGAGCATGTTGATGTGAACTTCATTAGAAACAATAATTTTAACAACAATGCTTACAGGAACAATTTTGCTAGTAACAATTATATACCGTATCCTTCTACCAATGGAAATGGTTATGGTAACTCTTATGGTAACTCCTCCAACAACACTAGGGCCGCGCCCTCCGAGCTTGAGGTAATGCTCAAGGACTTCATCGGTAAGCAAATTGCTTTTAACAAGTCTGTTGAGGAAAAGTTAGGCAAAATTGATATTCTTACTTCTAAAGTTGATAGCCTTGCTCATGATGTTGAACTTCTAAAATTAAAAGTGTTGCCTAATGATGTGAAAGAGAACAATGTTTTTGCTACTGCTAATGCTATTCAAGTTGGAATTGATGAAAATCTCAGATTGTTAGCAGAATTGCATGCTAGATGGGAAAGAGAGGATGCGATTGCTAGGAATATGAAAGTTTGTACTATTACTACCTCTGATGATGTTGTTCCTAATGCTAGCAATCCTCTTACTTTGATTGGTGTAGAGAAAACTCCCACTCCTTGTGTTAAAAAGCCTAAAACTGCCAAAACTTTTTCTCAAAAGAGTGCTGAAATTTTTCGGAGTGTAGGAGATGATAGCTCTACTTCTTTTAATGATTTTAATGTTGATGGCTGCAATATATCTGAAGTAATTTTGTTCTTGCAAAAGCTTGCTTTGACTCCCAATGCTAGTTCCTTAAATATTGCTTTTACTAAGCATATTACCAATGCTCTCATGAAAATTAGGGATGAAAAGTTGAAGCAAAAAGCTTCTGTTCCCAAGAAGTTAGAAGATGGTTGGGAACCCATCATTGATATGCATGTTAATGGTTTTTATTGCCATGCTTTATGTGATCTAGGTGCTAGTATTTCTATCATGCCTAGAAAAATTTATGACATGCTTGATTTACCACCTCTTGAAAAATATTATTATGATGTTCCTATTGCTGATGTTGCTAAGAAGAAACCTTTGGGAAGGATTAATGATGTTCTTATTGTGGTTAACAATAACCTTGTTCCCGTTGATTTTCTCGTTATGGACGTTGAATGCCATGCTTCATGTCCTATTATTTTGGGAAGACCCTTTCTTCGAACTGTAGGTGCCATCATTGATATGAGGGAAGGCACTATCAAATATCAATTCCCACTC
The DNA here is from genome assembly GCA_007115705.1 of Dactylis glomerata. Lineage (NCBI taxonomy): Eukaryota > Viridiplantae > Streptophyta > Magnoliopsida > Poales > Poaceae > Dactylis > Dactylis glomerata. The sequence continues at coordinate 1,745,168 of QXEO01000177.1, read as the reverse complement.
AAGAAAGGTATGGAACACTTTCCTAGGAAAAGAAAGAAATTACTTTTTGACTCTATTCTTAGAGCAAACTATGAGCTTGATGCTTCATCTCTTGATGTTACTTGATTCGCAATTTTCTGCGCCTAGCTCAAAGGCGTTAAAGAAAAGCACTCTTGGGAGATAACCCAATGTTTTATTTCCAGTACTTTTTCTTTTATTTGAGTCTTGGAAGTCATTACTACTGTAATGACCGCTCCTTATCCTTTTTATTTCATTGTTGTGCCAAGAGAAGCCTCTAATTCGAGTGAGGTAAAGATTTGGGGATGTTGCTGTCCTGAAACTGTTTTTGGTTCTGCACCGTAAAAATTCGTATAAATTATCTGTATATCTTTTGGACCTGCTATTTCTTGTGCATATGCCCCAGGTTTTATCCAAACTTTCGTTAGTTGAACACTTTTTGATTTGAGCAACATAAAACACCTCAAAAATTCGGCCTTTGTCAGCTGTTCTGTTTTGACAGATTTCTGCCAATATTTGTGTTTGCCGCTTTATCGCTTTCTTTTGAGTTCTTTTGATCATGGAACTTTTGGGGAAGTTGCTACAGTAGTATTTGCTATATATGTGGTGGTTTTGGGTTGAAACCTGAAGCAAAAAGAGGTTGATTATATGTTATGCTACACTAATGTTGCTAATAGATTTGTGTTTAGTTTTGTATGAAGGAAGTTTTCAAGTGTAGGGATTGGAGAATGATGAGATGAGTTGAAGAATGGACAAAAGCTCAAGCTTGGGGATGCGCATGCATCACCCCAAGAAATATCCAAGAAGTACAAGCGTCAAATCTTGGGGATGCCCCCGAGGCACCCCTTCTTCATCGGCAAAAATCAGGTCACCTTTCAAAACACTATATTTTTATTGCTTCATGCACTATGTCTTTCTTGGAGCGTCAGTTGTTTTAGTTTTCTTAGTTAGTTTAGTTTTGTTTGCTGCAATAAATGGTTGGACCCCAACAAATTTCTTTTGGAGAAGTTTCCTTGCTTTTCATTTGCCAAGAACGCTCCGTTTTCATTCTTACAATTTCACCGAGTGTTCTTCTTTTTTTGCTACTGCTTTTGGTTTTCATTTTCGCCTTGATTTGCGTTCAGACCTTGTCATATCTTTTCATCAAGGTGTATTTTTGCCTCTGATCTTTATTGGTTTTCATTAAAAGAGGTGTCTTTAAAAATTTCAAATGGTGTTGGAAAAGAGAAAAAGCTTTGTGCAAAAAAAGTGGTACAAGAAGGAGCTTGTGTAGACTGCGGCTTAGGCTTTTTCATGTCATGCTTGATGTCTTTTTGATAGTATGCTTAGTGGTTTTGCTGTAGCATGACTTGTCTCAAATAATTGAGATTGCTTAATGAGCCTTTGGAAAAATCATGCATTGTTTTTATTGTTTGGAAGCATTATTTTGGTTTTCTCCTTGATGCTTTATTTGGGTTGACTTGGCGCATGCTCACACATGTTAGACTCTTACAAAGTCGCCAATAGCCTCTATGATCATTTAGTTTTTGACTTTTGATGCCATCTTATGCTTTTTTTTAATGTCGCTTTGTCGCTTTGCATGATTATGGCCATTATTGCTCTCTTAGTTGGTCGCTCCCAGTCTTTTGCTAGCCCTCGCCTTGCACTGAGTATGAGCTCTACTCGTACATCCAACTCCTAAAAGCCAAAGTCTTCCAAAGTGTCCACCATACATACCTACTAGCAATTTGCTATTCCAAGTAAATTTGACTTGCTTTTATCTTCTCTTCAAATTAAACTCTTACCAGTGTTATGCGAAAATTGGTCAGTAAAGCTCTCACGAACCGGAAGGCACACTTTACTTTTTCCTGTTCTTAAAAATTTGACATTGTGGTCTCTTATGTTGAGTTGTTATGCTTGCAAGTTTTAAGTTGGATTCTAGCCCATCCATGTTGTCATGGGGCAAGCTTTCAACATTGCACTTCTTATTTGAGTTGATATCGTGATCTTTTGTTTATGGATGCCCGCGGTGTGAAATGAATTGGGAATCTTGTGGAGATCATAGAGTTTGTATATGTGTTAGGGAAACGCCTAGGCCGCCAATCTAAGCCATGCATAATTCATAGTGGAAATTTGCAGCATACCCATGGTGGACATTCGACGACGCATCTCACAATAAAAAGCTAAACAAATGGCAAATAAAAGAGATGTCGAGGTGTTCATTGTCTGCTTGTCCTGTCATTTTGATGTGGGCTTGTTCCATGTCATCGGGCACGGAGGTACCCCGTTGGCGGTTCTCAATGATATGCATATATTTACAATGACAAGAGCCTTGCTTGGGACTCTAAGTAAAGTAGCATGAGGTTTGGGTACTCATATTCACGGGACACGAGGTTTTCAACTTATGATTTGTCAAGCATATGCATCATAATTGTTCTCGCATTAACTTTAACCATTCAAGATGCTTATGATGGGGGCAATGAGAGCTCAAAGCCGGTAAGTACCATTATTTTTGAAGGTTATAAAACTTGCAATCACTGCTTCCCTCTGCGAAGGGCCTTTCTTCTACTTTTATGTTGAGTCACCACCTTCTATCTTTATGCACCATTAAGAGAGCATAGTTGTCATTTTTAATATAATGTGCATTGTCTCAAAGTTTTCATTGATTGATGCATATTGTTGGTTTCACTTGTTCTCAAATTATTTGTATCTAGTCGCCCTCTTAAACTTGAAGGTGTCCTATGCATTTATGTTTTGCTCTCTATGAAGGACAAGCTAAAAACCATTTGTATGTTTTTCCTTATGATTTGAACACACATTTGACTTTCATTGTTTCATTTTCATGATCTTTTGTTTGTGTTCATTTGCATGTTTACAACATGGTTGCTAAGTTTCTATTGTCAAGATTATATCTTTCATGCCCATGTTTTAAGTTCTTATGATCCCAGCTCACAAATGCTTACATATATGATCAAGATTGTGTAGGTGCATGTCACCTCAAAAATTATTCTTTGTTATCACTTACCTACTCGAGGACGAGCAGGAGTTAAGCTTGGGGATGCTTGATACGTCTCCAACGTATATATAATTTTTGATGCTCCATGCTTGTTTTTACACCATTTGCCTATTGTTTCGTCACACTTCGTGGCACTTTTATGCATTTTCCGGAACTAACCTATTAACAAGTCGCCACAGTGCCAGTTCCCTGTTTTCTGCTGTTTTTGTGTTTCAGAAGTGATACACAGGAAATATTCTCGGAATTGGACGAAACAAGTTCCTGAAGTCTTATTTTTTCCGGAAGCTTCCAGAGATCCGAAGAGTAGTTGGAGGGGGGCCACGAGGGCCCCACACACCAGGGCGGCGCGGCCAGGGGCCTGGCTGTGCCCCCTATGTGTGAGAGCCCCTCGGGCAACCTCTGACGCTGCCCCTTCGCCTATAAAGACCCCCCGACGGAAAAAACCTAAGTACCCGATCACTTTTCCAGAACACATCGCGATCCGCCGCCGCCGTCGATCCGAAGATCGGGAGGGTCCAGAAGCTCTTCCCGGCACCCTGCCGGAGAGGGGAATCACCACCGGAGGTCTTCTTCATCGCCATGCTTGCCTCCGGAGCGATGAGTGAGTAGTCTACCTTGGACTATGGGTCCATAGCAGTAGCTAGATGGATGTCCTCTCCACCATGTGCTTCATGTTTAGATCTCATGAGCTGCCCTACATGATTGAGATCACCGTTATGTAATTCTACATGTTTGGTTTGTTGGGATCCGATGAATATTGGTGTTATGATTGAGTTGCTATATTGAAATATATCTTTTGTTATCTCTATGTTGTTTATGATCTTGCATGCTCTCCGTTGTTAGTAGCTATCTTGGCCGAGTAGTTGCTAGTGACTCCAAGAGGGGGTATTTATGCTCGATAGTGGGTTCATGCCTCTATTTAACCTGGGGGAGTGACAGAAACCTCTAAGGTTGTAGATGTGCTGTTGCTACTAGGGAGAAAACAACATTCATATGCTCAAGGGCATATGCTTTGTTTACATTACACACTTTGCTTAATGCAATTATCTGTTGTTCACAACTTAATACTTGTGGAGTTCTCGGATTGATTCACCACAAGTGGATTATTAGTCATAGATGCAGTTGGATGGCGGTCTATGTATTTTGTTGTAATGCCCAGAGTAAATCGCATAGTGATCTTCTTGACATATCACGTTATCTTTATTCTATCAATTGCCCAACTGTAATTTGTTTACCCAGCATGTGTTATTTATCTTATGGAGAGACACCACTAGTGAACTGTGGACCCCGGTCCTATTTCCATCATATTGCTATCACCTGTTTACTTTACTCGCACTGTTTACTTTACTCGCATACTTCTACTGTTTTCCACTCCATATGCTCATAACCTTTGTTTCAAGCAAACCGGTGAGATTGACAACCTCATCGCAAGTTGGGAACAAAGTATTTGGTTGTGTGTGTGCAGGTTCCGCGTTGTTACTGGCCGAAGACGAGTCAATAAGTATCGTAAACGGCGCCCTTGTTGGAGTGCTATTAAGCCAGGCTGCATCACCTTCAGTCGTAATTGTCTGCTTTTCTCCTGAATGATAAACCTTGGTTTCTTAACTGAGGGAAAACTTGCTGCTATCTTCATCAAACCTTCTCTTGGGGTTCCCAACTGGCCAGTTATTTACTTCATCAACTCGGTAGCATCGGGCCCTATATCAACGAAGTATGGACGGGAAAGTACGCCTGGCTGTGCAGCAAAGTGTTGATCTCCCATGGGTACAAGTGACCACCTCTGCAGAGTGTACAAAAAGTATCAAGATACTCCCTGTTCCGAGAAGGAGCTACGAACACGGCAGGAAAGGAGCCCATCGAAGCTCTAATCAACCCGTGAACACTGACGGACATAGTTCTTTGAATAAAATCAATCTTTGAAGAAATGCTTACAAAAACTGCATTTGACCTAAGACTTTCTAGTCTATGGTCGTAGCTAGTGCATCAAACACCTCTATGCTATTAAATGAACTTGTTGGGTAACGCTCGTTACTCACCCCACTCCTTTTTAACCCTTGCTTAGACTCGCAGGGCCAGTTTGAAGAAACCGAAGGATGCCCGGAGAACTACGAGGAGGTCTACTACGAAAAACTAGATCTATCAGGAGGAGTCGAAGGCATCGATTACACCATCTCCTATGGTCCCGATGAAGGAATCGAGGAGGAGGCCGACACTTAGAACCGTAGGATAGAAACTTTGGTCGCACCGAACACCTAGAATAAAGCGACTAGAGTTCGGTATCATGTTTAGTTTACTACTTTGAGTTGTAGCTAAGGTTTGTAGTATCAACTTAGAACCATCTAGTGTTCCTCTTTAGACCGAGGAGGAACTGGAGTCCTTTGTAACCTTATGGCTTGTAATATTCAGTGCTTGAATAAAGACCGCTATGTTTCTATTGTACCACTCTGAGGGATGTAATATTTGTGAATTGGTACTTCACGAGTGTTATGTCAATGACTTGTATACTACAACATGCAGTGGTATGCTGGGTCACCACAGTTGGTATCAGAGCAAAAGCTTTGACCTTAGGTTGGACGCCTAGTTAATGGGAACGACCTGTAGGAGTCAAATAGGAATAGTAAAGAGTTCTCTAAAAGTGTCATGGCGTTATTCACTTGAGAATAACAAGGTCATACTTTTTAGTGTTACAATTCTTTATTGTTACTATTATGATGCATCATGTACTAATTTTTATCTTTTATACTGCCAGGATGGCACGCACAAGGCCGTCAAGCACCGTGCAAGTTAGGGATGTGACTCTGGACAACTATGACGGGAACTTATCCGATATTTTACGAGGCATCTTGCTAGAGTGCGGGTGTGAAACCCGTATTCCAGTCAAGAAGTATGCTTATTATGAGGGAAAGGTCTTTCAGAAGTACAAGGTAGGGATCATGCTTCCTGCCAAATTGGGCATGAGCGTGGTCATGCCAGCTGGAGAGGCACGCACAGTTAGTGTAGCTTACAAGATAGCAGTGATGAGAGCCATAACTGATATCCGTGAACACAAAACGGAGAAGTTATTAGGCACTAAGTTCACGCACATCCCACACGACGAGGAAGGAGAAGATCCTTGTCGGGATAGTTACAAGTTTGCGAAGAGACACCCACATGCCGCAGCAGAGCACATGGACAGGTGTAAGCATCTGCTTAGCGTGTTCTACCACGTGCATGGAGCACTTGTGGGAGAGATACAGAGTCTAGTGGACAAGATCACTGAGTCGACACCTACTCCGTGGTGTACGGGGGAGACTTCTGGACCACCGAGGGCACCCACTCCAGTTTTTTCCACTGGAGACTTTGTAAACCTAGATGAGGAGATAGACCCTAAGGAGCGGGAGTTCGATCCCGAGGCCGAACCGGAGATGCCACCAGCACACTTTGCACACGGCTCGACTGGAGCTGGATACGAGGCAGGTTTGGAGTCATGGGGAATGCCTCATAATGATAGTCTAGTGGGAAACTCCATGGGTTGGCATTTCAGTGAGTACATGGGAATGGCCAGAGATCCGATTCCATGTGATTCGGAGTAGGAGGTTACGAGTCAGTTTAGGGTTGTTCACCGCACTAGAGGCGTGGCAGGAAAGCCTATAGAGATAGATTCGGAGGAGGAGTTACCTACTCACATGGAGCGTGGAGAATGCTCTAGACCTAAGGTGGAGAGGGGTGCTACTGATGTTGTTTACCCATCGTTGAGCAGTTATCTGGGGATGACTGACTTCAACTTAGGTACTACACCCGATTATGACTTTTTTCCGGCGGAGTCATCTTATGCCCCTGCTTCACTGAGGAGGACATCAAGAGCTACCGGTTGGACACCGGGGATGTATTGGGAGTGCGACTACCCGTAGAGGACCACCACCGATATGGAGGCGACATGTTTTGTGACATATGTACCATATGTGTAATATGTAGTATTTGCTTTTGCAGTTTGAATAAGTGAGTGTAGTTACTCACAGGATGATAGGTTATGTAGCACTATGTTCTTTTTCCCATGTATATACATGGTATATGTTTGGTGTGATTTTGGCTATGTTTTATTTGGATTTTTATTGTGTGACTAACACTGTGCATAAAGTTGAGCTCAGAAAGCATGAGCATGGTGTAACTATGAGTTTCGCTTAATGTAACAGGGTTAGGGGAATAGAATGGCGACGGTAGTTGGTGAAGAATCTGAACAACAAAGGATGGAGACTGAAGCCAAGGCTAAGGAGGCAGCCGATGCAGCAGCAAGGGAACCATTACCACCACCACCACCATTCCTTACACAGCAGGATTTTGCTCAGTACATGAGGACTACAGATGAGAGGCAGCGTATGCTTATTGAGTGTCAGATAAAGATGGTGCAGGATGTGATGGACCGTAGTTGTGAAGTTCAAAATGATGGAGTACATGGAGTCTCATTGGCAGATTTCCTAAATACAAGACCACTTCCTTTTGCATCAGCACCGGAGCCAATGGACGCGGAAGACTAGTTATTGGACACTGAGAGGAAACTCAACACCGTAAGTTGCAATGACAGTGAGAAGCTTAGGTATGCCACACATCTGTTATGTGGACCCGCAGCAGCATGGTGGGACAACATTGTGGCAATACATCCTCCAGGAAGGGTATTCTCCTGGGAGGAATTCAAGAAGAAGTTCAGAGAATCAAATGTACCGGAGAGTATCATGGAATTGAAGAGAAGAGAATTTGAGAATCTCATGCAGAATGACAAGCCTCTTATGAAGTATGTCAGGGAATTCTCTCTTCTATCTCGTTATGCTTCAGAGGACGTGAATACTGATGAGAAGCGGAAGAAACAATTCATGAGAGGACTGCACCCAAGTGCAAGGATACAATTGAGGATGTTAAAGGCAACAGATTTTCAAGAGCTTGTCGATGTAGCCATCACCATGGAAGATGATTACAAGGAAGTCCAAGAAGATAGGAGGAAGCAGGCCAGGATTGAACCCAGGAGGTATCCAGATGCCAAGTCAACTCCTAATATCAAGTTCAAACCCAAGTACAAGTCCGGAGGAAATGTTACACCTCGTGGCACTACAAGTGGGAACAATGATATCGTTTGCCGTGGTTGCGGTGCGCGAGGTCATATAGAGAGGAATTGTCAACAACCCAGAATCATTTGTTTTGATGCAAGATAGAAAGGTGATAGCGTAGGGGTCGAGGCAATTACGACCACATGAAGTTAATTATCCAACACACGATCTGGAACTAGCAGCCGTAGTGTTTGCACTAAAGGGATGGGGGCATTTTCTTTATGGAGCTAAGTGTGAACTCTATACAGATCACAAAGTCTCAAATACTTCTTCACTCAGAAGGAATTGAACATGAGGCAATGAAGATGGTTAGAATTGATCAAGGATTATGATTTGACCATCAACTATACACCGGGGAAGGCCAATGTAGTAGCCGACGCTTTGAGCAGAAAGAGTACAGACACTCAACCGATGAACCGAGAACTTCCCAAGGAATTGCTTATGGATTTGGAGAGGTTGGAGATCCAATGTCTTGAAGTACAATCCTTAGGTAGTTTAGCTACCGAGAAGGTAATGGAAGAACAACATAGTGATCTCAAGTATACAATAATTTGAAGACAAGATGAAGATGCATTTATTGCCGAAGATATCCGCAGGATTGAGGAAGGTAGACCATCAGAATTCCATTTAGGTGATTTAAATTCACTTTGGTTTCATGACCAAATATGTGTGCCGGACATACTAGAATTCAAGGAATTGATACTGAAGGAGGCACATGAAACACCATATTCTATACACCCGGGAGCACCAAGATGTACATGGATCTTAAGGAATTGTTCTGGTGGAATAATATGAAGTGGGAGATAGCCAAGTTCGTATCGGAATGTCATACCTGTTAGAGAGTGAAGGCAGAACATTAGAGTCCTGCTGGACTTATGCAACCTTTAAGTATTCCCGAGTGGAAGTGGGAAGAGATTGGAATGGACTTTATCACAGGATTACCACTGACACCAGAAAAGTTGACCGACTGACTAAAAGTGCACATTTCTTAGCTATCAATCAGAAAGATTCTGGAGAAAAGTTAATAAACCTATATGTTCAAGAGATAGTAAGCAAGCATGGAGTACCAAAGACAATAGTATCGGATCGAGGATCCGTATTCACTTCAGCTTTTTGGACGCAATTACATGAAGCTTTAGGATCCAAACTAGACTTTAGCACTGCTTACCACCCACAAACAGGAGGCCAAACTGAAAGGACCAATCAGATTTTAGAGGATATGCTCTGAGCATGTGCTTTAGACTTCGGAGGATCATGGGAAGAATACTTACCACTGGCAGAGTTCTCTTATAACAATAGTTACCAAAGCAGTATTCAAATGGCACCATTTGAAGCACTTTATGGGAGGAAGTTGCTACTCCAAGTGGATGTGGGAGCAAACTGTCCTTGTGCGTGGTGAATGACCAGCCCGTTGGGAACCCCAAGAGGAAAGTATGATGAGTGCAGCAGCAAGTTTTCCCTCAATTAAGAAACCAAGGTTTATCGAACAGGAGAAGGGAGACGATGACGACTGAAGGTGTTGTGGAACCTGCACACACACAAACAAATACTTTGTTCCCAACTTGCGATGAGGTTGTCAATCTCACCGGTTTGCTTGAAACAAAGGTTATGAGTGTATCGAGTGGAAAACAGTAGAGTATGCGAGTAAAGTAAACAGTGCGGGAAAAGTAAACAGGTGATTGCAATATGATTAAAATAGGACCGGGGTCCACAGTTCACTAGTGGTGTCTCTCCATAGATAAAATAACATGCTGGGTAAACAAATTACAGTTGGGCAATTGATAGAATAAAGATAACGTGATATGTCAAGAAGATCACTATGAGATTTACTCTGGGCATTACAACAAAATACATAGACTGCCATCCAACTGCATCTATGACTAATAATCCACTCCCGGGGATATCATCCGAACACCCTAGAAGTATTAAGTTGCGAACAACAGATAATTGCATTAAGCAAAGTGTGTAATGTAAACAAATCATATGCCCTTGAGCATATGAATGTTGTTTTCTCCCTAGTAGCAACAGCACATCTACCACCTTAGAGGTTTCTGTCACTCCCCCAGGTGAAATAGAGACATGAACCCACTATCGAGCATAAATACCCCCTCTTGGAGTCACTAGCAACTACTCGGCCAAGATAGCTACTAACAACGGAGAGCATGCAAGATCATAGACAACATAGAGATAACAAAAGATATAATTCAGTACAGCAACTTAATCATAAACACCAATATTCATCGGATCCCAACAAACCAACATCATAGAATTACATAACGGTGATCTCAATCATGTATGGCAGCTCATGAGATCTAAACATGAAGCACATGGTGGAGAAGACAACCATCTAGCTACTGCTATGGACCCATAGTCCAAGGTAGACTACTCACTCATCGCTCCGGAGGCAAGCATGGCGATGAAGAAGACCTCCGGTGGCGATTCCCCTCTCCGGCAGGGTGCCGGGAAGAGCTTCTGGACCCTCCCGATCTTCGGGTCGACGGCGGCGGCGGATCGCGATGTATTCTGGAAAACTGATCGGGCCCTTAGGTTTTTCTCATCGGGGGGTCTTTATAGGCGAAGGGGCGATGTTAGAGGAGGGACCAGGCCCCCTCACACAGGGGTGGCGCGGCCAGGGGCCTCGCCGCGCCGCATGTGCGTGTGGGGCCCATGTGGCCCTCCTCCGTCCCTTCTTCGGATGTCTGGAAGCTTCCCCGTGATATAAGTCTTCAGGAACTTGTTTCGTCCAATTCCGAGAATATTTCCTGTGTATCACTTCTGAAACACAAAAACAGCAGAAAACAGGAAACTGGCACTGTGGCACTTCGTTAATAGGTTAGTTCCGGAAAATGTATAAAAGTGCCACTAAGTGTAACGAAACAATAGGCAAATGGTGTAGAAACAAGCATGGAGCATCAAAAATTATAGATACGTTTGAGACGTATCAAGCATCCCCAAGCTTAACTCCTGCTCGTCCTCGAGTAGGTAAGTGATAACAAAGAATAATTTTTGAGGTGACATGCACCTACACAATCTTGATCATATATGCAAGCATTGGTGAGCTGGGATCAATAGAACTTAAAACATGGGCATGAAAGATATAATCATGACAATAAGAACTTAGCAACCATGTTGTAAACATGTAAATGAACACAAACAAAAGATCATGATAATGAAACAATGAAAATCAAACGTGTGTTCAAATCATAAGGAAAAACATACAAATGGTTTTCAGCTTGTCCTTCAAAGAGAGCAAAACATAAATGCATAGGACACCTCAAAGTTTAAGTGGGCGACTAGATACAAATAATTTAAGAACAAGTGAAACCAACAATATGAATCAATCAATGATCTTTGGGACAATGCATATCACACTAAGAATGACAACTATGCTCTCTTAATGGTGCATAAAGAAAGAAGGTGGTGACTCAACATAAAAGTAAAAGAAAGGCCCTTCGCAGAGGGAAGCAGTGATTTAAACATGTGCTAGAGCTTTTCATTTGTAAAACAGAGAGATAAAACTTGATTTTGAGAGGTGGTTGTCTTTGTCAACGACTGGCAATGGGGTTCTTACTATCTTCCATACAAAAATAAAGCAAGTTTTTGAGAGAAAGATTGGCACTCTTGTGCTCTTTTTATAAAACTTGGCACTCCTCCCCACCTTTTCCTTTCACAAACCATGGCTAACCGATTCCATCGGGTGCCCACCAACATTCACATTCTTTGGAGGAGTGCCTTTTTTCTTTCTTTTTTCCCTTTTTTTTCTTTTTGGAATAAGCAATATGGAAGATAGCAAATCCGACCACTACGTCCCCATGAGCTGAAAACAGTGTCACAAAACGAGAAGTGTTTTGAAGGTTTTTGAAAGGTAGCACACAAAATTTTTACTTTGGAATGGCTTAAAAATACCATGCATAGGAATTTATAGTGGACACAATGGCAAACTTAGCTTTTAGGAGTTGGATGCACGAGTAGAGCTCATACTCAGTACAAGGCGAGGGCTAGTAAAAGACTGGGAGCGACCAACTAAGAGAGCAGTAATGGCCATAATCATGCAAAGCGACAAAGCGACATTAAAAGAAGCATACGATGGCATCAAAAGTCAAAAACTAAATGATCATGAAGGCTAATGGCGACTTTGTAAGAGTCTAACATGTGTGAGCATGCGCCAAGTCAACCCAAATAAAGCATCAAGGAGAAAACCAAAATAATGCTTCCATACAATAAAAACAACGCATGATTTTTTCAAAGGCTCATTAAGCAATCTCAGTTATTTGAGACAAGTCATGCTACAGCAAAACCACTAAGAATACTATCAAAAAGATATCAAGCATGACATGAAAAAGCCTAAGCCGCAGTCTACACAAGCTCCTTCTTGTACCACTATTTTGCACAAAGCTTTTTCTCTTTTCCAACACCATTTGAAATTTTTATAAACACCTCTTTTGATGAAAACCAATAAAGATCAGAGGCAAAAATACACCTTGATGAAAAGATATGACAAGATCTGAACGCAAATCAAGGCGAAAACGAGAACCAAAAGCAGTAGCGGAAAAAGAGAACGCTCGATTTTTAATAAGAGTGAAAACTAGAGCGTTCTTTGCAAATGAAAATGAGTACATCTCCTCCAAAGGAAATTTGTTGGGGTCCAACCATTTATTGCAGCAAACAAACAAACTAAACAACCTAAGAAAACTAAAACAACTGACGCTCCAAGAAAAACACATAGTGCAGGAAGCAATAAAAATATAGTGTTTTGAAAGGTGACCTAATTTTTGCCGATGAAGAAAGGGTGCCTCGGGGGCATCCCCAAGCTTTGACGCTTGTACTTCTTGGATATTTCTTGGGATGATGCATGGGCATCCCCAAGCTTGAGCTTTTGTCCATTCTTCAACTCATCTCATCATTCTCCAATCCCTACACTTGAAAACTTCCTTCATACAAAACTAAACACAATTCTATTAGCAACATTAGTGTAAGCATAAAATATATTCAACCTCTTTTAGCTTCAGGTTTCAACCCAAAACCACCACATATAAAGTATATACTACTTTAGCAACTTCCACAAGAGTTCCATGATCAAAAAGAACTCAAAAGAAAGCGATAAAGTGGCAAAAACAAATATTGGCAGAAATCTGTCAAAACTGGACAGCTGACATAGGACGAATTTTTGAGGGATTTTCCGTTGCTCAACTCAAAAAGTGTTCAACTAAGAAAAGTTTGGATATAACCTGGGGCATATGCACAAGAAATCGCAGGTCCAAAAGATAAACAGAGAATTTATACGAATTTTTACGGTGCAGCACCGAAAACAGTTTCAGGACAGCAACATCCCCAAATCTTTACCTCACTCAAATTAGAGGCTTCTCTTGGCACAAAAACGAAATAAACAAGATAAGGAGCGGTCATTACAGTAGTAATGACTTCCAAGACTCAAATAAAAGAAAAAGTACTGAAAAGTAAACAATGGGTTATCTCCCAAGAGTGCTTTTCTTTAACGCCTTTGAGCTAGGCGCAGTAATTTGAGAAGATGCTCATATAAGAAATATGAATGGAAGCCAAAAAGAGCATCAAGGAGCAGATATAAAACACATTTAAGTCTAACCCACTTCCTATGCATAGGAATCTTGTAAGAAAATAAATCAAAGAAGCATATAGTAACAAGTATGGGTAGATAAAACAAGAGCAACTTCAGAACTTTCAATATAAAGAGAGGTGTTTTAGTAACATGAGAATTCCAACAACCATATTTTCCTCTCTCATAATAATTTTTAGTAGCATCATGAATAAACTCAACAATATAAATATCACACTCATCCTCCTTTGTTAAGCATGGCGGGCGATCAAATAAGGTATTAGTTAAAGAGTTACTCTTATTGGGAGGTAGACATGGGTAACTCCATTCTTCCTCCTCTTGATCATCACTCTCCTCCTCTTTTTCATCCAATGAGCTTCCAATTTCTTCTTCCATAGGCTCCTTCAAGGCGTTAGTCTCTTCCGTTGGAGAGCATCTATTAAGATATTTAAGAATATAGCCATTTCCTTCCTTGTAATTATCAAAGCAAAATGTGAGTATATCATAAACCTCATATTTATAAGGTGCATCATCAGTATTTTCAAGCAAATAAGAAAGTTTGAATGCACCCTTCCACGCAATAAATTCTTCAATTCGTTCCACATCATAAAAGTCATAATTTCCATTAATATAAGAAGATATGGTAACGTCATCATTATACTCACATTGAAAAGGGAGGTGTTTATACCTCCTACAGCAACAAGATTCATCAAAGCAATAAGTAACATTATAAGTAGAGCACACATTTCTAGCAATGATATATAATCTATTGATTTGTTCCCATAAGTGTTTCCCTTTTTGTAACAAGCGGTGTTCCTCATAATAATTTTGCTGCTCTTCCGTGAACCCACATTGCCAAAAAGATTTAGTTTCAAAGAAACCAACCATTGATAGAAAGCATGATAAAGCAAGACAAGTAAAAACAACTACAAAGGATTCTAATTTTTTTGGGTTTTTGATAAAAAGCAATGCAGTTAAAATAAATAAAGTAAAGCAAAACAATAAAACAAAGTAAAGAATGTGTGTGCGAAGAACTCCCCTCGCAGAAGTCTTCTCTCTTCCCCGGCAACGGCGCCAGAAAAATAGCTGCTACTCCAAGTGGATGTGGGAGCAAACTGTCCTTGTGCGTGGTGAATGACCAGCCCGTTGGGAACCCCAAGAGGAAAGTATGATGAGTGCAGCAGCAAGTTTTCCCTCAATTAAGAAACCAAGGTTTATCGAACAGGAGAAGGGAGACGATGATGACTGAAGGTGTTGTGGAACCTGCACACACACAAACAAATACTTTGTTCCCAACTTGCGATGAGGTTGTCAATCTCACCGGTTTGCTTGAAACAAAGGTTATGAGTGTATCGAGTGGAAAACAGTAGAGTATGCGAGTAAAGTAAACAGTGCGGGAAAAGTAAACAGGTGATTGCAATATGATTAAAATAGGACCGGGGTCCACAGTTCACTAGTGGTGTCTCTCCATAGATAAAATAACATGCTGGGTAAACAAATTACAGTTGGGCAATTGATACAATAAAGATAACGTGATATGTCAAGAAGATCACTATGAGATTTACTCTGGGCATTACAACAAAATACATAGACCGCCATCCAACTGCATCTATGACTAATAATCCACTCCCGGGGATATCATCCGAACACCCTAGAAGTATTAAGTTGCGAACAACAGATAATTGCATTAAGCAAAGTGTGTAATGTAAACAAAGCATATGCCCTTGAGCATATGAATGTTGTTTTCTCCCTAGTAGCAACAGCACATCTACCACCTTAGAGGTTTCTGTCACTCCCCCAGGTGAAATAGAGACATGAACCCACTATCGAGCATAAATACCCCCTCTTGGAGTCACTAGCAACTACTCGGCCAAGATAGCTACTAACAACGGAGAGCATGCAAGATCATAAACAACATAGAGATAACAAAAGATATAATTCAGTACAGCAACTTAATCATAAACACCAATATTCATCGGATCCCAACAAACCAACATCATAGAATTACATAACGGTGATCTCATTCATGTATGGCAGCTCATGAGATCTAAACATGAAGCACATGGTGGAGAAGACAACCATCTAGCTACTGCTATGGACCCATAGTCTAAGGTAGACTACTCACTCATTGCTCCGGAGGCAAGCATGGCGATGAAGAAGACCTCCGGTGGCGATTCCCCTCTCCGGCAGGGTGCCGGGAAGAGCTTCTGGACCCTCCCGATCTTCGGGTCGACGGCGGCGGCGGATCGCGATGTATTCTGGAAAACTGATCGGGCCCTTAGGTTTTTCTCTTCGGGGGGTCTTTATAGGCGAAGGGGCGATGTTAGAGGAGGGACCAGGCCCCCTCACACAGGGGTGGCGCGGCCAGGGGCCTGGCCGCGCCGCCTGTGCGTGTGGGGCCCACGTGGCCCTCCTCCGTCCCTTCTTTGGATGTCTGGAAGCTTCCCCGTGATATAAGTCTTCAGGAACTTGTTTCGTCCAATTCCGAGAATATTTCCTGTGTATCACTTCTGAAACACAAAAACAACAGAAAACAGGAAACTGGCACTGTGGCACTTCGTTAATAGGTTAGTTCCGGAAAATGTATAAAAGTGCCACTAAGTGTAACGAAACAATAGGCAAATGGTGTAGAAACAAGCATGGAGCATAAAAAATTATAGATACGTTTGAGACGTATTAGAAGTGCCGATCACCTATTTGTTGGTATGAACCAGGAGCCAGTAAGGAGTTTCATCTAGACTACGTCAAGGAGAAACAAAATGCAATTGATGTCATTCGAGACCGATTAAAGATTGCTCAAAGTCGACAGAAAAGCTATGTGATACGTCTCAAACGTATCTATAATTTTTGATGCTCCATGCTTTGTTTTACACCATTTGCCTATTGTTTCGTTACACTTAGTGGCATTTTTATACATTTTCCGGAACTAACCTATTAACGAAGTGCCACAGTGCCAGTTTCCTGTTTTCTGCTGTTTTTGTGTTTCAGAAGTGATACACAGGAAATATTCTCGGAATTGGACGAAACAAGTTCCTGAAGTCATATTTCACCGGGGAGCTCCCAAACATTCGAAGACCTGACGGAGGGGGGCCACGTGGCCCCCACACACAGGGGCGGCGCGGCCTGGCCCCTGGCCGCGCCACCCCCTTGTGAGGCCGCGTGGCTCCACCTCTGACAGCCCCCTTTCACCTACATATACCCCCTGACGAGAAAAACCTAAGCGCCCGATCAGTTTTCCAGAATACATCGCGATCCGCCGCCGCCGTAGACCCGAAGATCGGGAGGGTCCAGAAGCTCTTCCCGGCACCCTGCCGGAGAGGGGAATCGCCACCGGAGGTCTTCTTCATCGCCATGCTTGCCTCCGGAGCGATGAGTGAGTAGTCTACCTTGGACTATGGGTCCATAGCAGTAGCTAGATGGTTGTCTTCTCCACCATGTGCTTCATGTTTAGATCTCATGAGCTGCCCTACATGATTGAGATCACCGTTATGTAATACTATGATGTTGGTTTGTTGGGATCCGATGAATATTGGTGTTTTTGATTAAGTTGCTGTACTGAATTATATCTTTTGTTATCTCTATGTTGTTTATGATCTTGCATGCCCTCCGTTGTTAGTAGCTATCTTGGCCGAGTAGTTGCTAGTGACTCCAAGAGGGGGTATTTATGCTCGATAGTGGGTTCATGTCTCTATTTCACCTGGGGGAGTGACAGAAACCTCTAAGGTGGTAGATGTGCTGTTGCTACTAGGGAGAAAACAACATTCATATGCTCAAGGGCATATGCTTTGTTTACATTACACACTTTGCTTAATGCAATTATCTGTTGTTCGCAACTTAATACTTCTAGGGTGTTCGGATGATATCCCCGGGGGTGGATTATTAGTCATAGATGCAGTTGGATGGCGGTCTATGTATTTTGTTGTAATGCCCAGAGTGAATCTCATAGTGATCTTCTTGACATATCACGTTAAATTTATTTTATCAATTGCCCAACTGTAATTTGTTTACCCAGCATGTTATTTATCTATGGAGAGACACCACTAGTGAACTGTGGACCCCGGTCCTATTTTAATCATATTGCAATCACCTGTTTACTTTTCCCGCATTGTTTACTTTACTCGCATTTTACTACTGTTTTCCACTCGATACACTCATAACCTTTGTTTCAAGCAAACCGGTGAGATTGACAACCTCATCGCAAGTTGGGGACAAAGTATTTGTCTGTGTGTGTGCAGGTTCCACAAACACCTTCAGTCGTCATCATCTCCCTTCTCCTAATCGATAAACCTTGGTTTCTTAACTGAGGGAAAACTAGCCGCTACACTCATCATACCTTCCTCTTGGGGTTCCCAACGGGCTGGTCATCACCACGCACAAGGACATACTGCTCCCACGTCAACTAAACGCCACAGTCTTTTCTGGCGCCATCACACGAGTAGCAGCTTCTTTTCTGGCGCCGTTGCCGGGGAAGGAAGAGAAGACTTCTGCGAGGGGAGTTCTTCGCACACACATACTTTACTTTGTTATTTGTTTTGCTTTACTTTATTTTATTTTACCTGCATTGTTTTTTATATCAAAAACCCAAAAAAAATAGAATCCTTGGTAGTTGTTTTTACTTGTTTACTTTCGCTTTGCTGAAATGGGTACTCCTGAAAACACCAAGTTGTGTGATTTTGCTAGCACGAACAATAGTGATTTTATCTGCACTCCTATTGCACCACCTGTTCCTGCTACCACTTTTTATGAGATCAAGCCTGCTTTATTAAACCTTGTTATGAAAGAGCAATTTTCTGGTGCTAGTACTGAAGATGCTGCAGCTCATCTCAACAATTTTGTTGAGCTATGTGAGATGCAGAAATATAAGGATGTTGATAGTGATATTATTAAACTCAAGTTGTTTCCTTTTTCTTTGAGAGGAAAAGCTAAAGATTGGTTGCTGTCTTTGACTAAGAATAGTATTGATTCATGGGCTAAGTGTAAGGATGCTTTTATTGGTAGATATTATCCTCCTGCTAAGATTATATCATTGCGTAGCAATATTATGAAGTTTACTCAGTTTGATAATGAACATGTTGCTCAAGCTTGGGAAAGAATGAAATCTATGGTAAAGAATTGCCCCACTCATGGACTGACTACTTGGATGATTATCCAAACTTTTTATGCAGGACTGAATTTTTCTTCAAGGAACCTACTTGATTCAGCTGTTGGAGGCACTTTTATGTCCCTTACTTTGGGCGCCACATCAAAGCTACTTGACAACATGATGGTAAATTATTCCGAATGGCACACCGAGAGAGCTCCACAAGGTAAGAAGGTAAATTCTGTTGAGGAAACCTCTTCCTTGAGTGATAAGATTGATACAATTATGGCTATGCTTGCTAATGATAGGACTCATGTTGATCCTAATAATGTTCCTTTGGCCTCTTTGGTTGCTCAAGAAGAGCATGTTGATGTGAATTTCATTAGAAACAATAATTTTAATAACAATGCTTATAGGAACAATTTTGCTAGTAACAATTATAGGCCGTATCCTTCTACCAATGGTAATGGTTATGGTAATTCTTATGGTAACTCCTACAACAACACTAGGGCCGCGCCCTCCGAGCTTGAGGTAATGCTCAAGGACTTCATCGGTAAACAAACCGCTTTTAACAAGTCTGTTGAGGAAAAGTTAGGCAAAATTGATATTCTTGCTTCTAAAGTTGATAGCCTTGCTCATGATGTTGAACTTCTGAAATTAAAAGTGTTTCCTAATGATGTGAATGTGAGAAACATTGTTGCTGCCGCTAATGCTACCCAAGTTCGAATTGATAGAAATATTAGATTGTTAGCGGAATTGCATGCCAGGTGGGAAAGAGAAGATGAGATGGCTAGAGAGATGAAGGTATGTACTATTACTACCTCTAATGATGTTGCTCCTACTGATAGCAATCCTCTTACTTTGATTGGTGTAGAGAAAACTCCCACTCCGTGTGTTAAAAAGCCTAAAACTGCCAAAACTTTTTCTCAAAAGAGTGCTGAAATTTTTCGGAGTGTGGGAGATGATAGCTCTATTTCTTTTAATGATTTTGATGTTGATGGCTGCAATATATCTGAAGTTATTTTGTTCTTGCAAAAGCTTGCTTTGACTCCCAATGCTAGTTCTTTAAATATTGCTTTTACTAAGCATATTACCAATGCTCTTATAAAAATTAGGGATGAAAAGTTGAAGCAAAAAGCCTCTGTTCCCAAGAAGTTAGAAGATGGTTGGGAACCCATCATTGATATGCATGTTAATGGTTATGATTGCCATGCTTTATGTGATCTAGGTGCTAGTATTTCTATCATGCCTAGAAAGATTTATGACATGCTTGATTTACCACCGCTTGAAAAATGTTATTTTGATGTTCCTATTGCTGATGTTGCTAAGAAGAAACCTTTGGGAAGAATTAATGATGTTCTTATTGTGGTTAACAATAACCTTGTTCCCGTTGATTTTCTTGTTATGGACATTGAATGCCATGCTTCATGTCCTATTATTTTGGGAAGACCCTTTCTTCGAACTGTAGGTGCTATCATTGATATGAGGGAAGGCACTATCAAGTATCAATTCCCACTAAAGAAATGTATGGAACACTTCCCTAGGAAAAGAAAGAAATTACTTTTTGACTCTATTCTTAGAGCAAATTATGAGCTTGATGCTTCATCACTTGATATTACTTGATTCGCAATTTTCTGCGCCTAGCTCAAAGGCGTTAAAGAAAAGCACTCTTGGGAGATAACCCATTGTTTACTTTTCAGTACTTTTTCTTTTATTTGAGTCTTGGAAGTCATTACTACTGTAATGACCGCTCCTTATCTTGTTTATTTCGTTTTTGTGCCAAGAGAAGCCTCTAATTTGAGTGAGGTAAAGATTTGAGGTTATTGCTGTCCTGAAACTGTTTTCGGTGCTGCACCGTAAAAATTCGTGAAAATTCTCTGTTTATCTTTTGGACCTGCGATTTCTTGTGCATATGCCCCAGGTTATATCCAAACTTTTCTTAGTTGAAAACTTTTTGATTTGAGCAACAAAAAATCCCTCAAAAATTCGTCCATTATCAGCTGTCCAGTTTTGACAGATTTCTGCCAATATTTGTTTTTGCCACTTTATCGCTTTCTTTTGAGTTCTTTTTGATCATGGAACTCTTGTGGAAGTTGCTACAGTAGTATATACTTTATATGTGGTGGTTTTGGGTTGAAACCTGAAGCTAAAAGAGGTTGAATATATTTTATGCTTACACTAATGTTGCTAATAGAATTGTGTTTAGTTTTGTATGAAGGAAGTTTTCAAGTGTAGGGATTGGAGAATGATGAGATGAGTTGAAGAATGGACAAAAGCTCAAGCTTGGGGATGCCCATGCATCACCCCAAGAAATATCCAAGAAATACAAGCGTCAAAGCTTGGGGATGCCCCCGAGGCACCCCTTCTTCATCGGCAAAAATCAGGTCACCTTTCAAAACACTATATTTTTATTGCTTCATGCACTATGTGTTTTTCTTGGAGCGTCAGTTGTTTTAGTTTTCTTAGTTTGTTTAGTTTGTTTGTTTGCTGCAATAAATGGTTGGACCCCAACAAATTTCCTTTGGAGGAG
Source organism: Dactylis glomerata (assembly GCA_007115705.1). NCBI lineage: Eukaryota > Viridiplantae > Streptophyta > Magnoliopsida > Poales > Poaceae > Dactylis > Dactylis glomerata. The sequence continues at coordinate 1,723,916 of QXEO01000177.1, read as the reverse complement.
ATGTACTCGTTTTCATTTGCAAAGAATGCTCTAGTTTTCACTCTTATTAAAAATCGAGCGTTCTTCTTTTTCTGCTACTGCTTTTGGTTTTCGTTTTCGCCTTGATATGCATTCAGATCTTGTCATATCTTTTCATCAAGGTGTATTTTTGCCTCTGAAATTTATTGTTTTCATCAAAAGAGGTGTTTATAAAAATTTCAAATGGTGTTGGAAAAGAGAAAAAGCTTTGTGCAAAATAGTGGTACAAGAAGGAGCTTGTGTAGACTGCGGCTTAGGCTTTTTCATGTCATGCTTGATGTATTTTTGATAGTATGCTTAGTGGTTTTGCTGTAGCATGACTTGTCTCAAATAACTGAGATTGCTTAATGAGCCTTTGAAAAAATCATGCGTTGTTTTTATTGTATGGAAGCATTATTTTGGTTTTCTCCTTGATGCTTTATTTGGGTTGACTTGGCGCATGCTCACACATGTTAGACTCTTCCAAAGTCGCCATTAGCCTTCATGATCATTTAGTTTTTGACTTTTGATGCCATCGTATGCTTCTTTTAATGTCGCTTTGTCGCTTTGCATGATTATGGCCATTATTGCTCTCTTAGTTGGTCGCTCCCAGTCTTTTGCTAGCCCTCGCCTTGTACTGAGTATGAGCTCTACTCGTGCATCCAACTCCTAAAAGCCAAAGTTTTCCATTGTGTCCACCATACATACCTACTAGCAATTTGCTATTCTAAGTAAATTTGACTTGCTTTTATATTCTCTTCAAATTAAACTCTTACCAGTGTTATGCGAAATTCGGTCAGTAAAGCTCTCACGAACCAGAAGGCACACTTTACTTTTTCATGTTCTTAAAATTTTGACATTGTGGTCTTTTATGTTGAGTTGTTATGCTTGCAAGTTGTAAGTTGGATTCTAGCCCAGCCATGCTGTCATGGGGCAAGCTTTCAACATTGCACTTCTTTTTGAGTTGATATCGTGATCTTTTGTTTATGGATGCCCGCTGTGTGAAATGAATTGAGAATCTTGTGAGGATCATGGAGTTTTTATATGTGTTAGGGAAACGCCGGGCCGCCAATCTAAGCCATGCATAATTCATGGTGGAAATTTGCAGCATACCCATGGTGAACATTCGACGACGCATCTCACAATAAAAAGCTAAACAATATAGCAAATAAAAGAGATGTCGAGGTGTTCATTGTCTGCTTGTCCTGTCATTTTGGTGTGGGCTTGTTCCATGTCATCGGGCACGGAGGTACCCCATTGGCGGTTCTCAATGATATGCATATACTTACAATGACAAGAGCCTTGCTTGGGACTCTAAGTAAACTAGCATTTGTTTTACACCATTTGCCTATTGTTTCGTTACACTTAGTGGCATTTTTATACATTTTCCGGAACTAACCTATTAACGAAGTGCCACAGTGCCAGTTTCCTGTTTTCTGCTGTTTTTGTGTTTCAGAAGTGATACACAGGAAATATTCTCGGAATTGGACGAAACAAGTTCCTGAAGTCATATTTCACTGGGGAGCTCCCAAACATCCAAAGACCTGACGGAGGGGGGCCACGTGGCCCCCACACATAGGGGCGGCGCGGCCTGGCCCCTGGCCGCGCCACCCCCTTGTGAGGCCGCGTGGCTCCACCTCTGACAGCCCCCTTTCGCCTACATATACCCCCTGACGAGAAAAACCTAAGCGCCCGATCAGTTTTCCAGAATACATCGCGATCCGCCGCCGCCGTCGACCCGAAGATCGGGAGGGTCCAGAAGCTCTTCCCGGCACCCTGCCGGAGAGGGGAATCGCCACCGGAGGTCTTCTTCATCGCCATGCTTGCCTCCGGAGCGATGAGTGAGTAGTCTACCTTGGACTATGGGTCCATCGCAGTAGCTAGATGGTTGTCTTCTCCACCATGTGCTTCATGTTTAGATCTCATGAGCTGCCCTACATGATTGAGATCACCGTTATGTAATACTATGATGTTGGTTTGTTGGGATCCGATGAATATTGGTGTTTTTGATTAAGTTGCTGTACTGAATTATATCTTTTGTTATCTCTATGTTGTTTATGATCTTGCATGCTCTCCGTTGTTAGTAGCTATCTTGGCCGAGTAGTTGCTAGTGACTCCAAGAGGGGGTATTTATGCTCGATAGTGGGTTCATGTCTCTATTTCACCTGGGGGAGTGACAGAAACCTCTAAGGTGGTAGATGTGTTGTTGCTACTAGGGAGAAAACAACATTCATATGCTCAAGGGCATATGCTTTGTTTACATTACACACTTTGCTTAACGCAATTATCTGTTGTTCGCAACTTAATACTTCTAGGGTGTTCGGATGATATCCCCGGGGGTGGATTATTAGTCATAGATGCAGTTGGATGGCGGTCTATGTATTTTGTTGTAATGCCCAGAGTGAATCTCATAGTAATCTTCTTGACATATCACGTTATCTTTATTTTATCAATTGCCCAACTGTAATTTGTTTACCCAGCATGTTATTTATCTATGGAGAGACACCACTAGTGAACTGTGGACCCCGGTCCTATTTTAATCATATTGCAATCACCTGTTTACTTTTCCCGCATTGTTTACTTTACTCGCATTTTACTACTGTTTTCCACTCGATACACTCATAACCTTTGTTTCAAGCAAACCGGTGAGATTGACAACCTCATCGCAAGTTGGGGACAAAGTATTTGTCTGTGTGTGTGCAGGTTCCACAAACACCTTCAGTCGTCATCATCTCCCTTCTCCTGATCGATAAACCTTGGTTTCTTAACTGAGGGAAAACTAGCCGCTACACTCATCATACCTTCCTCTTGGGGTTCCCAACGGGCTGGTCATCACCACGCACAAGGACATACTGCTCCCACGTCAACTAAACGCCACAGTCTTTTCTGGCGCCATCACACGAGTAGCACTATGCAGATTCCAAGAGGAGGATATGGGAACCGCAGGTTGGGGACATGGTTTATCTAAGGGTTAGCCCCATGAAAGGAGTATATCGTTTTGGAGTCAAGGGAAAGCTTAGCCCAAGATATATTGGACCGTTCCAGATTCTGAGTCAGAGTCGAGGAGTAGCCTTTGAGTTAGAACTGCCCAAGGAACTATCCAAAGTTCATAATGTGTTTCATGCTTCTCAACTTCGAAAGTGTATGAAGACACCGGAAAAAACTATATCCTACGATGAGATTGAATTGCAAGCTAATTTGACTTATGTTGAAGAACCATCAAAGATTCTGGCAGAGAATTGGAAGCAACTCCGTAATAGAGCCATCAAGTATTGCAAAGTATAATGGAAACATCACCCGGAAAGAGAAGCTAATTGGGAAAAAGAAGAGGATTTAAGAACAGCCTATCCAGATTTCTTCAGGTACATCTTACCCCAAACTTTGGGATGAAGTTTATATTAAGGGTGGAAGTCTGTAACATCCCAGAACGTAGGACAACTCCGGGGTAGACTAAAAGGGCTTTTGTGCATTGCATCTGAAATTACAGGATTTTTTCGCGCTTTTGTTACTAAAACCTAAGAGTGATCGAATCTCTCTTCGAGGGGGGGATGGTGAACTCTTGAAGTGCGAAAGATTTGGACATGATCTCTTTTGATCCATTGTTGTGAGAAGTGATGACTTAAACCACTAAAACCCTAGCTATAAGCTTTGGAATTCGAACTAAGACATAAATCATGTTTGAATTTGAATGATTGAACTTAGAATTAAAAAAGGCACATTTAGAAAGGATAAACATTAATAAAGAAGAAATAGATAGAAATATAAGCATCAATAAAGTTTAGAGAAAACTTAAACTTTATTGATCATCAACACATATTACATTGTCTTTACATAATTCATGAATAAAAGAATATTACAACTTGGAAATAATCAAAGATAATTACAACAAGAAGAATTGGAAGATTACAAGTTACAAAAATTCTAAAAGAAAACTAAAAGTCTTCTTTCTTTCCTTTCTTCTTTTCTGATCTTGGCACCTGCAACCAAATAAAAAGAAATAGCAAGTTTGCCAAGGTAGCATTTACCAAGTGGCATTCAAAAATAAGAAGACACTGTAGATAATCATCGGAAGGTTGAGCTTATCACAAAGCTCTCGGGTAAAAATATCCCAAGCTAGCCGAGATGGGCAAGGCAGCTCACAGCAGCATAGTCACCATATGCATGTACTCAGGTGTCAAGCACCCAAGTAACAAGGGCAAGTATAAAAGCATCACAGAGGTGAAACTTGCTCGGCTAAAGATCACAGTCGACCAAGAGCAGCATCACCACACCACCAACAGCAACACCCAAGAACACTATCACCATCAAGATCACATCACCACCACTGAATCACCATCACACCATCAACCCTGCTCATGTGTTGAGCAACAGGGAAGATTCACACCCCAGCACATCATCAAATAAACCATCCAGCAAAGCCAAAGACCAACATGGTCACATAGTTCAACTAGGAACTAGGTCAAACAGCTAGGAGGAGCAGGCTTGCCACAAGAAGCAGGAAATCAGAATAATTCCAGAAGAACAAGCTACTCTTCAGCAGCAGGTTATTATTAAACCACAACACAAATGAGTGCTGGGAGAGAACTCACAAGTTATTCTCCCAGGCAGACTGCACAGAGCACAGCCACACAGAGATCAAGCAAAGCTTGATGAAACAAAGGCTTTGGTCATCATTTGGATGTCCAGGAGGCCAAGACCTTAGAGACAAGGCCATCCACAGCACCTACTCCCTAACACATAACCTTATTTGGGAATTTCTCAAAGGAAATACTCACAGAAGTAAGAGCAAGGCTAGGAGTGGCACATGGGTTGCCTAGCTACCAAGACTAAGGCCTAAAACCTAGAAAAACCATCAGCTCTGTCAATAAAAATTGACCAGGTTCAGTTAAGCATTTGGGAAAAGTGGACAGGGACACTTTCAATCAAATAAGCCACCAGCAGACCACCACAGGGGGTGATCTACTCTCAAGAGCACCAACTTAACACCCACAGTAACTGTGAGCACCTTAAGGAGGCATCACAGTGAAGAAGTTAGCCAGAAGCTACTGCAAGAGCCATAACAGCAGGCATGAAAGATTGCATCACAGCTAGGTAGAACCAAGCTCAACAGAATAGTTGCATCACTAAATCAGCACAACAGAACCACTGCAAGAAAGTGCAGTGAGACTGTTAACATCACCAGCCAATTAACAGTAGCATTCAGAGATAACTAAAACACATAGTTATCCATGCACTTGATCAGATTGATCAAGACTAGCCACTAGCAAGATATTAACTAATCAAGCAACAGTAGCAATTGATTGATTCAACAGTAAAAGGCCACCATAGTATGCAGTTAACTAAATCAGCAAGTGACGAGGGTTAACTCGACAAATGCCCTAGATGAAGGACTTAGGATCGGGGAGATAGGGCGTCGGATGAACTCGAAGGTAAAGTTAGTCGGAATAGGTGTATATCGAAAGTAAACTTGGGTGTTCAACCTGGCTTGCTTTCAATCTGCCCTACGCCGTCCCCTCCTGGCCCCTATATATAGGTGGCCAAGTCTCGAGGATCGGGTAGGGTTCGATACAGATTACAAATATCGACATATGGTATTAACTCGTATTCGACTATCATTACAATTGGGCCTAGCTTATCGGGCCTCAGGGGTACTCAACTAACGGGCTCTATTAACTATACCCTTGTCAGTAGCCCCTGAGATTCTACCAGAATTGCAGATTCGGGTTGAATCTCTAATCTTCAAATCTTCGACTTGATCAATTCTTCGACTTCATCTTCAAATCTTCGACTCGGTCTTTCGACTTATACTGATGATAATTTGCTCGCAAGGGGCCTCGATGAACAAGCCTGACAACTCTGACGGATCAAGAGGTCAGTTAACTGCCGGAACAGATACTTGTCACCTACTTCAAATTCAATCCCCTTGGACTTGAATTCGGGATACCGGTCAAACCCATTCTTTTGCCTCATTTAGGACTTACAAAAAATGAGTCCCAGTGGTTCTCAGGGTACCCAGTGCGTCCACCAGGATTTTCTTCACGTCATAGACACGGATACATACCAGTAGAGCGCATCCATGTGCGTATACCAGGCCACACAGGACGGATCCCGGGGTCTTACCTTCGTGATAAATCACGGCATTCGAGTTTCGTTGCGATAACGCTACTCGAGAATCTCATGTCGCAGTCAAAGTTTGACTGAAAATATTCGGGTTTCTACAACCATAAAACTCGCTCCCGATGGGAGTAACACTTCTCCAATCTTCAAATCTTTGCCAATGAATATCGTCGGGTGCGCGCTCAGCGCTCCCGATGGGAGTAGCCCCCGAGGCTATAGTCGAAAAAAGATTTTTTCGAGTATAGGCTCAAGAAATAATATAGCTCGTCACACTTCAACTTGAAACACCTTACCTGCAAAATTCTTCAACTCGAGATACTTTCAAGAACATCTTGTCTTCAAGTCCACTACTTCAATGAATATTTCCACTCGATATTTATGCAATTAACAGCCCCTAAGGCTTATAACCGAAAGATCCTTCATATCTGATTCCTTCGATAAGTTTCAGCATTCGTCGGCGCCATCCTTTTACCTTTATACATGTACTTGATGACGTCAATAAAGACGTAACTTTTCATCAATGCGAACCGTTTTATGGGTAGCACTGTAATTTCCCCGATTTTTTTGACTGTTAGTGGGCTGCACGATTTTTGACCGTTGGTGGGCTAACGTTTCCGATCTTTGCGCCACGACTCAGCCCACGATCCTTCTCCCAGAAGGTATATAACTGGCATAGTGGGGAATCGTACTGTTCACCAGCTCGTTACCTCCGCCGCCTCCATTGCCGATCTCCTCTGTCTCTTCCTTTCGTGCGGAGCCCCCAAGCACGCTTTCGTGCTGAATGCGCGTGAAGCACCTGGCCACCAAGAGCGATATGGCCAAATCCTCTGCCACCAACTGGGTTCGCTCCACCGTCACCAAGAAGGAGGTGGAGAAAGCCACGGCGGACGGCCTCATCGCTGCCGAAGATTCCATCAAGTTCCCTAGCACCGAACGGATCCCGAAGCCCCCGAGCGGTTACCGGGTAATATTCCTTGCTTTTCTCCTCCGTGGTTTGTCCCTTCCTGTCCACGAGTTTCTCCGTGGGCTGCTATTTGTCTACGGTGTGCAGCTCCATCAGCTCACTCCCAATTCCCTTCTTCATATTGCTTGCTTCGTGACTCTTTGCGAGTCATTTTTGGGCATTGAGCCCCACTTTGCTCTCTGGAGATCGATCTTTCGACTCCGTCCCAATGTTTCGCTGGCCAGGAAACCCGAACTGGGCGGAGCCGTTGTTTCTGTGCGCCATGAGGCGCAATATCTTGAGTTTTCTATGGCCGCATCTGTCCAAGGATGGAGGACAAAGTGGTTCTATATCAAGGACCGCAAATCCTCTCCTGAAGATGAGTTCGGCCTTCCTCCCTTTGACGCTTCTCAAGAAGTGAAGAAATTGAAGTCGTGGGACTCGCTTCCCTCAGATGAGGAAGTTGCACAAATTCTTCCTCTTCTATCCCGCATTCAAAATCTGAAAACAGGCCTAGGGGGTGCTTTGTCGGGTATCCAACTCATGGCGTTTTTCATACAACGTCGAGTTCAACCCCTACAGCACCGCCTCACCAAACTTTGGACTTATTCTGGCTTAGAAGACCCTACTCGCATATCCGAAGATCTGATGTCGAAAGAAGATGTCGACAAGCGAGTCAGGAATCTCACCAAGCTCACCAAGGAGCACTCAGTTGCTGACTTGAAAGCAATTTTCTTCGACTCTGTGCACCCTATTCCTGAGGTATGCATCGCTGCATCTTAATTTCGACTTGCATTATTCGTTGGTACCCGAACTCTGCTGATTTATTAATATGCAGGGTCACGAATTTATTGTTTCTCGCCCTCCTCTTCCGGAAGCAGGGCCCCTACCAGCTGATCTCGCCTCTCCTGCATCTGAAGCCCCCGAGGCTGACGAAAGTCAGGACGAAGATGATGTCGAGGAATCGGAAGATGAGACTAGCTCGTCGACGTCGCTTCCTCCCGTTCTTGCTGACGAGGTTGGTGTTGATAAGAAAAGGAAGCGTGTCGACGATATTGCTTCCTCGAGTTCTGCGGCGGCTGGTAAAGCTCCCGCTATTGTCGAAGATCTCGAATACTTCGACATGCTAGCATCGTAAGTGTTTGGAATCATATATTTCAATTTCCCTTGTCTTGTTTCCATAACCTGTTCTTGTCATGTAGTGATGATGAGGAGCCGCTGGCACCTGCTGCGTCTGCTCCACCTGTGGCCCTTGATGAGCCGGCTGAGCTAGATGTTGCTCCGAGGATTACCAGGGCCTCCGTGAAGAAAATTTCGCAAACCAAAGCCCGAAATCAAAAACGGGCGAAGAAAGTTAAAGAAACCGACGTTTCTCTGGAGGCCCATGTACCAATGGTTTCTTCTGATGATGTGAGTAACTCGTCTTTGCCTGCTTTCCTTTTGTCCACTCTTTTTCTGACATGCTCTTTTCTGCAGGCCTTGGTAAAGAGATTCATCGATTTGGGCACTGAATGTGCGGGTTACCTAAAGGTTGCAAAAGCTTCCGAAGGTGCAATTTGGATGCTCAGTCGTTACTTTCCCTTTGTGCTCTTGCCTTATCCTGTTTGTCTGACTCCCTTTTGTCCTCTTTTGTAGAAACCTTAGCAACAGCCAATGCTCGCATTGCGTCTCTGGAGGCGGAGCTCAAGGCTTCGCAGAAAGCTTATGACGCTGCGACCGCTGCTAAGGCAATTGCTGAGAAGTCGCAGAAATCTGCGATTGCCAAGGCGAAGAAAGCTGAGAAAGCATTAGCTGATGCCAACCAGGAGCATGCTCAACGAGAGCAAGCCGTGGCGGAGCGTCTTCACACCATTTGTGCTGCTGCCGAAAGTAAGTTTCTTTGACTTGTCTTCTGTTTTCGTCCCCTGTTACACTGGTGTATTTGTTGACACTTGCCTCTTCCTTTCTTTTCTATTGCTTTAGAATTCACGGGGGTATCTCCGTCGTCCCTGCAAACGGACGATGATCCTCTTATGGATGCGGTTAACCTACTCGAAGAAAACTGGATATATATCCAGGAAACTTTTGAGTTGGTTGGCCGCGTTCTGTCACGGCTATTCGTCGGGTTGTGGCCGAAGAAAAAGATGGCAATCCCGAAGGGCAACCTGACTGAACTCGCCAAGATTTTTGACAGCGATGAAGACCCTACTCTCCATCTGAAGGGGCTGTCCATTAAGCGCGGCGCCGAAGGTGCCATTGCCCTTTCTCTTGCGCATGGCACAGACTTTGATTGGGAGAGAGTTAACTCCCCTCATGGCTATACTCGCGACGAGATGAAGGTGTTTTTCGAGAAGGCGAAGAAATTGGCGCCTACATTGCTGAACACAATTTCTCCTTCGGCAGCCTCTGCTGTGCCTGCTGCACCATCTCCAGCGCCGAAGGCTCCAGTGCCACCATCGACTTCTAGCGAGGAACCGGCCGTGCCCCCTTCTTCCACGGAGCATATTGCTGAGGTGGCGTAGATTCAGCTTCTTTGTAGTACTTAGTTTTCTCCTTTTGGATGTAAAGACTCCTCTTAAGTGCAACCCGAGAATCTTAGCCAGAGGGTTGTGCTCTTATGTAAATATATCTTCTTTGCATGGAGTATTATGCTATCTTTCTGAAATTGTTTCTACTTTCCTTCTTTTTGTAGTCGATGCGTGGCAATGATCCTTCTTCTCATGCTCCTGCTCCTTCTTCTGCTCGCGGATTCAATCCTCAGATTTCGTCGACTTCTAGTCGATGCAGTCACTGCGAAGAATATTCTTCCAGGGTTTCCGACCTTGAGACTCGCCTATCTCTGGCTAAACGCCAAGCACAGATGGCTATTAAAAAGGCTAGCCAGGCCAGTGGCTATATGAAGAAAATCTCTTCACTTGAAGAAAAGGTCTCCAGCTTGACGGCGAAGGTTGTTCACCATGAAGAGTGCGAATCTTTCATTCTTGGAATTGTCGAGTCTGTTGGCGAGCTGTTGCGATGTGAGTTTTCTTTCGACTTCTTCTTTTCGCTGTTTGTGCGCTTCTTTTGTGATATATTTGTCATTGTAGGTACTTGCTTGAATTTTGCTGCTGAAGAACGTCGAGTTGCTGAGCGAAACGCTGCTTTGGAGAAGATGTCGACTGACTATGAGACTCTGTGGTCTAATCCTCGACGCCGTAGCGCCATTGTATTACTTCAAGATCGTGCCCAGCACATTGGCGAGTCAGTTGATGGTTGCCGGCGAGCTCTTACAACTATGCACTCCATCATGCTTCCCCGTAATCCTTTGCCTGCAACTTTCCCACTTCTTCTTGATGCTTTCCGATCCAGCCATCGTATTCATAGGTTAATAGAACTGAACTTAGTGGCTGGTGCCAATTTTGCTCTCGGGTGGATACGTAAGTGGCACCCGGGGTTGAATTACAGCACTATGTCCCTGAGTTTGGCTCCAGGTGGAGCTAGCCTTCGGGTTCATATGGAGAACACGCTTCAACCTGCTCGAAGACTTGTAGCTAGGCTTCTAGAGGCGGATGCTGCGTTTTTCCGCGAGTATCATTATTTAGATCCTTTAGGCGTAGATGATTTTGACAACCCGATGTTGTAAAGTGTGCGTGGAATGCGAGAGACTGTTTATTTCGCGACTATATGTCTGAAATTTGTTCTCAAGGCGTGTTTGTATGATCCGTGCGTTTGCCGCATCTTCTTTTTGAAAGACTCGTAAACTCGAATATGAGGAACGCTTTGTCTTTATTTATACTTTTAATGTAAGATACATGGGGTGACCCAAGAGATCCGGCCTGTGACCCGTGTTCTGGATCTAGAGGGCATTGCCCTTGGAATAACTCGTGGCTTTTACAGCCTTTATTGTTCTACTATATTGTCTTCGTGATGCTTTATGTCGTCGTGGCTTTCCCTTTCTCTTCTGTGCATGTGTCTTCTCCTGATGTTCCTGTTCGTGGCTTCTTCGTTTCGGGTTCCGCGGTGCATCCTTCGAGTAGCTTGACGCCTTCTGTAGTCGCGCTCTTTGCCTTTTCTGCATGGTTGGCTATTACGCCAAAATTTTGCGCCATCTTGTGGAATTCCCTGTCGCAGAGATCTGAAACTTCAAAGCTTCCTTTCACTGTGATTATTCCTTTTGGTCCTGGCATCTTAAGTACCAAATATGTGTAGTGAGGTACTGCCATAAATCGCGAAAACGCGGGTCGTCCGAGGATCGCGTGATATTGTGATGGCCAGTCCATGACTTCGAAGTCTAGTTTCTCCCTTCTGTAGTTTTGTCGGTTGCCAAAGCAAACATTGAGTGCTATTCGACCCAGCGGGTAATTGGCACTTCCTGGTACGATTCCATGAAAGGAACAGTCTATTGGCTTCAGAAACTCTAGTGATATATGCATCGCTCGGAGTGTTTTCGCGTATATCAAGTTAATTCCACTCCCTGCATCCATGAATATTCTGTCGACATCATACGCGCCGATTTGAGCTTTGAGTACCAGAGGCGCGTTTCCTGGCCGAGGTACTGTTATGGGGTGGTCCTCTCTGTTGAACTCAATTGGTTGTTCTGACCAATGCAGATATTCTGTTGTAGCTGGAGGCGACATGACTGCTAGATTGACTTGTCGAGTTATACTCTTTTCTTCCTTGTTCGACTTGGGCACTGGTTGTATCATTGCTGTGATGTGTCCTTTTGACGGGACGTACCCTTCGTCGTCGTCGTCATGCTCTTTGTTTTGCTGGTCTTGCCCTTGGGGAGCTCCGTTGTTTCCTTGCTTGCTTGTCGAGGGATTGTTACTTCCTTCGAATCCTTGTCGCCTTGCTTCGGTTTGCTTGTTGATTGCTGCTTCTTGTAGCTTTAAGAATGTTGTGCAATCTTTCATTGCGTGCCTTGATACTCGCTTTCCGTCGACGAACGCTGAGTGTATATGACAAGGCCCGTTGAGCATATCTTCTGGTGATGGGTTGTACTCTCTGGATTCTCTTGGTGGGAACTTCTTGTAGTCCTCTCTGCCGTAGCTGCGATATCCCGAGCTTCTGCGATCGTTTCCTTGATAACTGTTGTCTTTATATCCTGCGGCGACTTGGCTATGAGAGCCGTAGGTGTCGTAGTTTCGGGATCGTCTCCTTTGGCTTCCATATCTGTTTCTTCTGTCGTCCTCTGGAGATCGTGTCCGTTTGTTGTTGCACGCGTCTTCTCCATCTGCAAACCTGTTTGCTGTGTCCATGAGGTCTGACACTGTTTTAGGCTTGATTCTACCCATCTCTTCGACTAGGTCTCTTCGCCTTAGTCCAATGATGAACGCGTCTATTGCTCTTTCGTCTGAGACTTCGACTGCTGAATTTTTGATGAGGCTCCATCTTTGGATGTATGCTCATAGTGTTTCGTCGCGTTGCTGCACGCATGCCTTGACTTCTTCTCTTGATGCTGGCCGTTTGTACGTCGACCTGAAGTTGCTTGTGAATTGCTTTGTGAGGTCTTCCCAGCTTCCAATGGATTCTTTCTCTAATTTGCTCAGCCATGATCTTGCTGCGCCGGTGAGGTGTAGTTGCAGGCTTTGCATTGCTGTTTCTTTGGTTCCTCCTAGTATTTGAACTGCTTGTAAGTAATCTGCGAGCCATGATTGTGGTTCCTGTGATCCGTCATATTTTTGCTGATCATGTGGTAGCTTGAATCCCTTAGGCACTGGAGTGATGCGAACCCTACGGGTAAAGCATGATGCCCCCATCTCTTTTTCGTCGTCTTCATAGTCGCGCCTTGGGGATCGCGATTTTCGAGTCCCACCGTGCTGTTTTGGTGATGGCGATCGAGATCGGCGTTTACTGCTTCTATGCCGAGGACTATTGTGACGGCGAGGTGACCTTGCTTTGTGTGCTTCCTTGTGATGATGTGCTTCTTCTCCTTTTGCTGATAGCTTGTGACTCACCATATTGAGCCCGTTTAGTGCTGCTCTATGCATATGCTCCCTAGGATCTCCCGGACTTGGTCGAGTTGTAAGAAGATATGCTTGTGCTGCCACTAGTGCTGCTTCAGGAGTTTTTGGTAGGATGTTTCCCTGCTCATCGACCGATAGGAAGGACGAGTCGAGGTTTTTGGAAATACTTTGCCTGTCGGAGTACTCGAGGTTGTCATACCTTGAGCCATGTCGACGATTTTTCCTTGCGTTGCTGTATGATGCGTCGCTTCGTGCTCTACGAGCAGCTTCGCTGGCTACAATGGCTGAATCTTTCCTTCTTTGTATCTCTACCTTTTCCTTTGCTAATTGCTTTGCTTGCTGCCTGAGGGCGTAATGATACCCAAAAAGCATGTCTTTGCTAGAGCTGGATGGTATTGGTTTGCCGTGTTCTATGGCTTCTCTTATTATTTTCCACTCGTCGACTGATAGTCGAATTTTCTCCCCGGCTGTGAGGGATTCCACTGTTTGCCCTTCTGCCAGGTGATTTGCTCCTCTGTCGATATTTGCTGGGTTTATCACTGGGTTGTTATTTTCATCGAATTCTTCTGAGTTGTCGCCCACAATGGCGAGTACTTGGCACTGTTTGCCGATGTTGTTGTTAAAGCTTGAAAAGATCGAGTTGCTGTCCTCAGAAAGCTCTAATCCTGTCTTCCATGTGTCTGTTGAATTGTTTGAGATATTGTCGAGGCAGATCGTGAGATCATCGAGTTGGACTTCTACGTCAGAATTTTCCTTTTCTTTGTTGTCTTTTGCGATCTCTCCTTTTTGCACCTCTTCTAGGCTGACCGGCGAGTTTACTTCGCTGGAAGAGCCTTCAGAATACTCCATCATTATTGTCATTTCAGGTCCTTGTGCCGATGGATCTTGATCTTGTTTCGTCGGATCCGAAAGGCGAGAGGAACCCGATGGCCCGATGAAGATGCTCATACTTCCAATTGTTAGTTCCACCTCTTGACTTCCGTCGACTTCTGGACTGCTGTTGGCTAAAAGCGAAAAAGCCGTCGAATTCATGATTCCAACGCCCAGGATCCCCACGGTCGGCGCCAATTGACGAGGGTTAACTCGACAAATGCCCTAGATGAAGGACTTAGGATCGGGGAGATAGGGCGTCGGATGAACTCAAAGGTAAAGTTAGTCGGAATAGGTGTATATCGAAAGTAAACTTGGGTGTTCAACCTGGCTTGCTTTCAATCTGCCCTACACCGTCCCCTCCTGGCCCCTATATATAGGTGGCCAAGTCTCAAGGATCGGGTAGGGTTCGATACAGATTACAAATATCGACATACGGTATTAACTCGTATTCGACTATCATTACAATTGGGCCTAGCTTATCGGGCCTCAGGGGTACTCAACTAACGGGCTCTATTAACTATACCCTTGTCAGCAAGTTTCAGTTAACAGAGTTAACTGAAACTATGACTGAAACTAACAGTAGCAGCTAAGACAAGCATGATCAAGTATAACAGCAGGATCATGGAGCCTAAGAACACACATCACAGCCAGTTAATCTCATAGCACAAGTGCAAGCTTGGGGAGAAGCCCCAGTGCAGCAGAGGTAGGAGAACTTGACCAGCACAAGCTCCAGATGAGCATGGCCAGTGCAAGCTCCAGATGAGCTTAGCCAGTGCAAGCTCAAGGTGGGCATGGCCAGCGCAGAGCAAGCTCCAGGAGGGCGTGGAGCAAGCTCCAGGAGGGCATGGAGCAAGCTCCAGGAGGGGAGCAAACTCCAGGAGATTACAGAGAAGAAAAGAGGGGGAGAAGTGGAGGAGAAGCAATTACACGACGCCTAGGAGATACTACCCTGGCATGGCGGGGCAGTGCCCACGCGGCCACGACGGCATCAAGCCAGGAGAAGTCGCCGACGACACATCGACGAATCACCCAGCTCACCAAGCACAGATCTCACCGAGGACATGGCCTAGCAGCTCGAGATCAAGCTCGAGGTCGCCATGGCCAAGATCCAGAGCTTCGGAGGTGAAGGGGATGCGAACGTCCAGGAAGCAATCGACAAGATCTCGTGGATAGGCGGAATCGCTGTCGCCTCGATTAGACACCATCTTAGCGGCAGATTCCGGTGGAGCTCGTCGGAATCAAGCGTGGCGGCGGTGAGGCGATGCAGTCGCCAGTGAGAGCGCGAGGGAGAAGACGACGCGAGCGAGCGAGGAGGTACGACCGGTCGGGCTGACCGAGCCACCTGGTCAGGTTCGACCAGGTAGGCTGGCGCCGACAGGTGGGCCAAGGCTGGCAGAGAGAGAGAGAGAGAGGTGAGAGGGAGAGTTTTTTTAATAAGAAATTTAAAAATAGAAATTGAATTAAAGAAAAGGGTTTTTAGAAAAAACCTTTCAACACCCAATTAAAAGCAGAAAAATAAATTGGATTTTTGCAAAAATAACTTTAAATGATTTTGACCTTTTTAATCACATAAATAGTGATATTGTGAATAAGAGAAGATTTGTTCATAACTGACTTATGAAGTTTATTTTAAAAGAAAAATCTCTAGAAATGATTTAAATGCAAAAGTAAAAAACGGAAATAACATTCTTGAAATAAAATCAAGTAATTCATTCAAGAATTGATCTTTAGTATTCTTGAATGAATTTCACCTAATATATACTCTAATAAAGTCATAATTAGGGTATATACACTTTTAATAAATCACCCCAAGAAAAAAATAATAGGAAAGAGAACTTAAAAGGTTCTTCCTCTAATTATGAGACATCTAAGAAAAACCTAATTAGAATAGAACTCATTATCAAAATTGAACTCCATTCCAGGGTATTGAAGAATATTCTTGAATGAAGCAATTGATAACATATACTCTTTAAAATCATAAAAGGAGTACATAAACCCTAGGAAAAGAATAAAACACTTCTGGGGGGGTTTAAAGGGAACACACACACTTTAAAAAGCATGCATTATTTGAATCTTTAACCATTGCCCTTATCGGACAATGATGTTGTTTTCTAGAACTCGAGGTCCCGGGTCACTTCCACAAATCCAACTGCACTACCTTGCAGTTTGCAGGCAAGTTCACTCTTGCTCATATCTCTTGTTTATCTTTAACAAAGTACTTGCAAATATACCGGTGGTATTATTATTATGATTGCATTAAAAAGCAAAGGTTCTGCTTTTCTTGAATGAATATGATTAGTGGTTAGCAATCATAATGGTTGTCGACCTAGGAAGGTGGGCAGTGGGACCATGGTAAGAGTATGGTGGAGGTCCCACTGTACCGGGAATGTTCACCTAGGACTAATAACCAACGTCGCCAGTGATTCTTGTGCTGTAAAATACGGTCAACCATAGGGTCTGGAATGGGACGGAAGAGTCAGCTGTATCTTTTCCCTCATGCATATCAACGGACGCGCCGTTTCGGAGCAGTTGTCTCCCTGCGTGGAGCTTCGGGATGGGTGGATTCCCCCTAATGAATTCACGATTCTGGTGGTCTATGATGGATTGCTGCAACGACGGGGGTAGAGTGCCGAGGCCGGTGTTACCACAGGGCGTATCCAAACCGGTGGGGGTAACTCATTGTCTAGGAAAGGCAAGTATGCCGAGGTTGGCAACTACCAAAAGTGTAGACCAGCGAGGGTAGCGAACCAAAGTTGGAGCCGCAAAAGGGTGGGTATGCACGGTCGCGGGAAGGAACAGTGATTGGCTCGGATCAATGGCTGGGCCCCATACCAAGGAAGTATGGACGGGAAAGTATGCCTGGTTGTGTAGCAAAGTGTTGATCTCCTATGGGTACAAGTGACCACCTCTGCAGAGTGTACAAAAAGTATCAAGATACTCCCTGTTCCGGGAAGGAGCTACGAACACGGCAGGAAAGGAGCCCATCGAAGCTCTAATCAACCTGTGAAGACTGACGGACATAGTTCTTTGAATAAAATCAATCTTTGAAAAAATGCTTACAAAAACTGCATTTGACCTAAGACTTTCTAGTCTATGGTCGTAGCTAGTGCATCAAACAACTCTATGCTATTAAATGAACTTGTTGGGTAACGCTCGTTACTCACCCCACTCCTTTTTAACCCTTGCTTAGACTCGCAGGGCCAGTTTGAAGAAACCGAAGGAAGCCCGGAGAACTATGAGGAGGTCTACTACGAAGAACCGGATCTATCAGGAGGAGTCGAAGGCATCGATTACACCATCTCCTATGGTCCCGACAAAGGAATCGAGGAGGAGGCCGACACTTAGAACCGTAGGATAGAAACTTTGGTCGCACCGAACACCTAGAATAAAGCGACTAGAGTTAGGTATCATGTTTAGTTTACTACTTTGAGTTGTAGCTAAGGTTTGTAGTATCAACTTAGAACCATCTAGTGTTCCTCTTTAGACCGAGGAGGAACTGGAGTCCTTTGTAACCTTATGGCTTGTAATATTTAGTGCTTGAATAAAGACCGCTATGTTTCTGTTGTACCAATCTGAGGGATGTAATATTTGTGAATTGGTACTTCACGAGTGTTATGTCAACGACTTGTATACTACAACATGCAGTGGTATGCTGGGTCACCACACCATTGACCAAAGTTTAATGCATCTAGCTTAGGTGGGTCACCTCTATTATTTATATGAGGGTGAGGGACCGGTGGGTATGGGGAACACCAATGAGGGAATTCACCTTTCCCGTCGCCCTTAGTAGACAACTTAGCCTCTTTATCTTTATCGGCATCCTCTTCTTCGAACCCCACATCATCTCTATTTAGAGTAGCGGGGATTTCTGGAGGAGGAGGAGCACTAGGAGCTTTAGCTTGCATAAGTTGCGCTAACATTTCACGCAACTAGCTCATTTGAGATGACATGGTAGATTCCAAGTATTTGAAATCATCCATGGTTACTTGATTAGCCAAAATCTCACTTTCGATGCCCATACTCTTAGGCGGTTAAGCCCGAAATAAGAGCCAAGGCTCTAATACCAATTGAGCAGATCGTAAGGGCACCTAGAGGGGGGTGGTGAATAGGTGCCACTCAAATTTTAATTCTTCTTCAATTTAGGCTTGACACAAAAGGTAAATTCTCTAGATATACAACTAAGGTGAATTTACCTATATGACAATTAACAAGGTAAGCAAGATACAACAAGTAAAGGCAATAAAGGGTAGAGGTAACCGAGAGTGGAGCACACAGAGACACATGATGTGATTCCCATAGTTCCTTCCTTTTGAGGGGAAATACGTCTATGTTGGAGTGGTGTGGTTACCACAAAGGCCTAACCAACGCCAAAGGCTCACCCTATTCTCCGGTGTGAGCTTCCGCTATAAAGGCCTAGCTCACTTTTCCACTAAGGGATTCCTCGAGGCAGAATCGACCTTTAGAAGGTTGGGGCACGCATCCACAACCGAATTGGAGGCTCCCAAGAACAACACAATGCTATCAAACAACAAGTAGCAAGTTTATCAAATACACAAATCAAGGTCTAGGGTTCTAAGGAATCCCTAGACACAAATCCCTCAAGCAAACAAAAGGGAAAATTAATCGCTTTGGTGAGGATGTAGATCAAGGCCTCCTCCTTCGATTCCCCGAAGATCAACTACTTTAGGTGGGTGAGGGAGGAGATCTTGTAAGCTTGGTGGCTCTCAACAATGGTGCTTTTCTTGTCGAGCTCGAGCAGCCCTTGAGGAAGAAGAAGGGGGTATAAATACCCCCCCCCCCAAATCTGACCGTTGGCTGCATCAGGCACACCAGCTAAAGCTGAACTTAACTCTGGCTAAAGCCGGACACATCGGCTAAAGCTGGTTTGAGGACCGACTAAAGCTGGACTGAGCGGGGAGGCCGACTATTTCTGGCCAAAATAGCTGGACAAATAGCCGAACTGGAACAGAGGGGAAGCCACAGCCTGGTTTCCGTTGGTTCCAGGGACACCGGCTAAAGCCGCCCTGAGGGCCGGCTAAATCTGGCCTGACCATGAAAATTGCCGCTCCTTTTCTTCAAGGCCTAGTAAATTCCACCAATGTATTTACCCTTTGAGCAATAGTAATATGAGTGAAATGCAATACAAAGGGTATTCCAATATCTTGTCCATGTATATAAAAAAACATGCAAAGATCAAAGCACAAGATTAATAGATAATGTATTATTAACAAATACCAAAATTATTTAAATGAGATATGCTCTTTCAACGTGGCTGTACCACCTCCGGCGGCCGGAGATGTGGCTTGGGCTGGGGGTGGCCTGGACGGCGAAGTGCCTACTGCAGGGCGGCGATGGGAGCTTCACTAGCCCGTGGGATTGGCCGGGCCAGGAGGGCGTGGTGTGCTCCTGTTGCTGCGTCTGGTCGGTAACTGCCATTGGCGGGGGAGGTCGTGTCCTCCCGCGTGTCCGCTGTTCAGCCGTTCCTCGCTCCCGGATGCCCATTTTCGTTTCCGTTGGTCTCGCTACTTTGGTCACGGTGAGATGGCAGTGGTGATTGCAAGATCGTGGTGGCGCGAGCTGGTGGGCGGCAAGTTTGGTGGAGTGCGATGGAGCATCGGGGTCATGGTTTTTTTGGGGGTCAGGAGAAATCCCTGTCGGAAGGCCGGCACTGATGCGGTGACGCCCATGGGCGCCGCCATTCCTTCTTGAAGGGCATCGGGTGTACCCCCTTTTCCGTGCCCCTCCGTGTACCGGGGGAAACCCTAGGACCAGCAGCGTCGTCATCGTTGCATCCCTTCTTGAAGGTGCTTGCTTGGTATGCGGTGCTTCAAAGTGCTAAGAGCATGGTGGGAATTCTCCGAAGGGCGCATTGATTGCGGATCGTCCTTGTTTTCGTCGACCCGACATTGTGGACATTACTTTGTTTTCTTGTTTCGTTTCTGTTTCTCTCCTTTTCCTTTTTTTTCTTTTAGGCTAAGTTGTGTTGCGGCTCCAGCAAGCTTGTGGTTGCTATATTAATATAGCGGAGCGAAAACCTGTTTCGTGAACATGTCGTTCTCGCTCAGTCTCGGCTACTTGCAAAAAAATAGGTTTTAACAACTCGCCAAGTACATTCAGCTTTCAAAAAAAAACTCGCTAAGTACATCCCCTTTTTTCTCTCGTGAGAATACTGAATACATACATCACTTTCTTGATTCTTTTATTTTGGCGTGTAGGGGAGCTTGTGCATGATGTACCCATGTAACCCATATTGCGTGCGAATGTGCGTTCCTAAAGTTTAATCTGCAGTCAACTCGTGGCTATTGGTACAACATCATATAACTATAACTTTGATGGCAACGCAGCATGTATTCTAACTTTCGAATTCTTTAACGTACCTTGATTTGAAAAAGAGACCAACCCAGGCACGGACACCCGTTGGCATTTTTATAGAAGAAACTCTGTGAGTGCACAGCGCGAGTCCGAAGACTCGAACGCTGGCCGGCAGCTTGCGCTCCCGCATAGCTGACCAACAGGCCGACGGCCCGTTCTCACGTACCTTGATTTGCAAACACCATAATACTACTATCAGTTCTAAGATAGAGACCGAATCAACGAATACACACACAATACAGCGGCATACTTCAGTTGTTTCTGGACACCTTCAATTTTCTTGTATATGGGAGGGGGAGCTTTCATGTTAGGCGGTGGCATTGTGCACTACGGCGATGACCAATCACGAGTCAACTCGCTATAAACAAAAATCTCAAGATTATTTTAGGGAACACAAATTCTTAATAGATATATTCTGATCTTAAAAGAAAAATCCTCATGACTTTTTCTTGCGGGCAAAAATCCTCAAGACTTGGCAACCGAGGTCAATAGCTTTCAAGCCTCGAACTGTCTATAAGAACGGAGGTCAATAACATTTTAGAGAACACACCTTATTTCGGCTCGTTCGAAGCGCCCAGTGCTTCCACTCTTCCTTCCCTCCACAAGGTACTTCAGTTTTACTCTCCTCTTCGCTTATTCGTTCCGTCAAAAACATGCCAGATCACTATTTCTACAGTTCATTTAGGTGTCAGAACTCCCGCGATAGTTTATTTAGTTTTTTTGCGAAGATTGTTTTAGGTTAACCTACGGGGTGATGAATACGTTAAAAAGGGATAAAAAGTTGAAGCATCCGCTTACATGTTTATATACTGCAAGGTTTTCTTTGTTGAACGGGGATCGGTCCTGAAGGACTGAGATACTTTCATTCAAATAAAAGGCTGCATGTATTAATCGATACAGAGGCAGGTGCGATGACTTCTTTTCGGAAAAAATGTACTGCAAGTTTAAACGACAGTAATTTTTGTATTCCACGAGGACCGGTTTGCACTTCACGGATCTGGAGGATTCGTATGATCTGATGAATTATGACAGCCATTCCTTTGCCTTTTTGTTTATTAAAGACAAGCTACGCTTTAGGAGATTCAACATACTATAAGCTCCCAACACCCATCCTACTCTTCCAATTTATCTGAATCTTCTAGTCGAAGCTTCATCACCTAGTTTCAGTTTTGTTGTTGTTTAACAAGACCTAGTATCAGTCTTGAAGAGCTCATAAGTTATAAGCTTAAACATCTTTATGGTCATCACTGAAGGCTCGAAGACAATTACAGTTCTTTTGAAATGTGCATCCCGTGCAACCCATAGTTTATGAAATGGTCCTTTCACTTTAGCAACTCTAGCAGACTCCTTTAAACTTGATCCCTTATATAATTGTTATAAAAGGCCTTTCATTTTTTTTCATGGTAGAGATAGGGAGGGAGGGAGGGGAGAGAGAGACAGGTGGGAGGTGGTTGTAGTCTACCCGAGCCCACCAATCTTTGGTGCCCACCAATTTGTGGATCGATAGAGGGTTGACATATGTCCGGAGCATATGCCGCCTAGAGCTAGCAAACCTACTTGAATAAGTCATGCATGCTAGACAGACGAGAAAAAGAACATCATGTCGCAAGGCTTATAAGAATTCATAGTACTACCCATACTAACAAGATGTATCTTGTTTCTGAGATCTCATTACCTAAGAACCTCTCACTTTAACATGCTTTGCTAGGAGAAATTTGGGATGTGTGACCTTTTGAGAAGTTCCGCGCCATACGTGTGTTGGATTATGGAGAGAGTTTAGATCCAACTACGAGGAGCAACTATTGCTAGCCCGGAAGTGGCTTGGGTGTTATACTGCTTAAAACTCTTCAAGTAATAAAAAGCCTTTTATCGAACAAAAAACACTAGACACATGGACATGCAAGAACCTCTCAGACTCTGTAGTAATGTTGGATGAACAATGACCTCCTGAAACTTTCGCAGAGTGCTCGCTAGTGAGGATAAGTGTGTTGTAAAGACTTGTGTTGGTTTGTGAGGCTTCTGTGAGAAGAACCCAACCAATGTTTCTTGAATAACTCCAATTTCGACACACAGCCCAAAGAAGTGAATAGACTTAATGCATGATAAAACTAGTCAAAACTTTCATAATTAAGCTTTTTTACTACGTTCTTTTTTTGCAGAAATACATTTACCACTTCGGCAGCTGCATTTCCATAGAGTAGTTATGGCATCAGTGCGACTGCTCCTCGTTGCAATCATGCTACACCTAGCATATATATCAGCACAACCTGCCCCAGGATGCAAACCATATTGTGGCGATGTCAAAATACCTTATCCATTTGGCATTGGTAGAGGCTGCGCTATCAACAGAGGCTTTGAGCTTAGCTGCAATAGGACTGCCGATGGAATTGAGAAGCCGCTCATTGACAATGTCGAGGTCTTGGAGATATCATTGCCCCATGGTCAAACTCGAGCATTAAACTACGTTTCGACGTATTGCTACAATGGCAGCACAGGATCAATGGATCCCCACACGTGGTATCTTGACTTCTCATCATGGCCGTACTGGTTCTCTGACGTGCACAACGACTTCGTAGTCATTGGCTGCAACACACTTGCATACATCTACAACGACAACGACAAGACCGGTTACACGACGGCATGTGCATCAGTGTGCGCGAGCCCGGAAGCCGTGACAAATGGCTCATGCTCCGGTATAGGTTGCTGCCAAAATGCTGTACCCAAGAGCTTAAATCGCTACGATGTCAACTTCTACAGTGTATATAATGTTTCAAATAGTTCGCAGTTCAATCCATGCAGCTACGCTGCCCTTGTGGAAACAAAGACGTTTAATTTCAGGTCCGACTACATAGTCACCAAGAGGTTCAACGAGACCTACCAAGGGAGACAGCCTATGGTGCTGGAATGGGTAATTGGAGAAGAAACATGCGAGGTGGCCAGGAGAAACATGACTTCTTATGCATGCCTCAGCGCAAATAGTGTGTGTGTGAATTCAACCAACGGTCCAGGGTATCTATGCAACTGCACCAAGGGCTATGAAGGAAACCCTTACCTCTTGGATGGATGCACAGGCAAGTTAATTCACTTTGATCCGCGTCTGCATGAAATTGTGCAGGTTGTATTCTGCTGTAATATGAAAATTGGAGTTAATCTAACCATTATAAGGAGTTCTTGCACAACAGCAGATACTAGATTTCTCTCAGACAACGCACATGGTATTTGAGATTTGACCCCAAGGAATTTTCCTTTTATTGCTGCAGATTTCAATGAATGTGAGAGGTATCCAAGCCCATGCCCGAAGTCTGCAGCATGCCACAATGCAATAGGAGATTACCGATGTTCTTGTCCTCCAGGCAGAAAGTTGTCAAAGGAAACGAACTCTTGTAATCCGGACATCGCCCTGATCATAGGTAAACAACTAGATGTTAGCATCTTGCTCAGTTTCTCAGCTCAGATAATATAATTCATTCCATGTGTATTATTATGGTGTATGATGCACAAATAGAATCATCTTCTGGGCACGGTAGCACTATGAACACACATGGATGACAGGTGTTTGTGAATATATATAGCAGATGAACCACATTGCACGCACATATACTGGCGTTCGTAATGCATGGACATGGCTTCAGAAATTTTAGAAATGAGAATCAATAAATTTGACAATATTTGGAAACGAGACTAGCTACATTGTTTTTGCAATGAGTGGGTACATTAGATAACCACATTCTAATATATTATAACAAAATAATAACTTTACCACGCTATTAATATGTATGGTAAAGTTTGGGGACAATTTTAACCGAGTTAACTTTCATATTTTACAGGTATTTGCATCGCCTCTGTCTTTCTAGTGATTTTCATCTTCTGTGTGCGAGTAATTTTTGAGAGAAGAAAGCTAGCAGATGTTAAGGAACAGTATTTTCAGCAACATGGAGGTGTACTACTGTTTGAGAAGATGAAATCAGACCAGGGACTTTCATTTACGGTGTTCACTGAAGCCGAAGTAGAACAAGCAACAAACAAGTTTGACAAAATTCTAGGGCATGGAGGCCATGGCACTGTTTACAAGGGAATTATTAATGGTACAACTCCAGTGGCAGTCAAAAGATGCGCGTTGATTGATGACAGGCATAAGAAGGAATTTGGTAAAGAAATGCTGATTCTTTCCCAGATAAATCACAAGAACATTGTTAAGCTGTTGGGTTGTTGTCTTGAGGTGGAAGTACCGATGCTGGTGTATGAGTTCATCTCAAAAGGAACATTATTTGATCTTATTCATGGAAAAAACCGGACTATGCATATCCCATTCAGTTCTCTGTTGAGGATCGTAAATGAGGCAGCTGAGGGGCTTGCATTTTTACATTCGTATGCAAACCCACCAATTCTACATGGTGATGTGAAAACCTCTAACATCCTTCTTGATGATAATTACATGGCAAAGGTATCCGACTTTGGGGCTTCCATTCTAGTACCTACTGATGAAGCCCAGTTTGTGACAATGGTTCAAGGGACATGTGGTTATCTGGATCCTGAATATATGCAAACATGTCGGCTGACTGATAAAAGTGATGTTTACAGCTTTGGTGTCGTCCTATTGGAGATAATCACTGGGCAGGTACCATTAAAACTTAAAGGCTCCGAGTTACAACGAAGCTTGTCATCATGTTTCCTATTGGCTATGAAGGAGAACAACCTTGATGCTATGTTGGACAGTCAAATAAAAGGTAATGAGAGCATGGAGTTGCTTGTAGGGCTAGCGGCGCTAGCTAAGCGATGTTTGGAAATGCATGGTGACAACAGGCCCTCAATGAAAGAGGTATCTATGGAGCTCAGCAGATTAAGGAAGCTTTCAAAGCATCCCTGGATACAGCGTGATACTGAGACAGAGAGCTTTTTCAGTGGACCATCAACCAGTAGTTTTGAAATAGATCACAGCTCTGAATACACAAGGAAGGATGAACAAATGCCCATAAATCCAAGCAGTTCTTACTTTATCAGGTGAAAGTGAAGCAGGGATAGTTATATACTACAACATTCATTGTCCTTTTATTTTTATCCTTTCTCAAGTTGCTGGTGAAAATATTGTATTTCCAGCTTGTAGACTTTCTCACGGTAGAAGTCTAGAAGACACTGGCATTACATAGGCAGCATAAAATACTTTCGCATGGATAAATGTAAATTCTTAAAGACACAGAATGTATTTATAAGAGCATCTCTAGAAGATCCCTTATATCGCCATGGCCCGTAAAAAACTAGGAATTTTAAGGTTTTGCGTGAAAAAAATCCTCCAAACAGAACCCTTAAAACAGCTTGGCCCGTAAATTTATTTATGGGCCACCTTAAATCGAGCACCCCATACCAATATATCTGGGGTTCCGGCTGCGATTTATAAAGTACAAAATCTTCATTTCCCCAACCTCCTCCACCGGTTGACTTCTCCCAAATCTTGCAACCTCCGGCGACCTCGAGCCACCGCTCGCTCAAAATTTGGCACCTCTGCGACATAATGTGGTCATCATGAGGTTCATTTGGCGCGGGGAGAGGTCGCGGCGGTTGATCTATGCTGATGCGCAGTCGTGGAGCTCCGGCCAGGTATAGGCACTCTCTGCCGCCAAGGAAGGGAGCGCGCCAGGCCAGAGGGCATGCGGGAACGTGATGCCCTCGCGCGGACCTGCAGCGACAGGCTCTCGGATATCTGCTGAAAGGATCGATGGTCAAACCTAGAGGGTGGGGGTGAATAGGTTTCTATAAATTTTACTTCTCTTTTTAACAAGTTTTAGGCTTTGCGGAAAATAAGAGTGAGCCTATCAACTAGATGAACAACCTATATGATGCAATACAAGATACTTCAAGAACGAAGGCTATCATGAAGGTAAATACACAAGTAAAGGACTCGGATGGAAATATCCGAGGCACGCGGAGACGAAGATGTATCTCGATGTTCACTCTCTTGGGGGGAGCAAGTCACCGTTGGAGAGGTGTGGGTTCCCACGAAGGGTACTCAAGCGCCACGAAGGCTCACCTTCTTCTCCTTGAGCCTCCTCCATGAAGTAGGATCCCAATCACTCGTGGTAGACCTTAATGGTGGTCTCCAAACCCTCACAAACTTTTCCACGGGGCGAATCACAAGCCGAATGCCTACGGGTGACCCTAGCCGCCTAGGGTTCTCCATAGACCTAAGAGTAGCAAGTAATCTTGCCGAGGTCAAGCTTCCCGCTACATGGGCATGGGGCTTGAGGCCTTATGAACGCAACAACCAAGTCGCGGAGGTATGCTCGTCCGGCTCGACCTCTATTTTCTTTACCTTGGGGCGTCGATTGCTTGACCATCTTCTGCCTGGCTTGAGCAGAACTTGTTTGCTCTGTAGACCGTGGAGAACCTGGCCACGCGCCAGGTCGGCTTCGCCGCTAACAAGACGCACTCAGCCGACGAGGTCGTTTGGGACGATGATGATGAGGATGATGACGCCGGCTCTAGTGCCGCCGTCGAGGGCTCGGGCACCACTTATGGCAATGAAGAGAGCGAGGGGCTGGAGGAGCAGAGTGAATCCCTCAGCCATTCCAGTAAGTACCCATGTCCCTCCTCCTTAAGAGACTGGTCCGAGGATGATGATGATCTAGGGTCATCTGCTACCCTTGGGGAAAGAGATCTTCATGTAGCTGCTACGGCCGCCGCCGGAGGTAAGATTTCTCCGATCGTGGAGGTGCCGGGTTCTCCAGAGTAGCCTCCTGCTGTTCCGAAGCTGGCTGCTTCAAAGCCGGTAGCTTCGGAGGGATCTGGTAGCGGGACGTCTGCTCCCAAGAAGAGGGCTCAACCGGCTCCGCCCAAGCCGGCTCAGAAGCAGAGGAAGACGAAGCTAGCAGCGAAAGGCCTGCTTGCCCCCAAGGCGAAGAAGGTGATCAAACGCCAGGCTACCGCGGTGGCTGGGTAAGTCCCTCGCCCCGTCCTCTTCTCTGCTTCTGACTTTCGCGTTCCTGACATGCTCAATGCGGGGTGTTTTCCTTACCGGTCCTCCATCTCCATTAACACACTCCTGAAGCCCCTTCTCGTGACGGCGTCGGAAGAGACTGAATCTTCAGTCTCCGTTCTTTCACGCGGCAAGGAAATGCGTAGGGAGGACGCCGGTGGCGACTTGGGTCGCGCCAAAGAAGAAGACCACGCCCTACAAGTGGAGGCTCGCGAGGTCGAGGGTGATGAGGCGGAGCTTGGCTGCCAGGGGATAGCAGCGGCGAATGCTACCGCCAATGCAGGCGTCACGGCCAAGGCTGGGCTTGCGCGGATAGAAGAGGCTGGCACCGAGGAAGTTGTCGCGATGAGGGTCGTCGCGCCTCGCATTGCCACCGATGAGGTTGCAGCAGGGGAAGCCGCTGCCGCCGAAGCGTCTTCTGGCCCGGTCGGCTAGCAAGAATCGCGCGAGGTCGCAGAAGAGGCAGTGAAGGAGGCCTCAACTGGCGCAGGGACACTAGAGCCTCCGGAGGTGATTGCGCAAGCTTCTTCCGACACTACATCTGCGCCGGGCACAAAGGCCGGCATACCCGCGCCTGGGACGGAGATTTGCAAGGCCGCCAATCCTCCTCGCTTCGGGACTGACATCGGCTCTGAGAAGGCTTCTCAGGGGGTTCCCACTGCTCGGGCAGGGGAGGGCGACCACGGCGAGAGTTCTTCATCACTCCTGGAGCAACTGCCAAGGGCGCTTCAGGAGGAAGGACCTTCGCGGCTTCAACCGGGTCTGGTGCTAGCAGCCAAAGCTCCGCCAGCCAGCTCCAGAAGGAGTGGGTGGACACTGCTTCCAGCGCCGGTTCTGGTGGAAGTCATAAAGCCAAGGGCGAGAACTTGACTTTGGCGGAGCTGAGCAAGCAGCTCGCCACTGTCAAAGTGTCCCTGGGAAACGTAAGCTTCCAATTCGTCGAGGCAGAGAAGACCATCAATGTAAGTGACTTGGTCTTAGCTTCGGTTTCTTCTGCCGGCTGCAGCGCTGTGCCGGCTAGGCGACCTACTAGCTGAAGGATGGAGCCGGTCGCTCTATGACCGATTCCTCTCCTTACTAGCCCCCGAGTTTCGAGGTAGCTGTAGTGGCAGCTGGCTTGGAACTGAGTCTTGCTGAAAATCATTCCTCTGTCTTCCTTAGGGCATCAACAAGCTCCGGGCTGACGTTTTCCAAAAGCTGCTGGCGAAGTACCGTACTGGCAAGTCCCAGTATCAAGCCCTAAAAATGGACTTGGAGAAACTATCGAGTAAGCCTAGATTCTTTTGACTTTGGTGCATGCTTCTGCCGCTCCTCTGCCTTTAATGTCTTCCGTCCGCAGGCGCCGCCTCGCTCATTTCCTCGCTTGAGACTCAGCTTGCCGGCTCGGTGCCGGCCAGCGAGATCAGCCGGCTCCATCAGGAACATGAGGAGGGCATCAAGGGCTTGTGGGCTCAAGCTGACAGAGCTCGGGAGCTAGAAGCAGAACTGGCGAAGGCCAAAGAGGCAGAGTACGCTATGGCTGGAGTTTGAGCAACGGTTGGCCAAGGAGAAGGAGATCCTCGCGGCTAAATATGAGACTGAGGTGGATGAGCTCCGCACGTCGCAAGATGCTGAGATCGAGAAACGCGACACCGAGATCCGAGAGCTGGCCGTTCTCCGGAAGTTCGATTGCGACAGGTACGTCGCTGAGCTTGTCCTTTGGCGTGCGCGGGATCGCAAGATCCCCGCCGGTCTCCAAGGGCTGGAGCATGCTCTTCATGGTGTGTTTCCTCTTCCGCTTCTCCACTTTTGCTCCTTCATGCCGTTTCCCCTCTTACTCTTCACTCTTGCAGATGCCTTCCCCAACTCTGCCAAGGATGTGGCAGTCATGGTGGAGAAGTGCCGAGCGGAGTACCATATCGTCCGCCATGAGAATCCCAAGGTGGAACTCTCCTCAGAGGAGTTGATGGCATCGATCAAAGGTCAGCTCTAGCCTGCGGCTGAGCTGGGGTCCATGCTGTGCCAGACCGTTGCCTCTGTCTTCCGGGCTCTATGGCCTGGGCGGGCGGAACCTGATGATGCTGAGCAGCTTCTTCGATGCATGTCAGTCGTGTCCAACCGAGTTGACGTCTGGAAGGAGTCCGCGGCCCGAGCCGGCGCCAAACAGGCCCTATCCTTTGTGCTCTCGTGGTACCAGGGCGTCAACTTGGACCAGCTAGAGCATCTCCGCGAGGGCGGCCTGCTACTCCAAGTTGATGTGGGAGCAAACTGTCCTTGTGCGTGGTGAATAACCAGCCCGTTGGGAACCCCAAGAGGAAGGTATGATGAGTGCAGCAGCAAGTTTTCCCTCAATTAAGAAACCAAGGTTTATCGAACAGGAGAAGGGAGACGATGACGACTGAAGGTGTTGTGGAACCTGCACACACACACACAAACAAATACTTTGTTCCCAACTTGCGATGAGGTTGTCAATCTCACCGGTTTGCTTGAAACAAAGGTTATGAGTGTATCGAGTGGAAAACAGTAGTAATGTGCGAGTAAAGTAAACAGTGCAGGAAAAGTAAACAGGTGATAGCAATATGATTAAAATAGGACCGGGGTCCACAGTTCACTAGTGGTGTCTCTCCATAGATAAAATAACATGCTGGGTAAATAAATTACAGTTGGGCAATTGATAGAATAAAGATAACGTGATATGTCAAGAAGATCACTATGAGATTTACTCTGGGCATTACAACAAAATACATAGACCGCCATCCAACTGCATCTATGACTAATAATCCACTCCCGGGGATATCATCCGAACACCCTAGAAGTATTAAGTTGCGAACAACAGATAATTGCATTAAGCAAAGTGTGTAATGTAAACAAAGCATACGCCCTTGAGAATATGAATGTTGTTTTCTCCCTAGTAGCAACAACACATCTACCACCTTAGAGGTTTCTGTCACTCCCCCAGGTGAAATAGAGACATGAACCCACTATCGAGCATAAATACCCCCTCTTGGAGTCACTAGCAACTACTCGGCCAAGATAGCTACTAACAACGGAGAGCATGCAAGATCATAAACAACATAGAGATAACAAAAGATATAATTCAGTACAGCAACTTAATCATAAACACCAATATTCATCGGATCCCAACAAACCAACATCATAGTATTACATAACGGTGATCTCAATCATGTATGGCAGCTCATGAGTTCTAAACATGAAGCACATGGTGGAGAAGACAACCATCTAGCTACTGCTATGGACCCATAGTCCAAGGTAGACTACTCACTCATCGCTCCGGAGGCAAGCATGGCGATGAAGAAGACCTCCGGTGGCGATTCCCCTCTCCGGCAGGGTGCCGGGAAGAGCTTCTGGACCCTCCCGATCTTCGGGTCGACGGCGGCGGCGGATCGCGATGTATTCTGGAAAACTGATCGGGCCCTTAGGTTTTTCTCGTCGGGGGGTCTTTATAGGCGAAGGGGCGATGTCAGAGGAGGGACCAGGCCCCCTCACACAGGGGTGGCGCGGCCAGGGGCCTGGCCGCGCCGCCTGTGCATGTGGGGCCCACGTGGCCCTCCTCCGTCTCTTCTTCGGATGTCTGGAAGCTTCCCCGTGATATAAGTCTTTATGAACTTGTTTCGTCCAATTCCGAGAATATTTCCTGTGTATCACTTCTGAAACACAAAAACAGCAGAAAACAGGAAACTGGCACTGTGGCACTTCGTTAATAGGTTAGTTCCGGAAAATGTATAAAAATGCCACTAAGTGTAACGAAACAATAGGCAAATGGTGTAAAAACAAGCATGGAGCATCAAAAATTATAGATACGTTTGAGACATATCAAGCATCCCCAAGCTTAACTCCTGCTCGTCCTCGAGTAGGTAAGTGATAACAAAAGAATAATTTTTGAGGTGACATGCACCTACACAATCTTGATCATATATGCAAGCATTGGTGAGCTGGGATCAATAGAACTTAAAACATGGGCATGAAAGATATAATCATGACAATAAGAACTTAGCAACCATGTTGTAAACATGTAAATGAACACAAACAAAAGATCATGATAATGAAACAATGAAAGTCAAACGTGTGTTCAAATCATAAGGAAAAACATACAATTGGTTTTCAGCTTGTCCTTTAAAGAGAGCAAAACATAAATGCATAGGACACCTCAAGGTTTAAGAGGGCGACTAGATACAAATAATTTAAGAACAAGTGAAACCAACAATATGAATCAATCAATGAACTTTGGGACAATGCATATCACACTAAGAATGACAACTATGCTCTCTTAATGGTGCATAAAGAAAAAAGGTGGTGACTCATCATAAAAGTAAAAGAAAGGCCCTTCGCAAAGGGAAGCAGTGATTGCAAGTTTTATAACATTCAAAAATTATGGTACTTACCGGCTTTGAGCTCTCATTGCCCCCATCATAAGCATCTTGAATGGTTAAAGTTAATGCGAGAACAATTATGATGCATATGCTTGACAAATCATAAGTTGAAAACCTCGTGTCCCGTGAATACGAGTACCCAAACCATGCTACTTTACTTAGAGTCCCAAGCAAGGCTCTTGTCATTGTAAGTGTATGCATATCATTGAGAACCGCCAATGGGGTACCTCCGTGCCCGATGACATGGAACAAGCCCACACCAAAATGACAGGACAAGCAGACAATGAACACCTCGACATCTCTTTTATTTGCTATATTGTTTAGCTTTTTATTATGAGATGCGTCGTCGAATGTTCACCATGGGTATGCTGCAAATTTCCACCATGAATTATGCATGGCTTAGATTGGCGGCCCGGTGTTTCCCTAACACATATAAAAACTCCATGATCCTCACAAGATTCCCAATTCATTTCACACCGTGGGCATCCATAAACAAAAGATCACGATATCAACTCAAAAAAGAAGTGCAATGTTGAAAGCTTGCCCCATGACAGCATGGCTGGGCTAGAATCCAACTTACAACTTGCAAGCATAACAACTCAACATAAAAGACCACAATGTCAAATTTTTAAGAACAGGAAAAAGTAAAGTGTGCCTTCCGGTTCGTGAGAGCTTTACTGACCGAGTTTCGCATAACACTGGTAAGAGTTTAATTTGAAGAGAAAATAAAAGCAAGTCAAATTTACTTGGAATAGCAAATTGCTAGTAGGTATGTATGGTGGACACTTTGGAAAACTTGGCTTTTAGGAGTTGGATGCACGAGTAGAGCTCATACTCAGTACAAGGCGAGGGCTAGCAAAAGACTGGGAGCGACCAACTAAGAGAGCAGTAATGGCCATAATCATGCAAAGCGACAAAGCGACATTAAAAGAAGCATACGATGGCATCAAAAGTCAAAAACTAAATGATCATGAAGGCTAATGGCGACTTTGTAAGAGTCTAACATGTGTGAGCATGCGCCAAGTCAACCCAAATAAAGCATCAAGGAGAAAACCAAAATAATGCTTCCATACAATAAAAACAACGCATGATTTTTTCAAAGGCTCATTAAGCAATCTCAGTTATTTGAGACAAGTCATGCTACAGCAAAACCACTAAGCATACTATCAAAAAGACATCAAGCATGACATGAAAAAGCCTAAGCCGCAGTCTACACAAGCTCCTTCTTGTACCACTATTTTGCACAAAGCTTTTTCTCTTTTCCAACACCATTTGAAATTTTTATAAACACCTCTTTTGATGAAAACCAATAAAGATCAGAGGCAAAAATACACCTTGATGAAAAGATATGACAAGATCTGAACGCAAATCAAGGCGAAAACGAAAACCAAAAGCAGTAGCGGAAAAAGTAGAACACTCGATTTTTAATAAGAGTGAAAACTAGAGCGTTCTTTGCAAATGAAAACGAGTACATCTCCTCCAAAGGAAATTTGTTGGGGTCCAACCATTTATTGCAGCAAACAAACAAACTAAACCAACTAAGAAAACTAAAACAACTGACGCTCCAAGAAAAACACATAGTGCATGAAGCAATAAAAATATAGTGTTTTGAAAGGTGACCTGATTTTTGCCGATGAAGAAGGGGTGCCTCGGGGGCATCCCCAAGCTTTGACACTTGTACTTCTTGGATATTTCTTGGGGTGATGCATGGGCATCCCCAAGCTTGAGCTTTTGTCCATTCTTCAACTCATCTCATCATTCTCCAATCCCTACACTTGAAAACTTCCTTCATACAAAACTAAACACAATTCTATTAGCAACATTAGTGTAAGCATAAAATATATTCAACCTCTTTTAACTTCAGGTTTCAACCCAAAACCACCACATATAAAGTATATACTACTGTAGCAACTTCCACAAGAGTTCCATGATCAAAAAGAACTCAAAAGAAAGCGATAAAGTGGCAAAAACAAATATTGGCAGAAATCTGTCAAAACTGGACAGCTGACAAAGGACGAATTTTTGAGGGATTTTCCGTTGCTCAAATCAAAAAGTGCTCAACTAAGAAAAGTTTGGATATAACCTGGGGCATATGCACAAGAAATCGCAGGTCCAAAAGATATACAGAGAATTTTCACGAATTTTTACGGTGCAGCACCGAAAACAGTTTCAGGACAGCAACATCCCCAAATCTTTACCTCACTCAAATTAGAGGCTTCTCTTGGCACAAAAACGAAATAAACAAGATAAGGAGCGGTCATTACAGTAGTAATGACTTCCAAGACTCAAATAAAAGAAAAAGTACTGAAAAGTAAACAATGGGTTATCTCCCAAGAGTGCTTTTCTTTAACGCCTTTGAGCTAGGCGCAGTAATTTGAGAAGATGCTCATATAAGAAATATGAATGGAAGCCAAAAAGAGCATCAAGGAGCAGATATAAAACACATTTAAGTCTAACCCACTTCCTATGCATAGGAATCTTGTAAGAAAATAAATCAAAGAAGCATATAGTAACAAGTATGGGTAGATAAAACAAGAGCAACTTTAGAACTTTCAATATAAAGAGAGGTGTTTTAGTAACATGAGAATTCCAACAACCATATTTTCCTCTCTCATAATAATTTTCAGTAGCATCATGAATAAACTCAACAATATAAATATCACACTCATCCTCCTTTGTTAAGCATGGAGGGCGATCAAATAAGGTATTAGTTAAAGAGTTACTCTTATTGGGAGGTAGACATGGGTAACTCCATTCTTCCTCCTCTTGATCATCACTCTCCTCCTCTTTTTCATCCAATGAGCTTCCAATTTCTTCTTCCATAGGCTCCTTCAAGGCGTTAGTCTCTTCCGTTGGAGAGCATCTATTAAGATATTTAAGAATATAGCCATTTCCTTCCTTGTAATTATCAAAGAAAAATGTGAGTATATCATAAACCTCATATTTATAAGGTGCATCATCAGTATTTTCAAGCAAATAAGCAAGTTCGAATGCACCCTTCCACGCAATAAATTCTTCAATTCGTTCCACATCATAAAAGTCATAATTTCCATTAATATAAGAAGATATGGTAACGTCATCATTATACTCACATTGAAAAGGGAGGTGTTTATACCTCCTACAGCAACAAGATTCATCAAAGCAATAAGTAACATTATAAGTAGAGCACACATTTCTAGCAATGATATATAATCTATTGATTTGTTCCCATAAGTGTTTCCCTTTTTGTGACAAGCGGTATTCCTCATAATAATTTTGCTGCTCTTCCGTGAACCCACCTTGCCAAAAAGATTTAGTTT
This sequence comes from Dactylis glomerata, assembly GCA_007115705.1. NCBI lineage: Eukaryota > Viridiplantae > Streptophyta > Magnoliopsida > Poales > Poaceae > Dactylis > Dactylis glomerata. Next base: position 1,689,051 of record QXEO01000177.1, on the reverse strand, counting down.
CAAAGAAACCAACCATTGATAGAAAGCATGATAAAGCAAGACAAGTAAAAACAACTACAAAGGATTCTAATTTTTTTGGGTTTTTGATAAAAAGCAATGCAGGTAAAATAAATAAAGTAAAGCAAAACAATAAAACAAAGTAAAGAATGTGTGTGCGAAGAATTCCCCTCGCAGAAGTCTTCTCTCTTCCCCGGCAACGGCGCCAGAAAAATAGCTGCTACTCCAAGTTGATGTGGGAGCAAACTGTCCTTGTGCGTGGTGAATAACCAGCCCGTTGGGAACCCCAAGAGGAAGGTATGATGAGTGCAGCAGCAAGTTTTCCCTCAATTAAGAAACCAAGGTTTATCGAACAGGAGAAGGGAGACGATGACGACTGAAGGTGTTGTGGAACCTGCACACACACAAACAAAGGTTATGAGTGTATCGAGTGGAAAACAGTAGTAATGTGCGAGTAAAGTAAACAGTGCGGGAAAAGTAAACAGGTGATAGCAATATGATTAAAATAGGACCGGGGTCCATAGTTCACTAGTGGTGTCTCTCCATAGATAAAATAACATGCTGGGTAAACAAATTACAGTTGGGCAATTGATAGAATAAAGATAACGTGATATGTCAAGAAGATCACTATGAGATTTACTCTGGGCATTACAACAAAATACATAGACCGCCATCCAACTGCATCTATGACTAATAATCCACTCCCGGGGATATCATCCGAACACCCTAGAAGTATTAAGTTGCGAACAACAGATAATTGCATTAAGCAAAGTGTGTAATGTAAACAAAGCATACGCCCTTGAGCATATGAATGTTGTTTTCTCCCTAGTAGCAACAGCACATCTACCACCTTAGAGGTTTCTGTCACTCCCCCAGGTGAAATAGAGACATGAACCCACTATCGAGCATAAATACCCCCTCTTGGAGTCACTAGCAACTACTCGGCCAAGATAGCTACTAACAACGGAGAGCATGCAAGATCATAAACAACATAGAGATAACAAAAGATATAATTCAGTACAGCAACTTAATCATAAACACCAATATTCATCGGATCCCAACAAACCAACATCATAGTATTACATAACGGTGATCTCAATCATGTATGGTAGCTCATGAGATCTAAACATGAAGCACATGGTGGAGAAGACAACCATCTAGCTACTTCTATGGACCCATAGTCCAAGGTAGACTACTCACTCATCGCTCCGGAGGCAAGCATGGCGATGAAGAAGACCTCTGGTGGCAATTCCCCTCTCCGGCAGGGTGCCGGGAAGAGCTTCTGGACCCTCCCGATCTTCGGGTCGACGGCGGCGGCGGATCGCGATGTATTCTGGAAACTGATCGGGCCCTTAGGTTTTTCTCGTCGGGGGGTCTTTATAGGCGAAGGGGCGATGTCAGAGGAGGGACCAGGCCCCCTCACACAGGCGTGGCGCGGCCAGGGGCCTGGCCGCGCCGCCTGTGCGTGTGGGGCCCACGTGGCCCTCCTCCGTCTCTTCTTCAGATGTCTGGAAGCTTCCCCGTGATATAAGTCTTCAGGAACTTGTTTCGTCCAATTCCGAGAATATTTCCTGTGTATCACTTCTGAAACACAAAAACAGCAGAAAACAGGAAACTGGCACTGTGGCACTTCGTTAATAGGTTAGTTCCGGAAAATGTATAAAAATGCCACTAAGTGTAACGAAACAATAGGCAAATGGTGTAAAAACAAGCATGGAGCATCAAAAATTATAGATACGTTTGAGACGTATCACGGCCTGAGCAGCGTCGATCGAGTCAAGCTTCGCCAGCGTGTCTGTGCCATTGTGGAATGCGCAAATACCAATGAGCTCTTCGATGCGGGGGAAGGTGATGGCGACAAATCCCTGGACGATGCAGATTTTGAAGAGCCCGGCTTTGCGGAGGCGTCTGAGAAGGCCACCGAAGACCCTGCTGACAGCTCCGTTCCTCCGTCTCCCAGTGGCGAAGATTTCGTGCTGGCAGCAAGGATTGCTGACGATGCCCCTTTTGAGCCGGCTGATACGCCGGCCGCCCCTTAGCTGAGTCGGGGCTCTTTATCTTTGTTTATTTATGTGATAAACTTATGTTGTGCCCAACAACATTGTATTCGTGCACGTCGGTGCTATTTTATCCTAAGTTCTTTATGCATCAATTTTAATTATTTGTAGACCGGTCTTAGCCTGATCCCCTCAACCTTTTCCTTTGTCTTCCCATGCTTCGGCTCTTCTACCCCCAACCGGCAGCCTGGTGTTGGTTGGTATCCCTTGGACCGGCAGCCGAATGCCGGTCTAGGGTGGGAGCATGTCGCGGGATGAGAAGTAGTACTTTAGTTTGCAGAGATCTAGCTCAGTCCAGCCTACATGCAATTATTGATCGATACACTTAGCTCTTAGGTAAATGATAGCATTTTCGGGGCTTACGCGTTTTCCTCTTAGCGATTTTCCTAGGTGGGCGACCTGCCGGCTCCATCCCTGATGGCTATCATGAGCCTAGGAAGGAGGTTAGGCTCGGGGTCCGGTCCACACGAAGTACTCGTTCGTCTGACTAGAGGTTCAACTATTCGGGTTTCATGTGTTTCCCTCTTAGCGATTTTCCTAGGTGGGTGACCTGCCGGCTCCGTCCCCGGTGGCTATCATGAGCCTGGGAAGGAGGTTAGGCTCGGGGTCTGGTCCGCATGAAGTACTCGTTCATCTGACAAGAGGTTCGACCGTTCGGGGCAGCCGGCTTCCGCTTGAAATCGGTCTTTAGCCACATGAATAACACCAGAAAGGTAAAAGATACTCAAGGCATTCTTTTCTGGGAATCGGCTGTATACCGCCCAACTTTCTTTTATTCATCGACACTTGTTCGGGATACAAGATTTTTGCCTTGGCGAACCGAAGGGCTTACGCAATCGACATCTTGATTCTTCATGGGCGAGGCCGTCAGGCATGATTTCCTACTTTGCGGAAAGGCCAACCTCCAAGACAATGGCCTTATCCCTCTTGCCTACTTCTGGTGGGATCTCCTTGGCATCGCTTGCCGGCTTGAGGTTGGAAGCCGGCTGGCTCAGAGCCGGTCGCCTAGGCTGGGACAGCGCCACTCGCTGAGGAAGCTGGTGCTTCTCCTCGGTGATGAACAAGGCCTCGGCGAGCTTAGATCTAGCTTTTGCGCACTCCATCGATTTCTTGTAGCACCCTGTGATGGTAATCACTCCACGAGGGCCAGGAAGATTCATCTTGAGGTATGCGTAGTGCGGGATCGCCATGAACTTGGCCAAGGCAGGGCGAGCAAGCAACGCATGGTATGGGCTATTGAGGTCCACCACCTCGAACCAGATTGGCTCACGGCGGAAGTTGTCCTTCTCTCCGAACAACACCTCCAGCTGGATCCTTCCCATCGGCATGCAGGAGTGCCCCGGCACGATGCCATGGAAGGTTAGCTTAGTTGGCTTCAGCTGGATTGCGGGGATTCCAAGCTTCTCCATTGAGGTGCGGTAAAGAAGGTTGATGCTGCTGCCTCCGTCAATGAGCACACGCGAGAAGCGGTAGGTGTGCGTCTTGGAGAACATGATGGGGTTCAGGACCAGAGCGTAGCCTCCAGGTCTGGGCATGAGTGGCGGATGATCCTCGCGCCCCCAGGTGATGGACGCCTCGGACCAGTGCATGAACTGGGGTTCTGTCGGCATGACTGTGTTCACCTCGACGCCAAACCAGAGCTCGTCCTTTGCATCTTCCTTTTGAGTGGTGAAAACATGGTACTGCTCAATGTTGGCCTCTTCAGGGTAGTCTCTAGCTGCCTTGGCCGGCTGCCGGTTCTGGTTTCCTTGCCCTTCAGCCGGCAGGCCCGGCGGCAGACTCGGCAGCTGGTGGTTACCTCGCTCCAGGACTCTGGTGAAACTGCACTGGCGCGTGGTATGTTCTGCTGGCTTGCCCGAGACACTGTGGAACTTGCATGGCTGGTCCAGCATCACCTCGATGGTGTACTTGTCCTTTTTGAACTTATCTCCCTTGTGCTTTTGACTCCCGCCCATAGCCCCCGGGTTTCCTTGGACATCGGCCACTTGCTTAGAGCCATACTTGTTGTCGTGTCACTCGTCTTTCCTCTTGCCGTGGCGGTCGTGGTTGTGATGCCCGCCCTGGCCGGGTGTCGGATGGGCTTGGCCCGCTGCTAGCCCAGACTCATCGTACTGCACCCTGGCTGCGGAGTCGGCTGATGCGTACTTGTCTGCTATTGCCATGAATTCGGCCATGGTCTTTGGCTTAGCTCTGTGGAGCTTGTGCTTCATCAGGGTCCCTTTCCTGCATCCGTCGGTGAAGTAACCGATGGCTTGCTCTTCACCTACTCCCTCGCATGAGTTGTGCAGCTCCGACCACCTCGTGAGGTAGTCACGATCCGGCTCATCCGGGCCTTGCTTGCAGAGGGCCAGCTGTTGCGGGCGGGGAGGTCGCTTGTACGTCCCGGTGAAGTTCTTGATGAACGCCTCCTTGAAATCGTACCATGAGTTGATCTGTAGAGCCGGCAGGCTGTTGAGCCACGTCCTAGCAGATCCCATGAGCATGAGCGGCGCGTAGCGCACTGCCACCCACTTGTTGCCACCTGCGATGTCGACGGCGATGCCGTAATCTGACAGCTAGTCCTCTGGCTTCACCGCTCCAGTGTACTTAGGCATGTCGCGTGGGAGCGCGAACTTGGGCGAAAAGGGCTCATTGCGGATGCGTGAGCCAAAGCAGATTGGTCCCGACGAGGATTCCTCTTCGTCGAGCTTGGAGTCCGTCAGCTGATTAGGCCAATGGCACGCGTCATCCTTCGGGGGGTCGACGCGTTCTCTGACCCTTAAGCTCACATGCAAGTGTGCCGGCTGGGGGCCTTGAGCGTTGTGCCTGGCTCCGGGAGCTAGCGCGGCATGCGCCACAGCTTTGCCCTGTGCTGGCTCCGCCGCATCAGGCCGAGGGGGATTGCACAGCTTGCTGGTGACCGCGGCCGGATCTCGAGGCTGCCCGCTATGGTAGCCAGAGTGCTGGGTCCGGTGATTTCCACCGCTCTTGCCAGGAGCTCGGTTACTCCGGCTGTGCTCTGCCCGACCTTGGTTGGGCGACGAAGCCTGCTGCGCTTGGGACTTGTTCCGGCCAGCTATGACGAGGCAGTTGTCGCGTTGGGTGCTGCTTACCTCCCTGTCCGGCTCCATCGCCTGCTCTTGCAGATCGGTGGTGTTCAGGAGTTCCTGGAGCCGAGCTTGCTTCTCCCGCAGCTCCTCACCTTGCAGACCAGCCAGCTCAGAGGAGATGTAGCGAGCAGCACAGAGATTATTTGTGGGCGTGATGTAGGTAGGCTTGGCGATGACCGGAGGCGACCTTGCTGAGGGCGCTGCTCGGTTCAGCTCCGTGCCCAGATCTTGGCCTTGCTGACGTACTTGTCTAGCCCGCTGGGGCCATCTCCAGCCGGCGTGTAGCCTTGCACGGTGTTGTACTCACGGAGCGTGGAGTTCACGCGCCGGTGAGTGTCTTTGATGCCGACCGCCTTATCAAGGAGGGCAAGACGTGCTTGCTCCAGGTCCTCGGTGATCATGGTGGGATCGGCAGTGAGGTAGAGGGGTGCGTGTAGGTCCATGATGGCGGACTCTAGGATGTCCCGCTCTGGAGGCGGAGGGTCTTGCTCCGGTAGGGGTGGACGTTCGAGCGGCGAGCACGCGGTGCGCGGTGGGCCACCGCCACCTTCTTCCTCGAGGGCCAACACCTCGACCATGACCCCAAGATTGCTACTTTTGCTGCAGCTTCAGCCTGCGTCACAGAAAGGGTCAAGCACATCGGTTACCTCTTCCGGGAACGGTTTGGCAATGTAGAAGCGGTGGCCACCGACATCGAGGAAGGATCCACTATCGCCGAAGCCGTCCTCGAAGCAGGCGAGGTTGTCGCTAACACAGTCGAAGGTGTCGAACCTCCAGACAAGGCCGGAGGCGACCTTCTTGCCGAGGGTCGATGGGGATCTCGGCCAGAACTTTACTCCGGTCGCTGCCGCACGTTGCCCCATGGTGGGCGCCAACTGTCGTGGTATTTTGAGGACAGTAGCCATGGGGATAGCTTAACAGAGGGGCTCGACGAAGTGCAACAACGGGTCCGGCTCGAGATTGGGTAGTGATGACATAGCATGTACCCAGGTTCAGGGCCCTCCTCACCGGAGGTAAAACCCCTACTTCCTGCCTTAGTCTTTATTCTCAGCACATGGTGGCTTACAAGGCTCCTAGAGCTGTATTGTCTAGAGGTGGAAGAAGAAGTATCCCCTCTCTCTATTCTAAGGGTCCAGGCCCCCTTATATAGGCAGGGGCTTGGTTACAGTTCAGCGTCCGGCTCCCCGGCTGCCGGCTCCCCCATGGTTGTGGTCTTGGCGTGGGTCCCGCCATCCTCTGGCCCTCTGCCTGAGCGCAGGCCGCTTTATAAAGCGCCTTACCCCCTGGACCGGCATATCTGGGGTATATGCCCCTGGTTTGCCTCGGATCCTTTCGTGGGGAAGGGACTTGCCCGGTGCGGTTGGTGGAGAGTGAGTGTGGCTGGCGTCATGCTGGTCTCCGGCCTCTGTCGTTCTTGTCGGGACCCTGCTACCTTTAATAAAGCGTCGGTTGAAGGTTTTCGTCGTCTTCGCCGGCTCGGGCCCCCAGTGGTGAAGGTGTCAGCCAGCTGCTGGTGCAGCCGGCCTCCTCGGTCGGGTGTCATAGTGATCCCTGGGATGTCAGCCGGCAGATGGCTCTGCCCTTGGCCTACCCAGATAGTCATCCCCACGACACTTTCTCCTGAAATGCTCTTTTCACAATGTGACCAAAACCCTCTCTTTCCCGTGAGGTGAAACAGGTGGGAGAGAAAAGTGTCTGGCTATCAGAGATCCAAACCCAACAAGACCATCGAGACGACCCCTCTTAATAGTGCGGTGTTTCCTATAGACTCAAGAGTATATAGAGAAGAATACAAAAAACACAGCCGCTTCTCTCCAAAGTTTAATGGGGGGTCTCCTTTCATAGCTCATCAATGAAACGGACTAAAACCTATAAGTAAGTTTCAAAGACAAATTAGTCCGACACTAATTTGTCATCAATAACCAAAAACATGGTTAAGGTTAAAATACCCTTACAATCTCCCCCATTTGGTTAGTGATTACAAACATAGCTAGAGTTCACAAAAAATGGTTTATACAAATATTTGGACAAGCTCCCCCCATAATATTTGCACTAGGTTGATTTTGCATTTGAATACAAGAGTGCAACAATGGACTATGGAGAACTTTCCAAAATATGTGAGAAACCAAGAAAGAGTATCTAAGTAAGTAATAGATAAGGATAGCACGCATGGATAATCAATTACACATAATAAGCAAGATTGTCCACCACACATAGGATAACTTAAGGTTCAAGGTTCAACTAAGACCAAATTCAAATGGCAAATGCATACGAGAAACACACAAAATTCTAATAGAACTCTACATGGTTCTCCCCCATTGGCATCGAGACACCAAAAAGGGAGAAGGGGTAGGCGATGCTAATGAAACAAGGATCACTCGTCGACATCGTCATTGTCATTGTCGCCATCACCACCATCTTCAGCTTCGTCTTCATCATTGCCAGCCCCGCAAACGCGCCCATGCTGAGGAACATATCATCATCAAGAGGCGGCATGTTGTAGTGGAAGTAAGCCAAAGGTGTCATAGCAGGATGATCCGGTGGAGGAGGGACACCACGACCTAGACAATCATCAACAACAAACCTCCTTGTCTCTTGGCTCAAGGTGAGACTCTTATGGCTGACATCATAGGTGTGCTTGCACATGGAGAAGAGTGACTTGAAGAACTTGGCAACACCTTTCTTAGAAGGATGAGAGGAACTAGAATCGGCTGGCAAGGGATCATGACGGTGCTTGGAATCATGTGAGGAGGGCTGTCCAATCATCTCAGGAAATTCCGGTGTCGTGCCTCGGAGAGGAAGAGTGAGAGTGCCATGACGCTCATAGTGCCTTGCTTACTTCTCAGCATGGACCATGTAGTTGATGAGGCGTTGAACAAAAGCACTATAGTTGGGTGTGAACTTATTCTCAATAGCCATCCTGAGCTCATGATAGATGAAGTCGGGCACATCAATCTTCCTTTGACAATCAGGATGGGAGATGTGGTAGCCACGACAAGCAGTGAAATCTCCAACCTTGCTCACAATAGTGACATGATGAAGGCGGGCCAAGGTGTTATAGAAGTGGTACAACGAGTGATGTGAGGAGGAGGTGGCTTGACTGTCATGTCCGGGTTTGGATAGCAGAAAAATATATCATGAGTCACCATGGCTTCTTCTTCTTAGAATGAATGCGGAACCCACCACGGCGAGTGTCATCATATCCAAGGCTCCACACCAATTCATCAAACATGGCGGTGTAGGGTGTGTCCCCATTCATCCAAGAGATCTTCCTCTGATTGCCCGGATGAAAGTAGGTGGTGCAAAATAATTGGCACACTTGATCAGGGAAAATTCTTGCTCAAGGGTGACAATGGGCCAAAGATTCATCTTCTTCAAGGCTTGATCAACATGGAAGAAATCTTCCTTCCAGTGGGCTTGGAAGTGCTCTTGATTGAGACGAAGAGGTGTCACATAGGAATCCAGGGCAGTGGAGTCATTGTGATCATTCCACATAGCAAACTGTGCCTTAGTCCAAAATTGAGGATCTTCATGAAAGGTCTGCTCCACAAAGCGGTAAGTATTCTACCGCCTTAGATCTGTCTAGACTGGCAAGGGGCATGTCTTCAGATTGGAAGTCGGGATTATGTCAGGAGAAATCTCATCTTCTTCCTCAATCTCGACATTCTGAGTGATGCCCCTTCTAGCAGGAATCTTGACTCGAGGACCTACGGTAGTGTTGCCTTCACCAATGGGAGCGTTGCCCGCTCGATGGCCACTAGGAGTGGTGAACGTGGAGGATCTCCTTGACTTGAGGGAGGAATGACCTCCTCACTATCATCTGTGAAAAGCAGAGCATAGATGCGTAGCAAAGGTAAGTGCACATGCCAAGGATGGAAGCTAAGAACATGGATTTAAGCAAATAAAAATTCGCACAAAGTTTGGGCAAGACCGGTCAAATTTCCTGTCGGACAGGAGATGGGACCGGAAGGTACCGGTCTAAATTTTGGTTGGACCGAAATTGAGACTAGAATGCCTGGTTTCCACCCAGTTGCAGCTACGGTCCCATGACCGGTAAGACCAAGATTTGGACCGAGGCTGCAACATGGGGGAAGCCCTAACACAAATTTTTGCGGAAAAATTATTAAAGGACTTGCTTAAATACATCTAGAGGAGAATAGGAGCCAAGATTTGACGCGTGATGACCCACAAGTATAGGGGGTGTATCGTAGTACTTTCGATAAATAAGAGTGTCGAACCCAACGAGGAGCAGAAGGTGTTGACAAGCGGTTTTGATCAAGGATTCACTGTAAATACTAGCAAACGGGTTTTCAGGGGTATTTGGTAATGCAAGTAAATAAAGTATGATTAAATAAAAGACAATAATAACAATTGCAGCAAGTGGCCCAATCCTTTTTAGAGCAAAGGACAAGCCGGTTGTGTAACTTATGATGACCAAATGTTCTCGAGGACACACGGGAGTTTCTGTCAAGAGATTTCGCTTCATGCTGCTAAATAATCTTCATTGGTTTGATAAGTGTTATGGGGGTGAACCTGTGCTAGCGTACTACCCTTACTAGGATTAATACACACTTGTGATTATACCCCTTGCAAACATCCACAACTACAAGAAAGTAATTAAGATAAATCTAACCACAGCCTTAAACTCTAAGATCCTACGCTCTCTGGTGCAATGGTTTCCAAACGGAGGTTTAGGTTTCTGTCACTCCAGCAACCCCACAATTAGTAGCCAAATACACAATGCATTTTACTAGGCCCATAAATGGTGAAGTATCATGTAGTCGACGTTCACATAACACCACTAGTGAAATAGCACCACAACAAATAAATATCAAACCATTAAATATTACTCAACATAATTCCACTACTAACATCTTGACTTCTCCCATGTCCTCAAGAACTAAACGAACTACTCACAAGACATAATATGGATCATGATCAGAGGTGAAATAATGATAAATAACAATATGAACATAAACCTTAATTCAACGGTTCCACTCAATAGGATCAACCACAAGAGTAATCAACACCGGGAAAGTTTCCCCTAAGAATTTGACAAGATTCAACTCAAGATGCTACAGCAGGATGGCGTGGTGATGATGGAGATGAAGGTGCTGGTGATGATGATGCTGATGATCCCGATGAAGTCCGGTGCGATGGTGATGACGATAGCTACGATTTCCCCTCTCCGGGAAGGAATTTCCCCGGTAGATTTCTGCCTGCCGGAGAGCTTTTCTCTCTCTAGTGTTTTCTGCCCCGCAGAGGCGGCGGTTTCTATCTCTAAGCCCCCCCTTCACTTAGGTTTTTGGGGACGACGATATATGCGAAGGGGCGATGGCAGAAGTGAGCCAGGGTGGCCTCACCACAGGCCGACGCGGCGAGGGGTGGGCCCGTGCCCCCTGTGGGTGAGCCCGCCCTGTGGCTCCTCTCGCCTCCTCCTTCTGGCTTCTTCAGTCTTCTGGCAAAATATAATTTTCTGGTATTTTTTTGGAATTTCCTGATCTTCCGAAACATGGTGTCTTGACGGTCCATTTTCCAGCAGAATCCTGACTCCGGCAGCAAATCCTCCAATGATCATCAAACATGTAAAAACAGAGAAAACAACATAAGTATCATCTCTAAATGTGAAATATATCAATGAATAACAGTAATTTATGATACAAAATAGTGATGCAAAATGGACGTATCAATGTGGGTGACTCCGAAATAATAGCAAGATCTAACCCTAGAAATCCTCAAGTTCATTGTGTGACCAAAAGTGAGAAACTTGAGGAAGGGGGAAGATGAGACAAGGGAAATTACCCGAGGACATGTTCTTCTTGCCCTAACTCGGCGGAGAAGAACATCTATGGAGGAGACCTTGGTGGGTGGAAATCCAAAGTCCTCCCAAAATAAAGTTTCAAAAGCAAATCCCATTGGTGAAGATCGTTAGGAGCACAAGGGGATCAAAGGAGTGGAATGGATCTGGAGTTCACATTGGAGTGGAGTGGAGAGGAGTAGAGGCGGCTATGGAGGAGGACACGGGTGAGGGAAGAAGAAAGGATCTCAAATCGTTCCCCACCAACCCCTCATATAAATAGGCTGTGCAACCGGTCCAGTTTCCGATTGAACTAGAAATCAGACCGAGAATTTTGTTCCTTATAGAGATCCGCACCGAACTCAAACTGAGCTTAGCCGAAAACACTCCAGAGGCGAAGTTAGGAGAGGTCGGTTTGGGCTCGGTCCACGGACCGGTTCCAACCGAGACATTCCGATGTAAACCGGGACTAGGACCAGAGTGAAACCGAGCCACCCTAAAAACAAGCCAGAGGCTTTATTGAGGGGCCCAGGTTTAAGCTCGGTCCACAGACTAGTTTTGACTGGGCTGCTCTGGTGTAAACCGAGCCTGGGACTGGAGTCAAACTGAGCCACCCTAAAAACATGCCTGAGGCTGTTTTGAGGGGCCCCAACTTGAGTTCGATTCATTGACCAGTTTTGACCGGGCAACTTTGTTTCCAGATTCTGGTTCAACTGGGAATTAGACCGGAGTACTCATCAACACTCATTTCTTGGAAGTTTCAAGTAGGCATGTGCAAATAGATGAATTGAGGGGGGGGGAATTAGCAGAGACAAAAGGGTAAAGGCAACAAGATTCTAGCATGTCCATTGAAAAAAAACACAAACACATATCATAGCAACAATGGACATGTTCGAACTAGATAAACGCCAAATGGGTTAGCAATAAGCTCAAATCACGACTCACAAGATAGACAAAAGTTTGGAGTCCAAGTTTTGTGGGGGATTGCTCTCCCTATGTTAAGGCGCAAATGTCGTGGCACCGCTGAAAGGATCGTATGAGTGACTAGAGGGGGGGTGAATAGGAGCTACCCAAATTTTTTAATACTTTTCAAGTTAAGGCTAAACAAGAAGGTAAATTCTCTAGATGTGATACTAAGTGAATTTACCTAGAGTGACAAGCAAGCTAGCAATAACAATATAAGTAAAGGTACGAGTAAAGGATAGAGGTCACCGCAATGGAGACACGAAGACACGAGGATGTATTCCCGTAGTTCCTTCCTTGTTACGGGAAGTACGTCTACGTTGGAGAGGTGTGGTGCCACAAAGGCCACCAACGCCACAAAGGCTCACCCTATTCTCCGGTGAACAAGCCACAAAGGCGAGTCCACGCTCCACTAAGCGATGCCCTTGAAGGCGGCACGACACCTTTACACAAAGTATTGGGGCAAGCTCCACAACTCAATTGGAGGCTCCCAATAGGCCCACCAAGCTCTTACACACAAAGTTAAGCTTGGAGGACGGCTTCTTCCGGCTAGGAATCCGATGAATCACACAAGTTACAAGCCCCTCAACAAAGAGAGGGGGGAAATCAAATCGCCTTGGTGGAAGTGTAGATCTAGGTCTTCTCCCTCAAATCCCAAAAGGGCTTTGAGTTCTATTGGCTAGGGAGAGAGATCTTGAGCTTTGAAGCTTTGGAATAATGGTGGAGAGAGAGTGGAAGCCGCAGCCTTCTCTTGAGGAAGAAGAAGGCTTTATATACTCCTCCATGAAATGTAGCCGTTGCTGGTCGACTAGGGCCGGAGTCTCCGGCCAGGAGGGCCGGAGTCTCCGCCCTAAGTGACTCCAGGGCCGGAGTCTCCGGCCAGAGACAGAAGTCTCCGGCCCAACTCCGGCCTGGTCACTGCTTAGACCAACCCACTAGCCCACCCTTACCTGGCTGGCCAGACCGGAGTCTCCGGCCACTGGGACCGGAGTCTCCGCTCCACCCAGAGTTTCCGGCCAGAGACAGAAAGTCTCCGGCCCAACTCCGGGAGGGCATCTGAACTGTCCAACCGGGAGGATTGCTAGGGCGACACTCCTAGGCCGGAGTCTCCGGCCACCAGGGCCGGAGTCTCCGCCCTAGAAGTAGAAACAGCAGTACTTCAAGGATCCCCTCTCCACCAATTCCACCTTCGCGAAGCACCCTATAAGACAACTAAGCCCTAACTCCACTACTGGACTACAGGCTTTGATCTTTTCTTCCTTTTTGGGGGGAACCTCCGCGAGATTCTGAATTAACCTAGAAAATCTGCAGAACTTAAATAGAATGGTTAATTCACCAAATGTTGTTAACAAACACCAAAATACATTTATTAGGGAAATGCCCTTTCAATCTCCCCCTTTTTGGTGTTTGATGACAACATACGGATTTGCAAGATATAAACACAATAAAATGAAATATATAGCAAAAGCTCCCCCTACTTGTGTGCACAACACCTTTTGCATTTGAACATGAGCCACACAAGTAAGAATCATCACTCCCCCTATATATTTCACAATTATACCAAGTGCAAGTAATAATATATGAGACTAACCAATAAGCATATAAGTAAGACTAACAAGATAGCACAAATTTAATAGTCTTACTAAGCAACATATGAACTTAAGTCTCACACACATAGCGTACCACACACATTTAAAAGGTTCAACACTAAGATAGATGAGACACAACATGAAAGTCCATGAAGTTGTGTCTCGACCAAAGCAAAGCAAACGAAGTGCAAATCCAAATAACCACCCCATGCAAATCCCAACGAAGACAACCTAGTAGAGCTACTTCTCCCCCTTTGGCATTGAGACACCAAAAAGGGAAAAGAGCGATGCTACACGCCCATGAGATCACTCATCGTCTTCATCCTCGGGCTCGTCCTCGGAACCGGCATTGAAGTCCTCATCTCCTTCTTCAAGATCATCAGAAGCCATGGGCTTCTTGCCATGACGCACATTGGAGGTGCCAGAAGTGACCTCCTCAAAGGCTTGCCAGTCAGTCAGACCCTTGCTCCATTTGCCATAGCTGTGAGTACCGGATGATGAAGAGGAAGGAGGTGATTCCACATAGCCCGGTTGAGATTTCCGAAAAGCCTTGTGAAGAACATCTTGATTGTCATTGATGTGCTTTTGAGTGATGTAGCTCTCATATTGCTTGTGGCGGATGTCCACATTCATGCAAAGCACATTCCTTTGGAACCAATTGAGCTTCTTGTATTCTTGAGCAAACTCATTGTTGGAGCTAGAGCCGGCATTGCTAGCATGCTTCATCCTTGGGCCCCTTCTAGTGGACACTCCCTCGGCAAAGGCATCATCATCTTCACCTCTCACCGGAGCAAATGGTTCCTTGGAGTGGTCGGTGGGTTCTTTGCGTTGAAGCTTCACAACCTTGTGATTCACAAGGTTTGCATTGAGAAGAGGAAGGTTGAGTCCTTGAGCACGGATGAGCCTCATGATAAATGGGGCATAAAGAAGAGTCTTCTTGTTGAGAATGCAATCATTGATCTCCTTGTGAATGAAATCCATCACATCAAGTGGCTCAACATGTGCGGTCTCCCCTTTGCAATATACCTCATGAGAGTAGGCCAAGAGATTCACCAAGGCCCCACGAATAGCATCAAAGTTGCCGGCTTGAGGGGCAATGGAGGCCCGGAATATGCGGAGCAAGATGTTGGACCGTTTGGACAGCCCAAGAGTGCCCCCAATGACAATCTTCTTGTCATCCCCGGTGTAGAGAGGAGCAAGCTTCTTCTTCTCATAGTACTCACCATCCACATGCATCCTCATGCCACTAGGAGTAGTAGCACCACGAAACCCATACCCAAGGAGAGCAGCAAAGTCCATGAAGTTGGAGTGACAAACCTCGTCTCCGGTCATCCAAGTCATTGGGATCTCCTCACCATCCCCAAGTACCAAGGTAGCAAAGAACTGTTGGACCAATGTGATGTTGTAGGGCTCTTGAATCTTCATGAGTGGATGGAGCCCAAGCTTGCGAGTGATCCACACAGCCTCTCCGAAGTATGCACTGTACTTGGCAAAATGAGAGAAATCCATCACCGTCTGAGGGCAAACCGGATACTTCTTGAGAGAAGCATAGAATTCCTTCATGATCAGCTCTTGCTCCCTGCGGACAAAGCAACGGTCACGGGAGTTCCGCGGGAGAGTGTACATATCCCTCTTCCTCATCTCAACAAACTCAGATGATGATAGCCCTTCAAGAGTCACAAGACTATCAAACTTGACCTTCTTAGCTGCCTCAGCTCGTTCCTCTTCAGCCATCCTTGTCTTGAGCCTCTTAGCATCTCTAGCTTGCTGAGCAATGACTGACCTCTGAGCAAGCTCCCCTGTGGCGGGATTGACAACCAATTTGTCCTTGCTATGAGCTGCCGGCTTCCGAGAACCACCTGCACCTGTGAATGAGTGAGGAAGATAGCAAGGTTGAGGTGACATGTCCTAGAATCCAAAAAATAAGCAACTATGCTGTGAAAGAGTGCACTCTGGCCTGATCTAGCCGGAGTCTCCGGGGACTCGGGCCGGAGTCTCCGGCCAAAACCGGAGACTTTGCGTCCAGGCCGGAGTCTCCGGCCACAGGAGCCGGAGTCTCCGGCCGGATGCAGGAGCCCGAGCCTAGGAGACCACATTGAACCAAATCGAGTGCAAAATCCACACTAAAGTTGCTATGAAGATGATTAATAGCCACTAGAGGGAAGTACACCATCAAACTATGGGAAACATGCACATCTCGTAGATCTAGATAGAACTAGATGGAGGAGATGAAGAGCATATTTACCGGAGTCCATTGGCGCAAATCGGTCGGTGGGAAGGTTCCCACAACCTCAAGGAGGAGATTGGCCGGTGGCACGGCAGATCCCGGGGCTTGGGAGAGCTCCGGGCGGCGATCCACGAAGAGGAGGCGGCAGGGGATGAGTATGGGGCACGGGGGTGGATGGGGAAGAATGAACCGTTCTTCCCCACCCCGTGCCCTAAGTGTGTTTTTGAAACTGCCCGGGCCGGAGTCTCCGGTACTTACCCCGGAGTCTCCGGCCCACCGGAGTCTCCGGGCTGTGAACCCCGGAGTCTCCGGCCCCCCTCGACTAGATCACATTTATGGTGTAGAAGGACATGTCATTTAGATTAGGTATGTTTGAGGATGAGATAGGCTTGGGATGGACACATTGTCACTGTGTGGTACAAAATGCTCATGTTTGCAAACATGCAAATAAAATCAAATAAGACCAAACATGAGCATATTCCCATAAAAAATAAGGCAATAAAATCAAATGGGAAACTCCTCCACTAGGGAGGTTGGTGACCAAAAGGCCACCATGTATGAGTTTATAGGTATGGCACCGCGAAGATATATCTTGGGCCCAAAACCTAGACTCATCGATTAAGCTCAAAAGTGTCACAAATGACAAGATAGAACAATACGCTTACTATTGGCATTATGGGGGGAGGGATAGTCCAATCAATTAGGACCGCACTCCCCCTATATCCATGCCCACATCTAGAACAACACACACGTTAGAGTATGGGAGTAAATGCACCTAGCTCAAGCCACATTGCTTGAATCAATGATATTTAGTTCATGCCTCAATTCCCGAAATCTTGCTTCATCAAGAGGCTTTGTGAATATATCGGCAAGTTGCTCATGAGTGCCAACATAAGATAGATCAATATCCCCACGGTTGACATGATCCCGAATGAAATGATGACGAATATCAATATGCTTCGTCTTGTTGTGTTGCACCGGGTTGTGAGCGATCTTGATTGCACTTTCATTATCACATAAAAGAGGCACTTTGTCAAAAATGACACCGTAATCCTTCAAAGTTTGCCTCATCCATAAGAGTTGTGCACAACAACTAGCCGCGGCTACATATTCGGCTTTGGTGATAGAGAGAGACACACAATTTTGTTTCTTAGATGACCAACACACCAAAGACCTACCAAGAAATTGGCAAGCCCCGGAGGTTGATTTCCGTTCCACTTTGTCTCCCGCCCAATCCGAATCCGAGTAACCTACAAGATCAAAACTTGCTCCATTCGGGTACCAAAGACCAAAGTTAGGGGTATTCACTAAATATCGAAAGATTCTCTTGACCGCCACAAGGTGGCTTTCCTTTGGTGCGGCTTGAAAATGTGCACAAACTCCCACACTTAACATAATGTCCGATCTAGATGCGCAAAGGTAAAGCAAGGAACCAATCATAGATCTATAGAGTTTTTGATCCACTTCTTTACCATTAGGATCGAGATCAAGATTAACCTTTGTTGGCATGGGAGTCTTTGCACCTTTGACTCCTATCATCTCGAACCTCTTGAGCATGTCTTGGGTATATTTGGCTTGGTTCACAAAAGTCCCTCCCTTCAATTGTTTAACTTCAAATCCAAGGAAGAACTCCAACTCCCCCATCATAGACATCTCAAACTTGTCGGTCATGAGCTTGGCAAACTCATTATTGAAAGCTTTGTTAGTAGAACCAAATATAATATCATCAACATATAATTGGCAAATGAAAAGCTCCCCATTGACCTTCTTAGTAAAAAGAGTGGGATCGATCACCCCAATTTCAAAACCACGATCAACCAACAACTCTTTAAGGTGCTCATACCACGCACGTGGGGCTTGTTTGAGGCCATAGAGTGCCTTATCAAGTTTGTAAACGTGGTTAGGAAACTTAGGGTTTTCGAAGCCCGGGGGTTGCTTCACAAAAACCAATTCATTTAAGGGACCATTGAGAAATGCACTTTTAACATCCATTTGTTGAAGTTTAAAGTTATGATGTGATGCGTATGCAAGTAAGATGCGAATGGATTCAAGACGGGCAACGGGAGCGAAAGTTTCACCAAAGTCAATACCCTCAACTTGGGAGAAACCTTGAGCCACCAATCTTGCCTTGTTACGAATGACAATGCCATTTGCATCTTGCTTGTTCTTGAAGATCCACTTGGTCCCAATGACATTACGGCAATCTTTAGGCCTTTCTACTAGAGTCCACACATTGTTGCGCTCGAAGTTGTTGAGTTCCTCATGCATGGCATCAAGCCAATCCGGATCCTCAAGCGCCTCACAAACTTTCTTGGGTTCTACACAAGAGACAAAAGCATGATGAGAGCAAAAGTTAGAAAGTTGCCTCCTAGTGGAGACGCCTTTACGAACACTCCCAACCACATTTTCCAAGGATATGCTTCTTCGACGAAGAATGGACTCAAGCTTCTTCTCACGGCGAGTGTGAGCCTCAAGAGGAGATTCTTGAGAGACTACTTGATCATCTTCATGATCACTATTCTGGTCCTCGCCATGACCAGTTGGATTGCCTTGCTCATCAAGTGGCCCATAGCCACGGAATTCTGAAGGATCTTCATCAAAGCCTTGATCACCCCCGGAGACTCCGGTATCCATACCCGGAGACTCCGGTATAGGCCGGAGAGTCCGGACCACAGGGGCCGGAGACTCCGGGCAGGATTGCTCGGTGGGATGATCTTGAGGTTGAGGGTGTGCAGCTTGTCTTTGGTCAATGTCCTGTGAGTGTTCAGTAGGTGAAGGCTCCACATGTGTAGAGCATTGTCCTTCTCCTTCGGCCAAAAGGTGTCCCTCAATGGGCCGGAAGAATCCGACGCCCATTCTTCTTATGGCTTGGGGAGGAATTTCGTCACCTACATCATGAACACAACTTTGTCCCACAAAGGAACCATTATCCTCATCGAACCTTACATTACAAGTCTCTATAACATGCCCGGTGGACTTGCTATAAATCCTATAGGAATGTGAGTCCGTGGAGTAACCAACAAAGATACCCTCTAAAGCTTTAGAATCAAATTTTGACAAACGAACACCTTTCTTGAGATAGAAACACTTACAACCAAATACCCGGAAGTACTTGATGTTGGGCTTTTGCCCGGTAAGAATTTCATATGGAGTCTTGTTCAAGTTCTTGCGGAGATAAAGCCGGTTGGTGGCATGGCATGCGGTATTAATAGCTTCGGCCCAAAAGTTGTATGGAGACTTGAATTCCGCCAACATAGTTCTTGCTGCATCCATAAGAGTCCGGTTCTTCCTCTCGGCAACTCCATTTTGTTGCGGGGTATATGCAGCGGAATATTGATGTTTGATACCCACATCACTAAGAAACTCATTTAAGGAGTAGTTCTTGAACTCGGTGCCATTGTCACTTCTTATAGTCAATATGGTGGTATTGAATTGACGCTCAACTTCGGTGGCAAAGTCTTTGACGGTTTGTTGGGTCTCACTCTTGAACTCAAAGAAATAAACCCAAGTGTATCTTGAATAGTCATCGACAATCACCAAGCAATATTTCTTGCCACCAAGACTTGCATAAGTGGGAGGTCCAAAGAGATCCATATGAAGGAGCTCCAAGCACCTCTTGGAGGAGATAATAGTCTTGCTTGGATGATTTGTTTCATGCATCTTTCCTTCAATACATGCCCTACAAACACGATCTTTGGCAAAAGAAACATCCTTTAGTCCGAGTATGTGGCCGCCGGTGTAGAGATTTTGCAAAGCTCTCATATTGACGTGGGCTAACCGGCGATGCCAAAGCCATCCCACGTCGGCCTTAGCAATTAGGCATATCGCGGCCGTAGTGGGTTTCTCCGAAAAGTCCACCACATACAAGCCATTTTCGACATACCCAACAAAGGCAACCTTGAGAGACTTACTCCACATGACGACCATAATATCAACATCAAAATATGTGGCATAGCCCATAGTAGCAAGTTGATGAACGGAAAGTAGATTATAACCAATGGTTTCGACAAGCATGACATTCACTAGGGACACGTCCGGAGTGATCACCACCTTACCGAAACCAAGTACCTTAGAGGATGAATTATCACCGTACGAGACCGTGACATTTGAAGTATTGGGCTTTAGATCTTCCACAATATTTTTGCTTCCGGTCATGTGGCTTGTGGCACCACTATCAATAATCCATTTTACTCCTCCGGAAGCAATGTCGTACAAGAGATTAATTCTTGGTTTTAGGTCCCCATTTTTGAATGGGTCCTCTTTTGTTAGTCACAAGAATCTTAGGTACCCAAATAGCATATTCAATGTAACCATTATAGGGACCAACATATTTAGCATAGACATCAGCATAATAGTCTCTAAGAAGAACATAATGAGGGTTATATTTTCCTGCAAAATTATTGTGAGAAGGGCTGGAGACTCCGGCCTTTGGGAGCGGAGACTCCGGGGTAGATGAACTAACCGGAGACTCCGGAGCCTTTGACCCGGAGACTCCGGTCTCCTCGATTTTCTTCTTTCCATTCAGCTCCTCCCACTCCTCCTCGGTGTAACAAATATCAAATGGGACATGAGGAGTAGGAGCAGCAGCAGGCTTTGTCTTCTTCTTGTTCTTCTTATTCTTCTTCTTCTTTGAGGACTCGGCCACCAAACAGAGATCCCCTTTCTTTGAGGACTCGGCAACAAATCTGAGGCCCTCCTTTCCCTTGAACAATCTTTGATTGTTCAAGAGATCATTGAGATTCTTCTCTCCTTGAATGCAAGTAGCAAGGACCTTAGCAAGATCGGCCTTCAACCTCTTGTTCTCCTCAATGATATCACTATGATCACAAATAGAGTTAGAAGAACAAGGAACTTCAATAACTTGCATTGGTGGGACTTTAGATTGTTCAATAGTTAGTTGAATTTGAAGTTGTTCACGAATCTTGGTGAGATGAGAGAATTTGCCCTCCAAAGCCTTGTGAGCTTCTTCAAGCTTCTCAAACTTCTCACGAAGATCATTATGACCAACGTCAAATTCAACTTTCTCCTTTTTAAGCAACTTGACCATAGCAAGAGCATGGTCACGTTCTTTAGTGAGTTTTGACAAGATTAGATTATGAGACTCTTCTAGTCCCAACAATTTCTCCTCTAAAGAGACTCTCAAGTTTTGCTCTTCTTCGAGCTCAATTGATAGAGAGCCAATATCATCGGCGGCTAATCTTTCCAACTCCTCCTTCTCCTTGATAGTGTCATGGGCATCACCAAGTTCACACATTAGTGTCTCAACGTATATCTTGGTTGGCCCCTTCATGTTAGCAAGAAAATCATTACAAGAAACTAGTTCTTTCTTAATCTTAAGACTACTCACATCATCCATAGAGGTAGCATTGGAATGTGATGATGAAGGAGTAGGTGATGAGGTTACCTCCGAGGCCTTAGCCATAAGACACTTGTGAGTGGTGATGATGGCGTTCTCATTTTGTGAGTTGAAGAGGGATGTAGGTGGTGTGGAGACAATGGCAATGGCAGCCACTTCTCCATTCTCTTCATCAACGGAGTCATCATCGTCGGACTTGGAGTCATACTCCTCATGAACCACCAACACCCTTTCTCCTTTCTTCTTGTTGTCCTTGTTCCCATGCTTCTTGGATGGGTAGAACTTTGATGACCGGCGCTTGGGGACGAGCCGGCCTTCATTGTCCTCCTTGTTCTCATAAGGACATTCGGCGATGAAGTGCTTGATTCCTCCACAATTGTAGCAATGCCTCACTTTAGAGTCACCACCTTTTCTTGGAAAGGATTTGAACTTGGATCCCTTCGTCTTGTGCTTGTTGGCATCCCAAAAGGCACTTGCATTGAGAGCCAAGTGTTCATGGAGTGCAAACTTGAGATCTTCCGGAGACCAACACTCTTCTTCATATATTTCTTCATCTCCTTCTCCTTGCTTGGACACCACCTTGGCCTTGAGAGCAAGATTGTGAACTCCTTGACCGGCAAGAACACGAGCTCTAGTTTCTTCCGCGTTCTTCTTCAAGATAGACAAGGCGGTGAACTCGCAAAGAACTTCATTTGAGGTCATACTCCCAAAATCCGGTCTTGAACGGATTATCTCGGACCGCATGGGTTCTCTTGGGTTGATGGAGGTGATGAACATACGCTTGATATAGTCATCACCATTGTCTTTGCACCCAAACCCGGTCAAGGCCGTTGCAAGAGCCAAGATCCTTTGGTACATCTCATCGGGAGTCTCATTATCACGCATAATGAAATCCCTTTCTTCACTCTTGAGCTCATCAAACTTGGAGGATCGAATACTTTCATTCCCAATGAAGAGCATAGTGAGATAGTCCCATACTTCCTTGGCGGTGCTCAAGTTGTTGATGTGTACCGCATGAGTATCCGGTACGGCTTGTTGAAGGAGATGCTTGGCGGTGGCATTGAGTTGCTCATCAACTTCTTCCCTTCCGGTCAAGTTGAGAGGATCATGAGGTGCAAAGCCATTTTGTATGACCCTCCACAAATGAGTAGAAGAGCTAGAAATATGAGATTTCATTAGTCCTTGCCATTTAATAAAATTGCGAGAATCAAGCTTAGGAGGAGATCCCATGTTGTTAATGTGTGGCGTAGGATAATGAACCGGCGGAGGTGAGTAAGTGTTAGGGGGTGGAATGTTAGCACCCTTTGCCGGACCATCATTTTCCTTAGGAGGGTCACCTTTATTTTCGGCGGAGGTGGAGCCATTGTTAGGTGGCTTCACCTTAGCCAAGGAGAGTTCCACACTAGGTGTGGTGTTTGCGTCGGTGGGCCCGGAAGGCTTTCTTCCAAAATATTCCTCAAACATAGCCTTCATCTCCAATCTCATAGTGGTTTGCATTGTGTCCAAGGACGCCAAATGCTCCTCACGTGAGATTGAAGAGGAAGAGATAGATGGAGGAGTATCTTCAGGAGGAGTTTCTTTATTCTTATCCCCTTCCATGGTCGCTCAAACTCTTAGGCGGTTAAGCCCGAATAAGAGACCACGCTCTGATACCAATTGAAAGGATCGTATGAGCGACTAGAGGGGGGTGAATAGGAGCTACCCAATTTTTTTAATACTTTTCAAGTTAAGGCTAAACAAGAAGGTAAATTCTCTAGATGTGATACTAAGTGAATTTACCTAGAGTGACAAGCAAGCTAGCAATAACAATATAAGTAAAGGTACGAGTAAAGGATAGAGGTCACCGCAATGGAGACACGAAGACACGAGGATGTATTCCCGTAGTTCCTTCCTTGTTACGGGAAGTACATCTACGTTGGAGAGGTGTGGTGCCACAAAGGCCACCAACGCCACAAAGGCTCACCCTATTCTCCGGTGAACAAGCCACAAAGGCGAGTCCACGCTCCACTAAGCGATGCCCTTGAAGGCGGCACGACACCTTTACACAAAGTATTGGGGCAAGCTCCACAACTCAATTGGAGGCTCCCAATAGGCCCACCAAGCTCTTACACACAAAGTTAAGCTTGGAGGACGGCTTCTTCCGGCTAGGAATCCGATGAATCACACAAGTTACAAGCCCCTCAACAAAGAGAGGGGGGAAATCAAATCACCTTGGTGGAAGTGTAGATCTAGGTCTTCTCCCTCAAATCCCAAAAGGGCTTTGAGTTCTATTGGCTAGGGAGAGAGATCTTGAGCTTTGAAGCTTTGGAATAATGGTGGAGAGAGAGTGGAAGCCGCAGCCTTCTCTTGAGGAAGAAGAAGGCTTTATATACTCCTCCACGAAATGTAGCCGTTGCTGGTCGACTAGGGCCGGAGTCTCCGGCCAGGAGGGCCGGAGTCTCCGCCCTAAGTGACTCCAGGGCCGGAGTCTCCGGCCAGAGACAGAAGTCTCCGGCCCAACTCCGGCCTGGTCACTGCTTAGACCAACCCACTAGCCCACCCTTACCTGGCTGGCCAGACCGGAGTCTCCGGCCGCTGGGACCGGAGTCTCCGCCCCACCCGGAGTTTCCGGCCAGAGACAGAAAGTCTCCGGCCCAACTCCGGGAGGGCATCTGAACTATCCAACCGGGAGGATTGCTAGGGCGACACTCCTAGGCCGGAGTCTCCGGCCACCAGGGCCGGAGTCTCCGCCCTAGAAGTAGCAACAGCAGTACTTCGAGGATCCCCTCTCCACCAATTCCACCTTCGCGAAGCACCCTATAAGACAACTAAGCCCTAACTCCACTACTGGACTACAGGCTTCGATCTTTTCTTCCTTTTTGGGGTGAACCTCCGCGAGATTCTGAATTAACCTAGAAAATCTGCAGAACTTAAATAGAATGGTTAATTCACCAAATGTTGTTAACAAACACCAAAATACATTTATTAGAGAAATGCCCTTTCAACCGCAAAGATAAATGCTTGGATCCACACAATGACATTAGGTCTATTAATGTAGCACGCATAGGTATGCATTATGTCAAGACATGAAAAAATGACTTCGGCCTATGTGTGCGGTGTTTCTAATCTAGATAGCATGATAAATGAATGATTGTAAGCAAGTAAATTCAATCCAAGTTTTTAGGATCAAGAATACCGAGTTCACGCCTTAGCTCAACAAATCGGGCTTCATCCAAGGGTTTCGTGAAGATGTCTGCCAATTGGTGATTGGTGCTCACATGAGAGAGAGCAATATCACCTCTTTCGACATGGTCACGTAGGAAGTGGTGGCGAATGTCGATATGTTTGGTGCGGGAGTGTTGGACGGGGTTGTGGGCGATCTTAATTGCACTTTGATTGTCGCATAGAAGAAGCACCATACCAAGAGACACACCATAGTCTTTCAAGGATTGTCTCATCCACAACAATTGAGTGCAAAGATGCCGCGGGGATGTATTCGGCTTCGGCAGTGAATAGGGAGATGGTGTTTTATTTCTTGGATGACCAACTCACAAACGACCGGCCAATAAATTGGCCCTGGAGGTCGACTTCAGGTTAACCTTGTCACCGACCCAATCAAAATCCGAGTAGCCCACAAGTTCAAAGGTTGACCCCTTTGGATATCACAGCCCGTGAGTAGGAGTATGAACAAGGTACCTTAAGATCCGTTTGACTGCCACAAAGTGGCACTCCTTCGGAGCGGATTGTAAACGAGCACACAACCCTACACTTAGCATGATATCCGGCCTAGAAGCACAAAGGTAGAGCAAGGATCCAATCATAGAGCGATATACCTTTTGATCCACAGGGTTCTCACCTACACCAAGGTCAAGTTGCACTTTGGTTGGCATTGGAGTTTTTGCACTCTTGGCCTTGGTCATCTCAAAGCGAGCGAGCATGTCCTTCACGTACTTCTCTTGCAAGATGAAGATTCCTTTCTCAAGTTGTCTCACTTGAAATCCTATGAAGTACTTCAACTCTCCCATCATAGACATCTCGAATCTCCATGTCATCAACTTCTCAAAAACGTTGTTATGTTTCTCGTTAGCCCCACCAAAGATAATATCATCAATATAGATTTGACATATGAACAAACCACCCCCTTTAACCCTCTTGGTAAAAAGGGTAGAATCTACCTTCCCAATTTTGTACCCTTCTGTGAATAGGAAATCCCTAAGGTGCTCATACCAAGCACACGGAGCTCGCTTGAGACTATAGAGAGCCTTATAGAGTTTGTACACTCGGTTCGGAAAATTGAGGTTATCAAAACCTGGGGGTTGAGCCACTTATGCGTCCTCTTTCAAGGGGCCATTAAGAAAAATACTTTTAACATCCATTTGATAAATCTTGAATCATAGTATGAAGCATAAGCAAGCAGTAGACGGATAGCTTCAAGGCAAGCAACTAAGAACTGAAGCTTTTGTGGATGGCAAATGAAACATTGTGAGGTACAGAAGCCATTTCTCCTTCATATTGAAAAATGCATAGCGAGACCGATACATCCACGCAGGGGCAAGATCGGCTACATATTGTTGAAGTGTATAAGTAGATTGTACTAGCCCTTTCCATCAGTTCGGACTTTTGGTTCAAGTGGCTAGTGCATGAACCTTAACATGGTATCAGAGCCCCAGGTCTCGAGTTCAAATCCTGGCTTTCACAATTTATTCTAAATTCTCCGCAGCCTCGCAGCCGCCGCCGCCGCCGCCCGCCTCGGTCTCCTGCCGACGCGCCCGGCCGCCGCCGCTGCCTCTTCCTCGCCTCTGGCGAGCTCCTGCCGCGCCCGGCCTCCCGCTGCCTCTTTGCCTCTCTACACGTGTTGACTTGTCTTCTCGTCTCCCGTCACACGTGAGAGGGGGTGTTGAAGTATATAAGTGAATTGTCTAGCTCTTTCCATCAGTTCGGACTTTTGGTTCAAGTGGCTAGTGCATGAACCTTAACACATATGACCACACGTCGACCAAGTTTATTCATCCATTCATAATTAGCTGTCCGGGCGGACACAAGCATCACACGGGAACCCTAATTAGGACGCGGCCGCCATGGACGCATGAGCATGGTTGCCGCAGTTGTAGACTTCAAAGGACATCCTGCCAGTGTTGGGGCCAATCCAGTGGTTCACCTTGAATTGCATCTGGTACTCCGAGACGCCCTCCGCGGAGACGACGGTGACCTTGACATACTCGCAGAACCAGTCGGGAGCTGAGCCCTCGCCGTCGGACTCGAGCTTCAGGGTGCACGGCCTGAAATCGCAAGGGTAGTCGTCGAAGGTGATCACGTCCAGATGGCCCCGCTCGAACAGGTAGTCATAGTTAGCAACGAAAGGATAGCTGTTGCCATCCTCTTCCACCAGCTCGAAGTATATACTCGAGTCGGTACCGGCGCGCCAATAGCTCGCCGTCTTCACCTCGAACTTGATAACGCAGTCCTCCTTGGGGCTGTCGGCGACGGCGACGGTGCCGTTGCGGCTGAACATCTTCATGGGCGCCGATAGGTCGCGGCCATGTGCTTGCTGCGCAGTGAAGGACGACGAAGCAAGGGCTAGAACGACGAGGACGGCGACCCTACTCATGGCCTCGATTTAGTATGAGTGCGGTTGTGCTCTGCTGTAACTTTGTAATTGCAAGCCTATTTATAAGGATCTGGAGATGCCTGCCCCAGCTATCTGTCCACAGCTAGCTGTTTGCGTAGCACGCACTGCCATAGAGGTGAGTGGTGATTGTTCTCTCTGTGATCGTTGGAGGAGGAATCGTGGAGAGGCAATGTGGTTCGAGATTGGATAGGGTGATCGTCTAGGTGCTTCAGTTTTGGACACATGCCATTGGAACAGTTCCAAAACGTGAGTCACGCCGCGGTATGTCCTCAGTGTCAGGTACGGGATAACTTGAGGTAGGTATAAATCAAAATTTTACGGCGGAACACCCAAAAGTGACGGTAAAATGCAGGTCATAGGTCATTAGACTATACAAGTTGAATATTGAAGTAGAGCTTTTTTACTAGCTACTTCATTTATACAAGTTGAATAAACTAGAGCTGTTTTTCGACACATTCAACCACGAACTCCCACAGCACACATTCCTTCAGCACGACAACAAATTTGCCACTTATTGGAAAAGGGGTGCAGTACCCCCTGAACTATGAAATGGCCCACTTAATCCCACAACTCTGCAGAACCGAGTATTAGACCCCATACGGGCGTGTGAGGCTGTTTCTAAGCCGGTATTGGCCACGTGTAAGGTAACGGTAAGACACACTGGCAAAGTATGGCGGCTGCAGTCTATAATGACCCCTGGCACCTGGTCCGGTGTAGTCATTTCACCATGCCCATAGTCTATAATGACCCCTGGCACCTGGTCCGGTCTAGTCATTTCACCATGCCCATTCGTCTCCTCCTCGACCACGCCGCTGCATTGCGCTTCTTTTCTTTTTCAGACAGCGGCCACAACGGAACGGCGGAAGATCGACGGCATGAACTGACCATTGGAGGGTTGCGCGATGACCAGTGAAGGTTAGTGATCTACTGATCTTGTTTTCCGAAGAAAACTGTGCTTCGCCTTTTCTCCGTAGTGCTTGAGGCGGGTTTACGCGGGGGTTGAGGGTTTGATGAGAGGGAGGGGGGGATTTGGGCAAGGTATATTGGATTAGAGGCTGGATTCTCTAGTTATTTGTATGGATTATGTGTGCTCTTTACTGTAGGTATATGTTACAGTTGGTTGTATATGTGGTTCAACTGAAAAGCAGGTTTTTGGAAATTCAGAGCATTCCGTAGCATGTGCCAAAAAGTTAATTTTATCTGCATTATTTGTTTGTAGGAATGGATCCATTTGATTACTTCTCTGTGTGTTTCACTACCGTGGAAGAGTTTATTGGCAAAGGATGGATTTACAAAGGGGGGAAATAGGGCATGTCAACTATCTTACAGTTGAAGCTGTTAATTCCAAAGCTGAAGAAACATTTGCCACATCATGTTAGTTGTTCATACGAAGTGATGGAAAGGACTGAACTTTGTTGGAAGATTACTGTTGGTCAACTGCAAACTGGATTGGTTCTGACAAGAAACCTGCTTTGACAATGGCAAAGCACTGTACAAATGCTGGGGTAATGATTTGTATGCAAAAAATCCTTTGTCATTGCTCCAGCTCATAGAGATGGTATGTAGAAGCAGTGAATAATTCAGTGCATCTGCAGCAAAAAAAATGCTCCAATGCAACATGATCTGCAGCAAGAACCAACTCCAGAGAAACATAATAAAAAACCAGCTCCAATGCAACATGATATGCAGAAGAGAAGAAGCAGCAGGCCAACAACGGCTGAGAAAGGAAAGGGAATTAAGGTGGGCAGTGTTGTGAAGCAACTGATAGTAGTGAAGACAGTCACTTGTTCTTGAGAGAGATCGTGCTCAGAACAGAAGGTAGTGATGGTGAGGTGCAAACACTAAGAACCAAGAAGACCAAGCACATGGTATATGATGAGACAGCAGAAGTGGATGAACTTGAACTTGGCCGGGATTTCGTTCACAGTAGGCAATTCTAAGAACCAAGAAGACCAAGCACATGGTATATGATGAGACAGCAGAAGTGGATGAACTTGAACTTGGCCGGGATTTCGTTCACAGTAGGCAATTCAATTCTACAGGATATATGATGCGGACTAGTCAATCGATCAGTTACTACGTATAGGGATACTAGCCTACCCGCAGAAAGCAAATGCATGTGCCCGTGCCATTGTATTTGTACAACTGTAGAAGAAATGCATGTCTAGAACTCCATGAAAGAAACAAAATATTATTTTCAAATAAAGTCCTTGTAGAAAGCTACCGTTTAAGAAAGATGTATTGCCATACTTTACTGGAATTCAAATCCATCTCTCAAACTAATAAATAACTCGAACCACAAACTTGAAGAACTTCCCATGTGGCAACTATTACTTGTCATCTGTTCACTTTATTGTGGATTGTATCTATACTGTCATCTGTTCACTTTATTGTGGTGCATATGATCCTTTATTTAAAAATAGATATAAAAATATTTAAAAATTTAGAAAAATATTCACATGTATATGTTCATATTCTATAGTTTTGTGAAAAACTGATAGTTTTCAGGGGCGGTGCAAAAAAAAAAGACAAAAAAAACTTCACAAAATGGCATATTTTAGAACCGATTCTTGTCCTTTTTACATAGGCTACACAAGAAGTTGCTATTTCTTGAAACAACTTCATGAGCATGCAGGATGTGAGGATCTATATGTAACATTTTACTTTAGAATTTTTTTTAAAATTTAAGTGTCTCAAAAATACATTTCAAATAAAGGAAGAATATGCACGGAGGAGTCAAAACGCCTTGTCCAACAGCTGACCATTATCTTAAATAGTATTCCTCTGACAGAGTAGATTAGTACTAGCTCAAACATAAAAAAATGGAAGGAAAAAAAATAAAAAGTACTACCTCTGTACCAAATTATAAGATCGACATTAAAGGCCATTTCAGCAGGACAGAACGTTCTTATAATTCGGAATAGAGGGAGTAGTAGATAGAAGTCAGAAGCCACATCCTCTAACACCATCACAAACCACAGATCGTAAGCAAAAGACAAGTTGGTAAAAAACATCAACTACAAACTGGCAAATAATACATGACAAATAAAACTAACAAAACTGAAGCTATCCACAGCCACAGGAAAAATATATCACAAAAGTAACTAGTGATAAAAATGCTGCGCCAGCAGTAAGAACAATCACTTGGTACTGATGAATCCAGCCTAATTCTGTACAGAATAACGAGTGCAGAGACAATTGACATTTACAAATG
>QXEO01000177.1:959733-1054523 GCA_007115705.1 Dactylis glomerata | reverse complement strand
TCAGCAATCTCCACTGCTCGCTTGAGCCTCTTCCTCTCCTCTGCAATGATCAGAGTCTCGGCCAGATTGGATCCGGCGGTGGCACATGCCATCGAACGCTTGTAATCACCAATGATGGTGATCACTCCTTTGGGTCCCGGCATCTTCATCTTCAGATACGCCACATGCGTAGAGGCCATGAATTTTGCCAGTGCCGGTCTACCCAGCAAAGCATGGTAGGGGCTCTCCAGATCAACCACCTCGAACATGAGGTTTTCCACCCTTCAGTTATCCCGGCTGCCAAACATGACATCCATCCGGATCTTGCCCATCGGCGCACACGAAAGTCCCGGCACAATGCCGTGGAACGTGGTCTTGGTCGGTTTCCAGCATATTTTCCTTGATTCCCAGCTTCTCCATCGTATCTCGATACATGATGTTGATGCTGCTTCCATTATCAATGAGGACCTTGCTGAATCTTACGTTATTAGCCGGCCCGACGAATGTCGGATCCATCACCAGAGCATATCCGCCGGGATTTGGCATGATCCGGGGATGATCTGCCCTGTCCCAACCAACAGCCTGGTCAGACCAGTACATCAGCTTTGGCACAGCCGACATAACGGCATTCACCTCCAGACTCCGCCGGTACAAGCTCTGCTTGTCTGTTCTCTCGGTCTCAAAGACCATATAGCTCTGATCATACTCCTTGTACTCATTCCGGCCCGCTCCTGGGCCTCCGGCGTTATATTCCGGATTATAGCTCTGGTCCACTTGATTTACGTCGGCATTTCCGGCGTTGCTCTGATTCCCAGGATTAACCGGCCTAGGTGGGACTGCAATTGTATTCGCACCTGTCAACGGCGATGGAGCTGCCGGGACAGAGGGTCTAGCCGGTCCCCAGGGACCTGCACGACCTGCTAATATGTCGTCCAGCCACGAACAGTTCCTTGTCAAATGGTTTGCCGGCTTTCCCGGCTGGAATGTGTGAAACACACAAGGCTTGTCCATGGCAAGACCCACAGTATACTTCGGCCACTGCTTCTTCTGGCCGGTGGCTCCGCCGGCATTCTTGTTGGTCCAGACATTCTTCTTCTGGAATGGCTGTGCTTGCTGCTGCGGCTGCTGCTGAGGCTGCTGATAGTTCTCATATCTCGGACGCTGGCTACTGCCGGCGCCCCCTTGCTCTTCCTCCACAGCTGCAACTTGTGCTGCCCCATACCGGTAATCCGGCCGCTCATCTCTCCTCTTATTCCGGTTATCCGGGCGATAGTATTGCCCTGGTCTCCCGGCATTGCTGGTGTTCCCCTGGGTTTGCCCCTGTCCTTGTGAATCGAGACTGGGCTGCTTGGGATCTCCCAGAGCATAACTATCAGCGATCTTGATTGTTTCGGCCAGCGTGGCCGGCATTTGCCTCTGAAGCTTTTGCCACAGCATGGTGCCATGTTGGCACCCATGAGCGAACCACATGATGGCCTGCTGCTCATTGATTCCTTCGCAGGAATTGCGCAACGTGCACCACCTGGTCAGATAGTCACGGTCAGTCTCATTCACTCCTTGCCGGCAGTTAGCCAGCTGCTGCAGACGGTTGGGCCTCTTGTATGTGCTGGTAAAGTTCGACACAAACTGCTCTTCGAAATCAATCCAGCCGTTGATACTCCCGGCCGGCAAATTATTCAGCCATATCCTGGCTGGACCTTCCAACATCTGCGGCACATATCGTACCGCCCATCTGAGGTTTCCTCCGGCGATGTTCACCGTCGTGGAGTAATCCTCCAACCAATCTTCCGGCTTCGTACTGCCATTATATGTCCTCGCGCCACGCGCGAGCTGGAAGAAGTAAGGCACCGGCTCCCCCATAATCCGGGGTCCGAAACACATAGGGCCCGGAGCTCCTTGTCTCTCCACCAACTCTGATTGGTGGAGCTTGTCCAGCTTGAAACGTGCATCATTGGCTTCCAAGGACCGAGGTCCAAGCCGGGACGCTATTGGGCCTGCGATCATCTGCTGCTGCTGCTCCGGCTGATGCTGCTCACTATGCCGGCCTTGCTGATGCTGCTGCTGATATCCCGGCCTGGCAAGGGCGGAATTGCCGTCATCCTCTCGATGTCCCGGATGGCCTGCACCCTGCTGCTGCGCTGCTCCTCCGGCGCCCTGTTGCTGACGCCGGGCTGCACTGTTACTCCGGCCACCACCGGCGGCGCCTGCTTCATGCCCGGCCGGCACACTCTGGCCGGGCTTCTTGCTGCCGACATACTTGTCAGCTTGGCCGACATTCTTCTGCACCATCGCCTGCTTTCCGGCGGCAGCCGGATCGTACACCTGGATCTGCTTGTCCCGGCGGCCAGAGGTCACACTTCCGGCACGCCGGGCGCTAGGATGCGGGGACGAGGCTTGGCCCCTCGACCTCGCGCCGGCACCTCCCGCCGACACAATGTACTGGGATGCCCCGGCACCTGGGTTTGCCTTCTTAAAGGCCTCCTGCTGCTTTGTAGCTTCAGACAAAAGTTGGTTAAGCCGGGCTTGCTGCTCACGCAGTGCTTCGCCGGATAAACAAGATAAATCCTTAGCTACCTCGGCCGCCGCTCTAAGGTTCTTTACTGGCGAACTATAGACTACCTTAGGCACAGTACTAGTTGCAGTATGACTCTTATCTCTAGCATCTTTTCCTATCTCAGCATTAAGATTTCTGCCTCTAGTTCTAACCTCTTCTATCCGGCTAGGCCGGATTACTACAGGAGTAAAACCATGGGCTGCCTCATACTCACGGAGTTGCCGGTTAAACCGTTCGCGCTCCTGGTTCATGGCCAGGGCCTCGTCGACGAGGGCCTGACGAGATCCCTCCAGGACCTCCCTTGTCTGCTCCGGATCAACGCCGGATCGCACCGGCTCGAGAAGCCGGTCGATGATGGGAAGAAGAACCTCGCCCCTAGCCGGCACACCGGAAGTGCCGGCCAGGTTCTCCGCACGCTCCAACGGAGGACGCGCCGACCTCTTGACCTTCGGCGGCTCCGGAGGAGAAGCTCCGGCCGCTGCTGCTTTGCCGGCATCTTCCGCCGGTGGCACGGATGTGCCGGCCATCATCACCTCAGCCGACTCTACTGAGCGAGCGCTACGCCCAGCGTGAGCCAGCCGATGTGACGGAGAATCCGACGCCACCAGCACCTCCTTCCTGCAAATTCTCTCAGTTCCCACGTACACCTCGTGGGAACCGAAAGACATAATCCGGCCATCCCTGGGGAACGGCCGGCCACCGAGACAACCGGCGTTGTCACTGACGAAACTGAGCGAGCCTAGCCTCTGGACGAGGCCAGAGACCACGCGCACTCCCGAAGCTGCTATCACAGACCCCGTCCGAATGAACACTCCGCCCAGCATATCGATCTGATGCCCCACGGTGGGCGCCAAATGTCGTCGTGGTGAAACAACATATGCCATAGGATGGCTTAAATGGGGGTCGAACTAGATGCTGGAGGATTCGGGAGAGGGGAACGAGCTAAAAAGCACGACAGAAAGAGACACTGATCTACCCAGGTTCGGGGCTCTCGTAAGGAGATAACACCCCTACTCCTGCTCTACTGATTGTATATATGGGTCGATGTAGTACACAACAATGGTGCTTCCAAGCTCTCTGCTAGAGAAGGAAGATGAACTGCTAAGTGTAGGAGTACAGTGTGACCAATCTACCTTCAACCTTCCAACCTTCTTCCAGCCACCACCCCTCTACCAGGGCTCCCTATGCCACCTTATATAGTGGTGGCCAGGGTTACAACGGTCATAGAAGACCAGGAGACACCAACTACACTCCAAACAGGACTTGCTGTCGAGGGCAGACGCCCACGACTTTCTCCCTGATTGCTCTCGATGGGACTCCCCTTGCTGTACCTTGTACCTCTTGAACTGTGACCTTACCATTCTGAGGTAAGCTTGTACTTGTGCACAGTGAGGGTAGGTAACCTCCACTGTGCACCCTGCCATCTTACTCTGCTACCATGCTTGGATGTTTTCTTCCTTGATTGTAGGGATGCGACACCTTGGTTGACTTAAGTATCCCGGATATGACCGTTGGCCATACCCAGGACTTATATGCCGGACCAACGACCTACGAGGGTCGGGTAATCCGGCCTCCCCTGCTCCTGCACAACACACAAAATACTTAGGCCGGCATATCTGAGTATATGCCGGCACACCTATACTAGTATTCCGACTATACCGGCATATCCAGACACCAGCCGGGATATATATTATATGCCGGCCTGGCCGAGGCTCTTATATTCCGGCCAGGCCCTTCCTTGATAACCCGGCATAAAGTCAATCATAGACCTTGTGTCTTTCTACTCTCTTGACCCTACCGGGGGTCATCCCCCCGACAGGACTAAGGATATATATTATGAATGACAAAGTGACACATAGTTCATTGTAAAGTGTTACATTGATACTAAGTTTGTCACAAGATACAAATTAAGTTTATCTCAATTTTAGCTATGTGTTTAGGTGGCACAATGTAATGGAAGGAAGTTCCATATTGGATTTGGATGAGTTCCAAAGTTAAGACATTGTGATGGATTCTACAACAAAGGTTGAGTATATGGCTGATTTAGAAGTAACAAAAGAGGGCATTTGTGTCAAGAAGTTTGTTATCAAACTAGATGTAGCTCCAAGATGGCTATTACTATGAAGATCTATTGTGCGACAATAGTGACAACATGATTTTAGCTAAAGGAACTAAGGTCTCACCTAAGGACCAAATTTATACCCAACTATCTCATTTGAGAATGAGTGATGCGTAGAGATGCAAAGACATGCAAATACACACAGAACTAAAAGTGTCAGATCTGGAGATCAGGTTTACCACATGCAACGCGTACAGATAACACGTGAATGCCATAAGTGTTATATACGCAAGTATCAACTAGATTATTGACTCTAGTGCAAGTGGGAGACTGAAGGGAATATGCCCGAGAGGCAATAATAAAGTGGTTATTATCATATTCCATGTTTATGATAAATGTTTATTTCTCATGCTAGAATTGTATTAATCAGAAATATTAATACTTGTGTGATTAATAAACCAAAAGGTTCCTAGTAAAGCCTCTCTTTTATACTAGCTCGTTGATTAACTGATGATCAAGGTTTCCTGATCATGAACATTGGATGTTGTTAATAACGAGGTCATACCATTAGAACAATGATGTGATGAACACTCACACCCATAGTACGAATAGCAATACGATCAAGTCATCAAGTTTCATTGCTATATCAAACTCTTACGAAGTAGTTCTAATCCTTAGACCATGAGATCATGTTAATCACTGATACCGGAAGGATACTTTGATGATATCAAACGTCACACCATAACAGGGTGATTATAAAGGTTGATTTGGGTATTTTAAAAGTATTAGTTGAGGCTCAGGGATCAAGAGTGGAATTTATCTGACCCGATGACGGGAAGATATTCACAGGGCCCTTCTCGGTGATATTGCATTGGAATCGCTTGCAAGCATGTGACTAGGTTACGGGAATGCATTATCACGGAACGAGTAAAAAGACTTGTCGGGAACGAGATCGAACTAGGTATGGTTGATACCAAATGATCGGATCTTGGACAAGTAATAATATCGCGAGACAAAAGGAATTAACTATGTTCGTTATTGGTTCACATGATCACTAGTTCATCGTTGAGTAAGTGGGAGTCGTCATGGATTTCCAGATCCCGTCGATGATTATTGATCAGAGAGGAGTCTCGATCATGTCCATGTTATTCATGAACTGTAGGGTGACACACTTAAGGTTAGCCATCATTTTTGAGTGGATACGATACTCCGATCAAATTACAGGACATCATGAGGGTTGTTTCAGATAAGCGCCGAAACTGTTTCGATATATTGAAATAACTCAAGGGGGTATTTGTTAATGATTGTTAATTGATTGAATTAACAAATATTAAAGAAATAAAAATGTTTTATTAATTCAATTAGTGTGAATTTTAATTAGCTTGAATGTCATGCAAAATTAAATGGGGGGTTACCTCATGTTGATGAGGGGGTTACCACCATGAAGAGGGGGTTACCACAATGAAGAGGACCATAAAGAGGAGGAGAGGCTCTCCTTGGCCGACCACCCCCCTAGGGGGCTGCCCCCTTCCTCTTCTATAAAAGGACCCCTCTTCTCCCTCTTCACACACTTCTTGATCCCCTCCCTTCCTCCCAAAGTTGCTGCCCCAAATCAGTCTTGGCTTAGCGAAGCTCTGCTGGATTGTTAGTTCGAGATTCACACACTTGGAGAAGTGAGTGTTGGAGTGTCCGGTGGATCCCTTCTTCCGCTGCCCCGCTGGACCGAGGGCGTGGACGAGACGACGACAAGCCATACATGTGACCGAGTATGGAGGCACCGCCGGTTGTGGCGCCGTGTACACGATCTCGAGATCGTCAAGTGAACCACTACGTCGACTACGTCAAGTGAACGACTACGTCGACTACGTGCGTCTTCGTCGAGTCTCCATCGGCAACGTTTGTGCGGGAACGTAATCCCCGCTACCGATCTTTGAGGGTTAGTTAATCGTTGCTTCCATCTCGTAGATGATCTTGACTAGTTTTGTGTTCATGCGTAGGAAATTTTTTATTTTCTATGCTACGAACCCATCAGAAAGGTGCTGAAAATCCTATTGCTGACAATTTGTCTAGATTGGAAAACATTTCTTTTGATCCTATTCCTGTTAATGATAGTTTTCCAAATGAACAGTTGGCTTCAATAAATGTAACTTTGAGAGAGTATCCTTGGTATGCTGATTATGCTAACTTTATTGTTTCCAAGTATTTGCCGCCAACCTTTTGCAGCTCAGCAAAGAAGGAAATTCTTTTAGGACTTGAGGCACTACTTTTAGGATGACCCACACTTATATAAAGAAGGAGTTGATGGTATTATGCGAAGATGTGTTCCAGAATATGAGCAACAAGAAATATTGAGAAAGTACCATGGTAGTGCTTATGGAGGACATCATGCCGGAGATAGAACTGCACAAAAGGTTCTACAATCAGGTTTTTATTGGCCAACCCTTTTTAAAGATGTTAGAAAGTATGTTTTATCTTGTGATGAATGTCAAAGAGTTGGTAATATTTCTAGACGTAATGAAATGCCTATGAATTATACTCTTGTTATTGAACCATTTGATTGTTGGGAATTTGACTTTATGGGTCCTTTTCCTCCTTCAGAAGGTTATACTCATATACTTGTTGTTGTTGATTATGTTACCAAGTGGGTAGAAGCCATACCTACGAAAAGTGTCGATGGTGAGACCTCGTTAAAAATGCTTAAGGATGTTATTTTTCCTAGGTTTGGTGTACCTAGGTATCTTATGACTGATGGAGGTTCTCATTTTATTCATGGTGGCTTTAGAAAAACTCTTGCTAGATATGGCATTAATCATAGAATTCCTTCTGCTTATCTTCCCCAAACTAGTGGGCAGGTAGAGCTTTCAAATAGAGAGATCAAGTCTATCTTGCAGAAGACTGTAAATAGATCTAGGAAAAACTAGGCTAGCAAGTTAAACAATGCTTTATGGGCTTATAGAACTGCTTATAAGAACCCCATGGGCATGTCTCCTTACAAGATGGTTTACGGAAAAGCATGTCACATGCCCTTAGAATTAGAACACAAAGCTTTTTGGGCAGTGAAAGAGCTTAATAGGGATTTTAAACTCGCCGGTAAGAAAAGGTTGCTTGATTTGAGTTCCTTAGATGAGTGGAGAAACGAAGCTTATGAGAATGCCAGGCTTTTCAAAGAAAAAGTCAAGCAATGGCATGATAAGAGAATTCTTAAGAGAGAGTTTCATGTTGGTGAGAAAGTTCTATTGTATAGGTCTCGTCTCTGATTTTTGCAGGAAAATTACTCTCAAAATGGGAAGGACCCTATGTTATTGAAGAGGTGTACTACTCAGGTGGGATAAAAATCGCTTCATTAAAAGATAACACTACACAAGTGGTGAATGGGCAAAGACTCAAACATTATATTGCTGGAGATTCTTATAATGAAGATGTTGATGTCATTCAAATGGTGACTCCGAAAGAATTCATCCAGGACAATATGCAGGAACCTGCAGAGTTCGTTTTCGAATAGGTAACAATTCTAGTTAGAAAAGGTTCGCGTTAAACTTTTCTATTAATATTTTTATTGTTTTTATTAAATATGAAAAATCACGAGATGAAAACGGGCAGGATACGGAGTCCGGTGGCTCCTCACCACCAAGGGGCGCGGGCCCACCCCAGGCCGTGCCGCCCTGTGGTGAGAGCACCCCGGAGTTTATTTCCGTCCCGGTTTCCTCCTGTGATTACGTTTCAATGTTTAATTTTTGCCTATATAACCCCCCGGATTGCCCAAGGTCTGTATATCGTGTTTTTGTCGTGTTTTTTGTTTTGAGCTATTTCTGTCAGGAGTTGATCTCAGTTTTAGGAGCATCATAGACTCTGCAAGCAATGACAAGGAGAACTCTCTTGCGGACATCATTAATCCGTACATGAGGGATCTGAAGATGCATCCGAAGGAGTTGTCACTCAAGGATGGGAAGTTGCAGATAGAAGATGTCCAAGGGCCTACAGGAGAAGGGAGTCTCGAAGCCAGGATGGAAGCGCTGGAGCAAGAAGTTTTTAAGTAGAAAAAGATGGTAGAACGCGAGGTGGACATCATCCATAGGATAAATCAAGAACTCATCGCCAAGCACAAGAAGGAGACCGCAGAACTCTGGGATGACATCTTGTCACTCCATGAGACCACCAACAAATTACAAGCACAACTCTACGATTTGCAGAACCAAAACTATGAGTATGAAGCTAGGTTTAAACAAATGAGTGCTGCTGCCAGTTTCAGGATATTGGAAACCAAGACATCTTTCCTTGATGGGGAACTGATACGTCTCCAACGTATCTATAATTTTTGATGCTCCATGCTTGTTTTTACACCATTTGCCTATTGTTTCGTTACACTTCGTGGCACTTTTATGCATTTTCCGGAACTAACCTATTAACGAGTTGCCACAGTGCCAGTTCCCTGTTTTCTGCTGTTTTTGTGTTTCAGAAGTGATACACTGGAAATATTCTCGGAATTGGACGAAACAAGTTCCTGAAGTCCTATTTTACCCGGAAGCTTCTAGAGATCCGAAGAAGAGTAGGAGGGGGGCCACCAGGGCCCCACACGCTAGGGCGGCGCGGCCAGGGCCCTGGCCGCGTGAGCCTGGCGTGAGGGCGCCTGGCTCCTCCTCTGACATCGCCCCTTCGCCTATAAATACCCCCCGACGGAAAAACCTAAGTACCCGATCAGTTTCCAGAACACATCGCGATCCACCGCCGCCGTCGACCCGAAGATCGGGATGGTCTAGAAGCTCTTCCCGGCACCCTGCCGGAGAGGGGAATCGCCACCGGAGGTCTTCTTCATCGCCATGCTTGCCTCCGGAGCGATGAGTGAGTAGTCTACCTTGGACCATGGGTCCATAGCAGTAGCTAGATGGTTGTCTTCTCCACCATGTGCTTCATGTTTAGATCTCATGAGCTGCCCTACATGATTGAGATCACCGTTATGTAATTCTACATGTTTGGTTTGTTGGGATCCGATGAATATTGGTGTTTATGATTAAGTTGCTGTACTGAATAGTATCTTATGTTATCTCTATGTTGTTTATGATCTTGCATGCTCTCCGTTGTTAGTAGCTATCTTGGCCGAGTAGTTGCTAGTGACTCCAAGAGGGGGTATTTATGCTCGATAGTGGGTTCATGCCTCTATTTAACCTGGGGGAGTGATAGAAACCTCTAAGGTTGTAGATGTGCTGTTGCTACTAGGGAGAAAACAACATTCATATGCTCAAGGGCATATGCTTTGTTTACATTACACACTTTGCTTAATGCAATTATCTGTTGTTCACAACTTAATACTTGTGGAGTTCTCGGATTGATTCACCACAAGTGGATTATTAGTCATAGATGCAGTTGGATGGCGGTCTATGTATTTTGTTGTAATGCCCAGAGTAAATCTCATAGTGATCTTCTTGACATATCACGTTAACTTTATTCTATCAATTGCCCAACTGTAATTTGTTTACCCAGCATATGTTATTTATCTTATGGAGAGACACCACTAGTGAACTGTGGACCCTGGTCCTATTTCCATCATATTGCTATCAACTGTTTACTTTACTCGCACTTTTTACTTTATTCGCATACTCTATTGTTTTCCACTCGATACGCTCATAACCTTTGTTTCAAGCAAACCGGTGAGATTGACAACCTCATCGCAAGTTGGGAACGAAGTACTTGGTTGTGTTGTGTGCAGGTTCCGCGTTGCAGCTAGCAATCAAAGCTTGGACGAGGCGCGATATATAAATTGTCCGGGGCTGTCGCAAGCTAGCAAGCATCACCTTCAGTCGTTTGTCTCTCCTCTCCAAGAACGATAAACCTTGGTTTCTTAACTGAGGGAAAATTAGCTGTTGTACTCATCACACCTTCCTCTTGGGGTTCCCAACGGGCTGGTTTTTCACCACGCACAAGGACCGTCTGCCACACGCCAGTAGGAACCTCTGCCTTGGAAGTCTGATGATGATAAAGACTCGCCACCACTGCTGAAGGAGTAATTCGTCATTGGTATATGCATTCCCTTGGCTTGTTCCAAGCTTGGGGGAGTGCCGCGGTATGACATCATTATCTTTTACTCATTTACTTTTCAAGTAGAGTCATATCATGAATAGAGAAGTTATCTTATAGAATAGTTTGCAGTGTGGAAGTATCTGCTGGTGCCAAGGTGACGTGTAGCAGACGGTCCTTGTGCATGGTGAATAACCAGCCCGTTGGGAACCCCAAGAGGAAGGTATGATGAGTATAGCAGCTAGTTTTCCCTCAGTTAAGAAACCAAGGTTTAATCGTTCCTAGAGAGGAGAGACAAACGACTGAAGGTGATACAGACTGGCTTAGAAACACTCCAACAAGGGCGCTGTTTAACGATTCTTGTTGACTCGTCTTTGGCCAGAAGCAACGTGGAACCTGCACACAACACAACCAAGTACTTTGTTCCCAACTTGCAATGAGGTTGTCAATCTCACCGGTTTGCTTGAAACAAAGGTTATGAGCGTATCGAGTGGAAAACAATAGAGTATGCGAATAAAGTAAACAGTGCGAGTAAAGTAAACAGGTGATAGCAATATGATGGAAATAGGATCGGGGTCCACAGTTCACTAGTGGTGTCTCTCCATAAGATAAATAACACATGCTGGGTAAACAAATTACAGTTGGGCAATT
This sequence comes from Dactylis glomerata, assembly GCA_007115705.1. Taxonomy (NCBI): domain Eukaryota; kingdom Viridiplantae; phylum Streptophyta; class Magnoliopsida; order Poales; family Poaceae; genus Dactylis; species Dactylis glomerata. The sequence goes on along the minus strand of QXEO01000177.1, from coordinate 1,043,268 downwards.
GATAGAATAAAGATAAACGTGATATGTCAAGAAGATCACTATGAGATTTACTCTGGGCATTACAACAAAATACATAGACCGCCATCCAACTGCATCTATGACTAATAATCCACTTGTGGTGAATCAATCCGAGAACTCCACAAATATTAAGTTGCGAACAACAGATAATTGCATTAAGCAAAGTGTGTAATGTAAACAAAGCATATGCCCTTGAGCATATGAATGTTGTTTTCTCCCTAGTAGCAACAGCACATCTACAACCTTAGAGGTTTCTGTCACTCCCCCAGGTTAAATAGAGGCATGAACCCACTATCGAGCATAAATACCCCCTCTTGGAGTCACTAGCAACTACTCGGCCAAGATAGCTACTAACAACAGAGAGCATGCAAAATCATAAACAACATAGAGATAACATAAGATAATATTCAGTATAGCAACTTAATCATAAACACCAATATTCATCCGATCCCAACAAACCAAACATGTAGAATTACATAACGGTGATCTCAATCATGTAGGGCAGCTCATGAGATCTAAACATGAAGCACATAGTGGAGAAGACAACCATCTAGCTACTGCTATGGACCCATAGTCCATGGTAGACTACTCACTCATCACTCCGGAGGCAAGCATGGCGATGAAGAAGACCTCCGGTGGCAATTGCCCTCTCCGGCAGGGTGCCGGGAAGAGCTTCTGGACCCTCCCGATCTTCGGGTCAACGGCGGCGGTGGATCGCGATATGTTCTAAAAAAGTGATCGGGTACTTAGGTTTTTTCCGTCGGGGGGTCTTTATAGGTGAAGGGGCGATGTCAGAGGAGGGGCCAGGTGCCCTCACGCTAGGGTGGTGCGGCCCAGGCCCTGGCTGCGCCAGCCCTGTGTGTGGGGCCCTGGTGGCCCCCCTCCTACTCTCCTTCGGATCTCTGGAAGCTTCCGGGTAAAATAAGACTTCAGGAACTTGTTTCGTCCAATTCCGAGAATATTTCCTGTGTATCACTTCTGAAACATAAAAACAACAGAAAACAGGGAACTGGCACTGTGGCCACTCGTTAATAAGTTAGTTCCAGAAAATGAATAAAAGTGCCACGAAGTGTAACGAAACATTAGGCAAATGGTGTAAAAACAAGCATGGAGCATCAAAAATTATAGATACATTGGAGACGTATCAAGCATCCCCAAGCTTAACTCCTGCTCGTCCTCGAGTAGGTAAGTGATAACAATAGAATAATTTTTGAGGTGACATGCACCTACACAATCTTGATCATGTATGTAAGCATTTGCGAGCTGGGATCATAAGAACTTAAAACATGGGCATGAAAGATATAATCTTGACAATAAGAACTTAGCAACCATGTTGTAAACATGCAAATGAACACAAACAAAAGATCATGAAAATGAAATAATGAAAGTCAAACATGCGTTCAAATCATAAGGAAAAACATACAAATGGTTTTCAGCTTGTCCTTCATGGAGAGCAAAACATAAATGCATAGGACACCTTCAAGTTTAAAAGGGCGGCTAGATACAAATAATTTGAGAACAAGTGAAACCAACAATATGAATCAATCAATGAACTTTGGGACAATGCATATTATACTAAGAATGACAACTATGCTCTCTTAATGGTGCATAAAGAAAGAAGGTGGTGACTCAACATAAAAGTAGAAGAAAGGCCCTTCGCAGAGGGAAGCAGTGATTGCAAGTTTTTAACCTTCAAAAATTATGGTACTTACCGGCTTTGAGCTCTTATTGCCCCCATCATAAGCATCTTGAATGGTTAAAGTTAATGCGAGAACAATTATGATGCATATGCTTGACAAATCACAAGTTGAAAACCTCGTGCCCTGTGAATACGAGTACCCAAACCTCATGCTACTTTACTTAGAGTCCCAAGCAAGGCTATTGTCATTGTAAGTATATGCATATCATTGAGAACCGCCAATGGGGTACCTCCATGCCCAATGACATGGAACAAGCCCACACCAAAATGACAGGACAAGCAGACAATGAACACCTCGACATCTCTTTTATTTGCCATTTGTTTAGCTTTTTATTGTGAGATGCGTCGTCGAATGTTCACCATGGGTATGCTACAAATTTCCACCATGAATTATGCATGGCTTAGATTAGCGGCCCGGCGTTTCCCTAACATATATACAAACTCCATGATCCCCACAAGATTCCCAATTCATTTCACACCGCGGGCATCCATAAACAAAAGATCACGATATCAACTCAAATAAGAAGTGCAATGTTGAAAGCTTGTCCATGACTGCATGCCTGGGCTAGTCTCCAACTTACAACTTGCAAGCATAACAACTCAACATAAGAGACCACAATGTCAAATTTTAAGAACAGGAAAAAGTAAAGTGTGCCTTCCGGTTCGTGAGAGCTTTACTAACCGAATTTCGCATAACACTGGTAAGAGTTTAATTTGAAGAGAAAATAAAAGCAAGTCAAATTTACTTGGAATAGCAAATTGCTAGTAGGTATGTATGGTGGACACTTTGGATAACTTTGGCTTTTAGGAGTTGGATGCACGAGTAGAGCTCATACTCAGTACAAGGCGAGGGCTAGCAAAAGACTGGGAGCGACCAACTAAGAGAGCAATAATGGCCATAATCATGCAAAGCGACAAAGCGACATTAAAAGAAGCATAAGATGGCATCAAAAGTCAAAAACTAAATGGTCATAGAGGCTATTGGCGACTTTGTAAGAGTCTAACATGTGTGAGCATGCGCCAAGTCAACTCAAATAAAGCATCAAGGAGAAAACCAAAATAATGCTTCCATACAATAAAAACAACGCATGATTTTTTCAAAGGCTCATTAAGCAATCTCAGTTATTTGAGACAAGTCATGCTACAGCAAAACAACTAAGCATACTATCAAAAATACATCAAGCATGACATGAAAAAGCCTAAGCCGCAGTCTACACAAGCTCCTTGTACCACTATTTTGCACAAAGCTTTTTCTCTTTTCCAACACCATTTGAAATTTTTATGAACACCTCTTTTGATGAAAACCAATAAAGATCAGAGGCAAAAATACACCTTGATGAAAAGATATGATAAGGTCTGATCGCAAATCAAGGCGAAAACGAAAACCAAAAGCAGTAGCGGAAAAAGAAGAATACTCGATTTTTAAATAAGAGTGAAAACTAGAGTGTTCTTGGCAAATGAAAACGAGTACATCTCCTCCAAAAGAAATTTGTTAGGGTCCAACCATTTATTGCAGCAAACAAACAAACTAAACCAACTAATAAAACTAAAGCAACTGACGCTCCAAGAAAAACACATAGTGCATGAAGCAATAAAAATATAGTGTTTTGAAAGGTGACCTGATTTTTGCCGATGAAGAAGGGGTGCCTCGGGGGCATCCCCAAGCTTTGACGCTTGTACTTCTTGGATATTTCTTGGGGTGATGCATGGGCATCCCCAAGCTTGAGCTTTTGTCCATTCTTCAACTCATCTCATCATTTTCCAATCCCTACACTTGAAAACTTCCTTCATACAAAACTAAACACAATTTTATTAGCAACATTAGTGCAAGCATAACATATAATCAACCTCTTTTTGCTTCAGGTTTCAACTCAAAACCACCACATATATAGTAAATACTACTGTAGCAACTTCTCCAAAAGTTCCGTGATCAAAAGAACTCAAAAGAAAGCGATAAAGTGGCAAACACAAATATTGGCAGAAATCTGTCAAAACTGAACAGCTGACAAAGGTCGAATTTTTGAGGGTTTTTCTGTTGCTCAAATCAAAAAGTGTTCAACTAACGAAAGTTTGGATATAACCTGGGACATATGCACAAGAAATCGCAGGTCCAAAAGATATACAGAGAATTTATACGAATTTTTACGGTGCAGCACCGAAAACAGTTTTAGGACAGCAACATCCCCAAATCTTTACCTCACTCGAATTAGAGGCTTCTCTTGGCACAAAAACAAAATAAACAAGATAAGGAGCGGTAATTATAGTAGTAATGACTTCCAAGACTCAAATAAAAGAAAAAGTACTGAAAAGAAACATTGGGTTATCTCCCAAGAGTGCTTTTCTTTGACGCCTTTGAGCTAGGCGCAGAAAATTGCGAGTCAAGTAACATCAAGTGATGAAGCATTAAGATCAACTGCAGAGATCTTTTCAACAATGAAGGAAAATGTGTCCAACTGAGTTTTTGAAAATCCTTTATGATCACGCTTTGGCACACTGCTTTCATCGAAAGGATTTTTAGGACAAATCCAACTGGAATTCTTTTCCCGAGCATCATGAATTCCAATAAGTTCATAAGGTATTGGCACTCTAAAATCATCGGGTGTACCAACAACTACAGGTGAGCCAAGCTTATTAAACTTCTTAAAAACTTTCCTAGCCTTAATTGCAACATCTCTAAATTCTATGCGCAAAGTTTCCAAGATAAAGGCTTTCTTTTCGGGATCCTCAATTTCATGGAGCTTAAGGAACATGTATTGCATGAAAGGATTAAGACTAGCAAACCTAGCTTCTAACATGTGAACTAAATAAGCAGAAGCAACTTCATAACTAGGAGCTAGCTCAACCAAAGACTTTTCCTCAACTTCCTTATGCATACTAATGTGATTAAAGAACTCCTCAATGTTACTTTTGCCAATAATCGAACCACTACCTACCGAGAGGTCCTCCAGAACGTACTTAGGGATCAACATGATGAACTAAAAGTAAAGAAATAACAACTACCAAGGATTCTAATTTTTTTTGGGTTTTTGATATAAAACGATGCAGGTAAAATAAATAAATTAAAGCAAAGCAATAACAAAGTAAAGGATGTGCGTGCGAAAACTCCCTCGCAGAAGTCTTCTACTTCCTCCCCGGCAGCAGCGCCAGAAAAGAGCTGGTGCCTAGTTGACGAGGGAGCTTCTTCTTCTTCTTATTTCCCCGGCAATGGCGCCAGAAAAGAGGCTGCTGGTGCCAAGGTGACGTGTAGCAGACGGTCCTTGTGCATGGTGAACAACCAGCCCGTTGGGAACCCCAAGAGGAAGGTATGATGAGTATAACAGCTAGTTTTCCCTCAGTTAAGAAACCAAGGTTTAATCGTTCTTGGAGAGGAGAGAAAAACGACTGAAGGTGATGCGGACTGGCTTAGTAACACTCCAACAAGGGCGCCGTTTAACGATTCTTGTTGACTCGTCTTCGGCCAGAAGCAACGTGGAACCTGCACACAACACAACCAAGTACTTCGTTCCCAACTTGCGATGAGGTTGTCAATCTCACCGGTTTGCTTGAAACAAAGGTTATGAGCGTATCGAGTGGAAAACAATAGAGTATGCGAATAAAGTAAACAGTGCGAGTAAAGTAAACAGGTGATAGCAATATGATGGAAATAGGACCGGGGTCCACAGTTCAATAGTGGTGTCTCTCCATAAGATAAATAACACATGCTGGGTAAACAAATTACAGTTGGGCAATTGATAGAATAAAGATAAACGTGATATGTCAAGAAGATCAGTATGAGATTTACTCTGGGCATTACAAAAAAATACATAGACCGCCATCCAACTGCATCTATGACTAATAATCCACTTGTGGTGAATCAATCCGAGAACTCCACAAATATTAAGTTGCGAACAACAGATAATTGCATTAAGCAAAGTGTGTAATGTAAACAAAGCATATGCCCTTGAGCATATGAATGTTGTTTTCTCCCTAGTAGCAACAGCACATCTACAACCTTAGAGGTTTCTGTCACTCCCCCAGGTTAAATAGAGGCATGAACCCACTATCGAGCATAAATACCCCCTCTTGGAGTCACTAGCAACTACTCGGCCAAGATAGCTACTAACAACGGAGAGCATGCAAGATCATAAACAACATAGAGATAACATAAGATAATATTCAGTATAGCAACTTAATCATAAACACCAATATTCATCGGATCCCAACATTCCAAACATGTAGAATTACATAATGGTGATCTCAATCATGTAGGGCAGCTCATGAGATCTAAACATGAAGCACATAGTGGAGAAGACAACCATCTAGCTACTGCTATGGACCCATAGTCCAAGGTAGACTACTCACTCATCGCTCTGGAGGCAAGCATGGCGATGAAGAAGACCTCCGGTGGCGATTCCCCTCTCCGGAAGGGTGCCGGGAAGAGCTTCTGGACCCTCCCGATCTTCGGGTCAACGGCGGCAGCGGATCGCGATGTGTTCTGGAAAAGTGATCGGGTACTTAGGTTTTTTCCGTAGGTGGGTCTTTATAGGCGAAGGGGCGATGTCAGAGGAGGGGCCAGGTGCCCTCACGCCAGGGTGGCGCGGCCCAGGCCCTGGCCGCGCCAGCCCTGTGTGTGGGGCCCTGGTGGCCCCCCTCCTACTCTCCTTCGGATCTCTGGAAGCTTCCGGGTAAAATAAGACTTCAGGAACTTGTTTCGTCCAATTTCGAGAATATTTCCTGTGTATCACTTCTGAAACACAAAAACAGTAGAAAACAGGGAACTGGCACTATGGCAACTCGTTAATAGGTTAGTTCCAGAAAATGCATAAAAGTGCCATGAAGTGTAACGAAACATTAGGCAAATGGTGTAAAAACAAGCATGGAGCATCAAAAATTATAGATACGTTGGAGACGTATCAGTATCCTCCTTAGTAGGTTATCTATGTATTCCTTGGTGTGAGTTGCGGTAATGAAATATTAATGAGAAGTTGTATCGTTTACTTTCTGTACACTTTATTTTAGTTTGCAATTTTTCTTATATGATTAGTCTTGTTGATTAGTATTGTATCACTTTGGGAGCATGAGTAAATTTAGTTGGTTTTGGGAAACTTAGCTTGGTCAGTAGCAACATTACCTTGAGGTTTGAGTAGAAACGAAGAAAGAAGTGTTGGTACTTACATCATTTCAGCTTTCCTTCATGTTTGGCTCATAAGCATTAGTATTCTCAAGTTAAAATCATTGTACTTTCAAGGAAGATTGCATGATTGTTCCCATCATATGTATGTATGTTTGTTTGTTTCATGCAACTCTTATGCTTGCTACCCAGCCTTGCTAGCCAAAAACCTGTACTGAGAGGGAATACTTCTCGTGCATCCAATTCCCAAAAACCAAGTTACTTCCAAAGAGTCCATTATAAATCCCTATGCATGGTATTTCAAGCCATTCCAAGTAAACCTACAAATACTTCTCATTTTGTGCCACTGTTTTTAGCTCATGAGGACGTACTGGTTGGGTTTGTTATCTTCCATACTAAATTACGTACCCCTCGACTAGGCAGCTTCATCTGCTCATCATTAATTTGTAAGGGAGCTGGTCAGACCATTGTAATCTAAAAAAAAGAGAAAGAAAAGAAAAAGGCACTCCTCCATGGTTTGTGAAAGTTGGTGGGCACCCGATGGAATCGGTTAGCCATGGTTTGAGAAAGGAAAAGGTGGGGAGGAGTGCCAAGCTATAAAAGAGCACCAATGTGCCAACTAATCAATATCTTGGAACCGCTCTCACTTGTTTAGTATGGAAGATATCAAGAACTCCGTTGTTAGTCGTTGACAAAAGCAACCACCTCTCAAAATAACTTTTATCTCTGTTTTACAAATGAAAATCTCTAGCACATGTTTAATCCCTCTTCCCTCTGCGAAGGGCCTATCTTTTAATTTTATGTTGAGTCAACCTATTCCCTTCTATCTCAAGCAAGCATTTGAGTTTTTATGTTTCACTCATCCATATGTTGATCCATTCAATCATGTTTACTATCTTCCTTTGTTTAGTGTAATGCTTTTATCTGAAGGAATATATCTTTGAAAGCTTTCGATGATTGCAAAGAGTTTGTTTCGTTGAGCATATGGTTTTTGCTATATTAGCTCTGTTATGAAAGGCTCCATTCAAAAGTAAGAATAGTTTGTTCATTGTTCTCTGACCAGGAACTAAGGTTTTCCATCACCAACTATGATTTACCTTATGCAACTTTATTTGTGATGCCCTTTTACTTATTGCAAGTCTATATTATATGGAGGGAAGTTACTGTCTATTATAAATTGCGCATTAGTGAATGTGATGCTTCTTGTCCGTATTTTGATTATCGACACTTCACTCCATAAACCTGTGGTCATGTTTACCGAGTTCAGTTTTCGCTTGGGGACAAGCGAGGTCTAAGCTTGGGGGGGTTGATACGTCCATTTTGTATCACTATTTTATATCATAATTTACTGATATTCATTGATATATTTCATATTTAGAGATGATACTTATGTTGTTTCCTCTGTTTTTACATGTTTGATGATCATTGGAGGATTTGCTACCGGAGTCAGGATTCTACTGGAAAAAGGACTGTCAAGACACCATGTTTTGGAAGATCAGGAAATTCCAGAAAAATACCAGAAAATTATATTTCGCCAGAAGACTGAAGGAGCCAGAAGGAGGAGGCGAGAGGAGCCACAGGGTGGGCTCACCACCAGGGGGCACGACCCCACCCCTGGCCGCATCGGCCTGTGGTGTGGCCACCCTGGCCCACTACTACCATCGCCCCTTTGCGTATATCATCATCCTCGAAAACCTAAGTGAAGGGGGGCTCAGAGATAGACACCGCCGCATCTGTGGGACAGAAAACACCAGAGAGAGAAAAGCTCTCCAGCAGGCAGGAATCTGCCGGGGAAATTCCTTCCCGGAGAGGGGAGATCGTCGCCATCGTCATCATCATCGCGCTGGACTTCATCGGGATCATCATCACCATCATCCCCATCACCAGCACCTTCATCTTCGCCATCACCACGCCATCCCGCTGTAACATCTTGGGTTGAATCTTGTCAAATTCTTAGGGGAAACTTTCCCAGTGTTGATTACTCTTGTGGTTGATGCTATTGAGTGGAACCGTTGAATTAAGGTTTATGTTCAGATTGTTATTTACCATTATTTCACCTCTGATTATGATCCATATGATGGCTTGGGAGTAGTTCATTTAGTTCTTGAGGACATGGGAGAAGTCAAGATGTTAGTAGTGGAATTATGTTAAGTATTATTTAATGGTTCGATATTTATTTGTTGTGGTGCTATTTCACTAGTGGTGTCATGTGAACGTCGACTACATGATACTTCACCATTTATGGGCCTAGTGAGATGCATTGTGTATTTGGCTACTAATTGTGGGGTTGCTGGAGTGACAGAAACCTAAAACTCTGTTAGGAAACCATTGCACCAGGGAGCGTAGAATCTTAGAGTTTAAGGCTGTGGTTAGATTTATCTTAATTACTTTCTTGTAGTTGCGGATGCTTGCAAGGGGTATAATCACAAGTGTGTATTTATCCTAGTAAGGGTAGTGCGCTAGCACAGGTTCACCCCCATAACACTTATCAAACCAATAAAGATTATTTAGCGGTATGAAGCGAAAGCACTTAACAGAAACTCCCGTGTGTCCTCGAGAATGTTTGGTCATCATAAGTTACACAACCGGCTTGTCCTTTGCTCCAGAAAGGATTGGGCCACTTGTAGCAATTATTATTATTGTCTTTTATTTATTTGCACTTTATTTATTTGCATTACCAAATACCCCTGAAAACCCGTTTGCTAGTATTTATAGTGAATCCTTGATCAAAACCACTTGTCAACACCTTCTGCTCCTCGTTGGGTTTGACACTCTTATTTATCAAAAGTACTACGATACACCCCCTATACTTATGGGTCATCAGAAGGATGGCCGATCTATTGGCTAGAAGGAAATTGTATCCCTCTTTTATTCCAAATTCTATCCTCCAAGTGAGATTCATAAAGATCAGAATCAAATATATAATTTTTGGCCTCGTAATGGAGAGAGTATTGCCCAAGCGTGGGGGAGATTGAAGTCAGTAATGCTCAAATGTCCCATTCATGAGCTCTCTAGTAATATTGTTATTAATAACTTCTATGCAAGGCTTACTCTTCACAACAAGGATTTATTGGATGCTTCTTGCTCTAGATCATTTACACGTATGAAAGAAGAAGCTAAATGGGATCTTCTTGACCGTATTCAAGAAAATACTGAAGGATGGGAGAACGACAAAGGTAGAAAGTCAGGTATAAATTATGATTATGAATGCATTAAAGCTTTCATGGGAACCGATAACTTTCATAATGTTAGTGCTGTTTATGGTCTTGATTCTCAAATACTTGCTAGCTATTTTAAGGCCTTTGCCTCTTATCTTGATGTTCCAAAGAAGGATTGGAATAAGTACCATGCGCCTTATAAAGATACTACTAGTTGTGTTCCTTTTAGAATTACTGAAGTTTGTATTGTTGATCTCATTTTGCCTGAGCCTTATTTTGAGAAAACGCCTTTCCTTGCTAAGGTAAATGAGCATTCTATGTTAACTAGTGTGCTTAATAAAAGTGCAAAGAAAGCTTTAGAACCTGATGAGCAAATAACTGTTAAGTCTCCTATAGCTATAGTGAAGGACCTTGTTACTAAAAATGTAGAAGATGGACATATTATCTTTTGTGAAGATGCTTCTAACATTGTTTCACATCCTAGTAGATCTAGGAAAACAAATGTTCCTGTGCTTTCTATCAGGATTGGTGATCATTGCTATTATGGTTTATGCGACATTGGTGCAAGTTCAAGTGCTATTCCTTATGAGCTTTACAGAGAAATCATGCATGAAATTGGTTCTTGTGAACTAGAAGATATCGATGTGGTTATTCAGCTTGCTAACAGAGAGACTATCTCTCCAATTGGTATTGTTAGAGATGTGGATGTTTTATGCGGTAAGACTAAGTATCCTGCTATTTTTCTAGTACTTGGTTCAGCTGCTAGTTAAACTTGTCCTATTATTTTTGGTAGACCCTTTTTGAATACTTGTGGCGTTGTTATAGATTGTAAGAAGGAGAAAATTTTGAATAAGTTTGATGGAGAATCTTATGAGTTTAATTTTTCTAAGTTTACCAAAGCTCCTTATGAAACTGAATTGCCTAATGAAGATTTTAGAGTTGAACAACTTGCCTCTATTGCTCTCGCTCCTAACAATGCTTTGCAGCAATATATGGAGGACCACGAAAGTGAGATCTTCAGGGAAGAAAGAAATGAGATTCATAAGATTCTTCTTCGTCAACCAGAGATGCTTAAACACAATTTACCCATGGAGGATTTGGGTACCACTTTGCCACCTAATGAAGATCTTGTTTTTGATTTAAAGCCCTTAGCCGATGATCTTAAATATGCTTATATTGATGATAAGAAAATATATCCTATTATTATTAGCTCTAAACTTTCAAGGAAGGAAGAAGAAAGGTTATTGGAAATATTGAGGAAACACCGAGGAGCTATGGGATATACTCTTGATGATTTAAAAGGTATTTCTCCTACTATATGTCAGCATGCTATTAATATGGAGCCAGATGCAAAGCCAGTTGTTGAACATCAATGCTGTTTAATTCCTAAGATGAAGGAAGTGGTAAGAAATGAGGTATTGAAACTCCTTGATGCTGGTATTATTTATCCTATTGCTGATAGTAGATGGGTTAGTCATGTGCATTGTGTTCCTAAGAAAGGAGGAATTACTATTGTGCCTAATGAGAATAACGAGCTTATTCCTCAGAGGGTAGTAGTTGGTTATAGGATGTGCACCGATTTTAGAAAGGTCAAGGTTACTAAGAAAGATCATTACCCTTTACCATTTATAGATCAAATGTTAGAGAGGTTATCTAAGAAAACTCATTTTTGTTTTCTTGATGGTTATTCTGGTTTCTCTCAAATTGCTGTTAAAAAGCAAGATCAAGAGAAAACCACTTTTACTTGTCCTTATGGAACTTATGCTTATAGACGTATGCCTTTTGGTTTGTGTAATGCTCCTGCTACTTTTTAAAGATGCATGTCTCCTATTTTTCATGGATTTTGTGAAGAAAATGTGGAGGTATTCATGGATGATTTCTCCGTCTATGGAACTTCTTTTGATAATGGTTTGCACAATCTTGATAAAGTTTTGCAGAGATGTGAAGAAACCAATCTTGTTCTTAATTGGGAGAAATGCCACTTTATGGTGAATGAAGGAATTGTTCTTGGACATAAAATTTCTGAAAGAGGTATTGAAGTTGACAGGGCAAAAGTTGAAGCAATTGAGAAAATGCCCTATCCTAGGGATGTTAAAGGTATTCGTAGTATTCTTGGTCATGCTGGTTTTTATAGGAGGTTTATTAAAGATTTCTCTAAGATTTTAAAGCCTCTTACTAATCTTCTTCAAAAATATGTACCATTTGTTTTTGATGATGATTGTAAGGAAGCTTTTGAAACTCTTAAGAAGGCTTTAACTACTGCTCCTATTGTCCAACCACCTGATTGGAATTTACCCTTTGAATTTATGTGTCATGCTAGTGATTTTGCTGTAGGTGTTGTTCTTGGACAACGCGTAGATAAGAAGTTGAATGTTATTCATTATGCTAGTAAGACTATTGATTTTGCTCAAAAGAATTATGCTACTACTGAGAAAGAGTTTCTTGCTGTTGTTTTTGCATGTGATAAGTTTAAACCTTATATTGTTGATTCAAACATTACTATTCATACTGATCACGCTGCTATTAGGTATCTTATGGCAAAGAAGGATGCTAAGCCTAGGCTTATTACCTGGGTGTTACTTTTATAAGAGTTTGATTTGCATATTGTAGATAGGAAAGGTGCTGAAAATCCTGTTGCTGATAATTTGTCTAGATTGGAAAACATTTCTTTTGATCCTATTCCTGTTAATGATAGTTTTCCAAATAAACAGTTGGCTGCAATAAAGGTAACTTCGTAAGAGAGTCCTTGGTATGCTAATTATGCTAACTTTATTGTTTCCAAGTATTTGCCTCCAACCTTTACAGCTCAGCAAAGAAGGAAATTCTTTTATGACTTGAGGCATTATTTTTGGGATGACCCACACTTATATAAAGAAGGAGTGGATGGTATTATGCGAAGATGTGTTCCAGAATATGAACAACAAGAGATATTAAGGAAATGTCATGGTAGTGCTTATGGAGGACATCATGCTGGAGATTGCTACTGGTTGATGGCGTGTGGTCAACGTGGGAGCAGACGTCCTTGTGCGTGGTGGATAACCAGCCCGTTGGGAACCCCAAGAGGAAGGTATAATGAGTATAGTAGCTAGTTTTCCCTCAGTTAAGAAACCAAGGTTTAATATCGGTCAGGAGAGGAGAGACAAACGACTGAAGGTGATGCGGAACCTGCACACACACAAACAAATACTTTGTTCCCATCTTGCGATGAGGTTGTCAATCTCACCGGTTTGCTTGAAACAAAGGTTATGAGCATATCGAGTGGAAAACAATATAGTATGCGAGTAAAGTAAACAGTGCGAGTAAAGTAAACAGGTGATAGCAATATGATGTAAATAGGACCGGGGTCCACAGTTCACTAGTGGTGTCTCTCCATAGATAAAATAACACATGCTGGGTAAACAAATTACAGTTGGGCAATTGATAGAATAAAGATAAACGTGATATGTCAAGAAGATCACTATGAGATTTACATTGGGCATTACAACAAAATACATAGACCGCCATCCAACTGAATCTATGACTAATAATCCACTCCCGGGGATATCAATCCGAACACCCCAGTAGTATTAAGTTGCGAACAACAGATAATTGCATTAAGCAAAGTGTGTAATGTAAACAAAGCATATGCCCTTGAGAATATGAATGTTGTTTTCTCCCTAGTAGCAACAACACATCTACCACCTTAGAGGTTTCTGTCACTCCCCCAGGTGAAATAGAGACATGAACCCACTATCGAGCATAAATACCCCCTCTTAGAGTCACTAGCAACTACTCGGCCAAGATAGCTACTAACAACGGAGAGCATGCAAGATCATAAACAACATAGAGATAACAAAAGATATAATTCAGTACAGCAACTTAATCATAAACACCAATATTCATCGGATCCCAACAAACCAAACATGTAGAATTACATAACGGTGATCTCAATCATGTAGGGTACCTCATGAGATCTAAACATGAAGCACAGAGTGGAGAAGACAACCATCTAGCTACTGCTATGGACCCATAGTCCAAGGTAGACTACTCACTCATCGCTCAGGAGGCAAGCATGGCGATGAAGAAGACCTCCGGTGGCGATTCCCCTCTCTGGCAGGGTGCCGGGAAGAGCTTCTGGACCCTCCCGATCTTTGGGTCGACGGCGGCGGCGGATCGCGATGTGTTCTGGAAATCTGATCGGGTCCTTAGGTTTTTTCCGTCGGGGGGTCTTTATAGGCGAAGGGGCGATGTCAAAGGGGGAGCCAGGCGCCCTCACGCGGGGCCTGCTCGGCCAGGGGCCTTGTCGGGGGGATGACCCCCGGTAGGGTCAAGAGACTAGAAAGACACAAGGTCTATGATTGACTTTATGCCGGGTTATCAAGGAAGGGCCTGGCCGGAATATAGGAGCATCGGCCAGGCCGGCATATATGTATATCCCGGCTGGTGTCTGGATATGCCGGTATAGCCGGAATACTAGTATAGGTGTGCCGGCATATACTCAGATATGCCGGCCTAATTATTTTGTGTGTTGTGCAGGAGCAGGGGAGGCCGGATTACCCGACCCTCGTAGGTCGTTGGTCCGGCATATAAGTCCTGGGTATGGCCAACGGTCATATCCGGGATACTTAAGTCAACCAAGGTGTCACATCCCTACAATCAAGGAAGAAAACATCCAAGCATGGTAGCAGAGTAAGATGGCAGGGTGCACAGTGGAGGTTACCTACCCTCACTGTGCACAAGTACGAGCTTACCGCACAGAGGTAAGGCCACAGTTCAAGAGGTACAAGGTACAGGGATATGGCGTCCCATCGAGAGCAATCAGGGGCGAAGTCAAGGGTCTCTGCCATCGCCACCAGCTCCTGTTTGGAGTGTAGCCCTTGTCTTGTGGTCTTGTATGACCGTTGTAACCCTGGCCACCACTATATAAGGTGGCACAGGGAGTCCTAGCAAAGGTGGTTGGAAGGTTGGAAGGTGGTCAGCTGGAAGAAGGTTGGAAGGTTGAAGGTAGATTGATCACTCTGTACTCCTACACTTAGCAGTTCATCTTCCTTCTCTAGCAGAGAGCTTGGAAGCACCATTGTGGTGTACTACATCGACCCATATATACAATCAGTAGAGCAGGAGTAGGGGTGTTATCTCCTTACGAGAGCCCCGAACCTGGGTAGATCAGTGTCTCTTTCTGTCGTGCTTTTTAGCTCGTTCCCCTCTCCCGAATCCTCCAGCATCTAGTTCGGCCCCCATTTAAGCCATCCTATGGCATATGTTGTTTCACCACGACGACATTTGGCGCCCACCGTGGGGCATCAGATCGATATGCTGGGCGGAGTGTTCATTCGGACGGGGTCTGTGATAGCAGCTTCGGGAGTGCGCGTGGTCTCTGGCCTCGTCCAGAGGCTAGGCTCGCTCAGTTTCGTCAGTGACAACGCCGGTTGTCTCGGTGGCCGGCCGTTCCCCAGGGATGGCCGGATTATGTCTTTCGGTTCCCACGAGGTGTACGTGGGAACTGAGAGAATTTGCAGGAAGGAGGTGCTGGTGGCGTCGGATCCTCCGTCACATCGGCTGGCTCACGCTGGGCGTAGCGCTCGCTCAGTAGAGTCGGCTGAGGTGATGATGGCCGGCACATCCGTGCCGCCGGCGGAAGATGCCGGCAAAGCAGCAGCGGCCGGAGCTTCTCCTCCGGAGCCGCCGAAGGTCAAGAGGTCGGCGCGTCCTCCGTTGGAGCGTGCGGAGAACCTGGCCGGCACTTCCGGTGTGCCGGCTAGGGGCGAGGTTCTTCTTCCCATCATCGACCGGCTTCTCGAGCCGGTGCGATCCGGCGTTGATCCGGAGCAGACAAGGGAGGTCCTGGAGGGATCTCGTCAGGCCCTCGTCGACGAGGCCCTGGCCATGAACCAGGAGCGCGAACGGTTTAACCGGCAACTCCGTGAGTATGAGGCAGCCCATGGTTTTACTCCTGTAGTAATCCGGCCTAGCCGGATAGAAGAGGTTAGAACTAGAGGCAGAAATCTTAATGCTGAGATAGGAAAAGATGCTAGAGATAAGAGTCATACTGCAACTAGTACTGTGCCTAAGGTAGTCTATAGTTCGCCAGTAAAGAACCTTAGAGCAGCGGCCGAGGTAGCTAAGGATTTATCTTGTTTATCCGGCGAAGCACTGCGTGAGCAGCAAGCCCGGCTTAACCAACTTTTGTCTGAAGCTACAAAGCAGCAGGAGGCCTTTAAGAAGGCAAACCCAGGTGCCGGGGCATCCCAGTACATTGTGTCGGCGGGAGGTGCCGGCGCGAGGTCGAGGGGCCAAGCCTCGTCCCCGCATCCTAGCGCCCGGCGTGCCGGAAGTGTGACCTCTGGCCGCCGGGACAAGCAGATCCAGGTGTACGATCCGGCTGCCGCCGGAAAGCAGGCGATGGTGCAGAAGAATGTCGGCCAAGCTGACAAGTATGTCGGCAGCAAGAAGCCCGGCCAGAGTGTGCCGGCCGGGCATGAAGCAGCAGCGGCCGGTGGTGGCCGGAGTAACAGTGCAGCCCGGCGTCAGCAACAGGGCGCCGGAGGTGCAGCGCAGCAGCAGGGTGCAGGCCATCCGGGACATCGAGAGGATGACGGCAATTCCGCCCTTGCCAGGGCGGGATATCAGCAGCAGCATCAGCAAGGCCGGCATAGTGAGCAGCATCAGCCGGAGCAGCAGCAGCAGATGATCGCAGGCCCAATAGCATCCCGGCTTGGACCTCGGTCCTTGGAAGCCAATGATGCACGTTTCAAGCTGGACAAGCTCCACCAATCAGAGTTGGTGGAGAGACAAGGAGCTCCGGGCCCTATGTGTTTCGGACCCCGGATTATGGGGGAGCCGGTGCCTTACTTCTTCCAGCTCGCGCGTGGCGCGAGGACATATAATGGCAGTACGAAGCCGGAAGATTGGTTGGAGGATTACTCCACAGCGGTGAACATCGCCGGAGGAAACCTCAGATGGGCGGTACGATATGTGCCGCAGATGTTGGAAGGTCCAGCCAGGATATGGCTGAATAATTTGCCGGCCGGGAGTATCAACGGCTGGATTGATTTCGAAGAGCAGTTTGTGTCGAACTTTACCAGTACATACAAGAGGCCCAACCGTCCGCAGCAGCTGGCTAACTGCCGGCAAGGAGTGAATGAGACTGACCGTGACTATCTGACCAGGTGGTGCACGTTGCGCAATTCCTGCGAAGGAATCAATGAGCAGCAGGCCATCATGTGGTTCGCTCATGGGTGCCAACATGGCACCATGCTGTGGCAAAAGCTTCAGAGGCAAATGCCGGCCACGCTGGCCGAAACAATCAAGATCGCTGATAGTTATGCTCTGGGAGATCCCAAGCAGCCCAGTCTCGATTCACAAGGACAGGGGCAAACCCAGGGGAACACCAGCAATGCCGGGAGACCAGGGCAATACTATCGCCCGGATAACCGGAATAAGAGGAGAGATGAGCGGCCGGATTATCGGTACGGAGCAGCACAAGTTGCAGCTGTGGAGGAAGAGCAAGGGGGCGCCGGCAGTAGCCAGCGTCCGAGATATGAGAACTATCAGCAGCCTCAGCAGCAGCCGCAGCAGCAAGCACAGCCGTTCCAGAAGAAGAATGTCTGGACCAACAAGAATGCCGGCGGAGCCGCCGGCCAGAAGAAGCAGTGGCCGAAGTATACTGTGGGTCTTGCCATGGACAAGCCTTGTGTGTTTCACACATTCCAGCCGGGAAAGCCGGCAAACCATTTGACAAGGAACTGTTCGTGGCTGGACGACATATTAGCAGGTCGTGCAGGTCCCTGGGGACCGGCTAGACCCTCTGTCCCGGCAGCTCCATCGCCGTTGACAGGTGCCAATACAATTGCAGTCCCACCTAGGCCGGTTAATCCTGGGAATCAGAGCAACGCCGGAAATGCCGGCGTAAATCAAGTTGACCAGAGCTATAATCCGGAATATAACGCCGGAGGCCCAGGAGCGGGCCGGAATGAGTACAAGGAGTATGATCAGAGCTATATGGTCTTTGAGACCGAGAGAACAGACAAGCAGAGCTTGTACCGGCGGAGTCTGGAGGTGAATGCCGTTATGTCGGCTGTGCCAAAGCTGATGTACTGGTCTGACCAGGCTGTTGGTTGGGACAGGGCAGATCATCCCCGGATCATGCCAAATCCCGGCGGATATGCTCTGGTGATGGATCCGACATTCGTCGGGCCGGCTAATAACGTAAGATTCAGCAAGGTCCTCATTGATAATGGAAGCAGCATCAACATCATGTATCGGGATACGATGGAGAAGCTGGGAATCAAGGAAAATATGCTGGAACCAAGCAAGACCACGTTCCACGGCATTGTGCCGGGACTTTCGTGTGCGCCGATGGGCAAGATCCGGATGGATGTCATGTTTGGCAGCCGGGATAACTGCAGGGTGGAAAACCTCATGTTCGAGGTGGTTGATCTGGAGAGCCCCTACCATGCTTTGCTGGGTAGACCGGCACTGGCAAAATTCATGGCCTCTACGCATGTGGCGTATCTGAAGATGAAGATGCCGGGACCCAAAGGGGTGATCACCATCATTGGTGATTACAAGCGTTCGATGGCATGTGCCACCGCCGGATCCAATCTGGCCGAGACTCTGATCATTGCAGAGGAGAGGAAGAGGCTCAAGCGAGCAGTGGAGATTGCTGAAACGGTCGTGGCCGGCAAATATATGCCGGGCATGACAAATCCCGGCGGCAGTGCTTCTTTTCAAGTAGGCAAGGAAGTCAAAAAGGTGCCGCTGGATGAAGCTTTCCCGGAGCGCCATGCCCTGGTTGGGGCAAGTTTGGATCCCAAATAGGAAAGCGAGCTCATCAGCTTCCTCCGTGAGAATCGGGATATCTTTGCATGGTCTACTTCGGACCTGCAAGGTGTGCCGAGGGAGCTGGCTGAGCACGCATTGCACGTGAGACCCGATGCTAAGCCAGTGAAGCAGCCGCTCCGGCGGAATGCCGGCGATAGAAGGAAAGCCATATGGGAGGAAGTGGCCAGGCTCTTAGCCTCTGGCTTTATCAAGGAAGTACTTCATCCGGATTGGGTGTCTAATCCGGTTTTGGTGGAAAAGAAGAAAGATGAGCCCGTCATAGTGAAAGTATGGCGGATGTGTGTTGATTACACCAACTTGAACAAGGCATGTCCTAAAGATCCATTCCCGCTGCCTCGGATCGATCAAGTGATTGATTCCACAGCCGGATGTGAACTGTTATCATTTGTAGATGCCTATTCTGGTTTCCACCAGATCCCCTTGTTTGAGCCAGATCAAATAAAGACATCCTTTATTACCCCGTACGGGGCTTATTGCTATCTCACTATGCCGTTCGGTTTAAGAAATGCCGGCGCAACTTACCAAAGGTGTATGCAAAAGTGTTTGCACGATCAGATAGATAAAAATGTGCAGGTATATGTCGATGATATCGTCATAAAAACCAAGGAGAGCAAGACTCTCATAGATGATCTCCGGGAAACCTTTGGGAACCTGAGGAGATTCCGGATGAAGTTGAATCCGGCTAAGTGCACCTTTGGTGTGCCGGCGGGCAAGTTGCTCGGTTTCCTTGTTTCCAGCCGGGGTATTGAGGTGAATCCCGGCAAGATTCGTGCCATAGAAAGGATGAAGCCGCCGACAGATTTGAGGGAAGTACAGAAGTTCACTGGGTGCCTCGCATCCCTGAGCCGCTTCATAAGCCGGCTGGGAGAGAAAGCTCTGCCGTTATATCAGTTGATGAAAAAGTCCGACACATTTGTCTGGACAACGCAAGCAGATGCAGCTTTCAAGGAATTGAAACAATTGTTGTCAACAGCGCCGGTATTAGCGTCTCCGATGCCCCGGGAGCCAATGTTGCTCTATATAGCGGCAACCAACCGAGTTGTCAGTGCTGTGGTGGTAGTAGAGCGAGAGGAAGGAGGCAAAACCGTGCAGCGGCCGGTATATTATCTGAGTGAAGTCCTCTCCACCTCAAAGCAAAATTACCCCCACTATCAGAAGATGACCTATGGTGTCTATATGGCGGCTAAGAAGCTCAAGCATTACTTCCAAGAGCATCCAATCCGGGTAGTGGCCGAGGCCCCTATCTCGGAAATTATAGGCAACAAAGATGCCAGCGGCCGGATAGCAAAGTGGGCAATAGAGCTTTCACCATATACACCGCAGTACGATAAGAGGGATACAATCAAGTCCCAGGTCTTGGCGGATTTCTTTATTGACTGGGCCGAGATACAGTATGAGCCACCATTGCCAGATGCCAATTATTGGAGGATGCATTTCGATGGGTCCAAGACAATCCATGGCTTGGGTGCCGGCATAGTTCTCAGTTCACCAAAGAATGACCAGCTGAGATACGTCCTGCAGATTCACTTTGCAGCATCAAATAATGTGGCGGAATATGAGGCACTTGTGCATGGCCTGAAGGTGTCTAAGGACATAGGAATTCGCCGGATTATGTGCTTCGGGGATTCTGACTTAGTGATTCAGCAGTGTTCCGGCATATGGGACGCGCATGATGCTAACATGGCATCATACCGTTTCCTAGTGCAGCAGTTAAGTGGTTACTTTGAAGGTTGTGAGTTCCGGCACGTTCTCCGGGCTCAGAACGATGCAGCCGATGCATTATCCAAGCTGGGGTCTTCCCGAGATTCAATCCCGCCCGGCATTTCGCTGGAGCATCTGAGGAAGCCATCGATCAAACCCTCGCCGGAGTCATCCTCCATTTATGTCCCGCCAGGTCCAGACGAAGCAGTTCCAATGGAGATAGATGCCGGAGCCAGACGGATAACCCGGGGACTGTTTCCTCAGTCCCGGGGACTGGGCCGGCATATGCTGTTAGTACAGTATTCCGGAGCAAAACTAAAGGCAAGGGTAAAATGTGCCAAGAGGTTGTGCCGGTATACCCGGGGACTGCTCCGG
This sequence comes from Dactylis glomerata, assembly GCA_007115705.1. Classification (NCBI taxonomy): domain Eukaryota; kingdom Viridiplantae; phylum Streptophyta; class Magnoliopsida; order Poales; family Poaceae; genus Dactylis; species Dactylis glomerata. The sequence goes on along the minus strand of QXEO01000177.1, from coordinate 1,022,384 downwards.
CATACCCGGGGACTGATTCTTCAGTCCCGGGGACTTCGCAGCCCATGGAGATCGATTATGTGTCGGTCGAAATGATGGAAATAGATCAGGCAGTGTTCACTGTCAGGGAAGTGCCCTCATGGGCACGTCCTATCATGAACTTCATGGTGGATGGTCAAGTGCCGGCGGATGAAACCGAGGCCCGCCGGGTTATAAGGAGATCCAAAGCGTATACCATCATCAACAAAGAAATATACAAGAGAAGTACCACCGGAGTATTGCAGAGATGTGTCGAATCTGCGGAGGGTCTGGAGATGCTCCGGGAAATTCACCAGGGGGAGTGTGGTCACCATGCTTCGTCCAGGGCATTGGTGGCAAAGGTATTCCGGCATGGCTTTTATTGGCCAACGGCACTGCAAGAGGCAGAAAACTTGGTCCGGAAATGTAATGGGTGTCAAAGATATGCCCACCAGATTCATCAGCCGGCATCTGCCCTGAAAACTATCCCAATAACCTGGCCCTTTGCTGTTTGGGGCCTGGATATGGTCGGGGCTTTTAAGCCGGCCAGAGGGAAAATGACCCATATCCTGGTCATGGTGGACAAGTTCACCAAGTGGATTGAAGTGAAGCCCATAAGCAAGTGTGATGGTCACACAGCAGTGAAATTCTTAAAGGATATAATCTTGAGATATGGTGTTCCTCATAGCATCATCACTGACAATGGGTCAAACTTTGCCCAAGGGCCATTTGCCAGATTTTGTGAGGAGGTGGGAATCCGGCTGGACGTTGCGTCGGTTGCCCACCCTTGTGCCAATGGCCAAGTAGAGAGATCGAATGGGCTAGTATTATCCGGCATAAAACCCCGGCTGATAGAGCCCCTGGAGAAAACTCCGGGATGTTGGCTAGATGAGCTGCCAGCAGTGCTGTGGAGTTTAAGAACAACTCCGAATAGATCAACAGGCTACACACCATTTTTCCTGGTGTATGGAGCAGAAGCTGTGCTTCCAACAGATGTAATACATGATGCACCAAGAATAGTGCTATATACTGAGGAAGAGGCTAAAGAAGCCAGAGAAAATGATGTTGATCTGCTAGAGGAAGCAAGGGAAATAACTCTGTCAAGAACAGCAGTATATCAGCAGAACCTCAGACGCTATCATGCGCAGAAGGTAAATCCAAGGAGATTTCAAGAGGGAGATCTAGTACTCCGGCTAAAGCAAGGAACAGAAGGCCGGCATAAGTTAACTCCTCCATGGGAGGGGCCATTCATTGTGAGCAGAGCTCTGCACAATGATGCCTATTATCTTATAGATGCGCAGGACCCCAAGAAGAATAAGGCGGACAGGTCCGGAGAAGAAACCAAGAGGCCATGGAACATAGCTCTACTGCGCCCCTTTTACTCCTGAGCAACACAATGTATGTATTTCCATATTTTCCTTTGTATGCCGGCGTGTTGTGCCGGCACAAGACTAATGAATGAAATACCGGCATCCCGAAGAAGCCGGGTAACTAGCTCCGAGGTATATTTGTTGTTTATTTACAGTTTTTGTTATATGCCGGCTGGCTTTATTTGAATGTTTCCTATGTCGGCCTAGTAATGTGTCGGCACCAAAGGCCACTCTTCGACTCAGCTGCTGTCCGAAACCCGGCTTCATGGCTAGCAAGAGTAGATGCCGGAGATTGTCTACACATGGAAAACGGCTAAGGAAATACAAAGCAAGCGAACCGACATTTTCGTTAAAGCTAAAGTTAAAATTTAAAGTGTCGGATGATTTGAAGTCTAAGTCTCAAAGTTAAAGTACTGTATGTTCGAGGAAGCAACCTTGAGACTCATACGTCGAAAGCCAATTAAGGTAGACAAGTAGCCAAGGTTGTGAAATTGAGGAAACAGGAAAACAACTCGGTGACTTAGCCAAAAGATGATCCGGCATTAGTAACAAGCAAACCAAGATAAAACTTGTTCAGGAAGCAAACCAAAGGAAATTAAACGTGTATATTACAACTGCACCCGGCATACCGGGGATCTGATAAAGCTTAAAGTGTTTTTGGTGCAAAGATTCAAGGGGCAGACGCGGGGCCGCCAGCAGGTGGAGCAGTAGCAGTCGAGATGTCGGCCTCAGGTGTGCCGGACCCAGCAGATGGAATGGAGCCGTCGCCTCCGCCCGGGGCAGATGCCTGTTCCGGAGCTTCAGTGTCGGCTTCCTCAGCTTCATCTTCATCTTGGCTGGAGTCGGAACCCTCAGCAGCAGCAGATGTCCCGGCATCGTCATTCTTCTCCGGCTCGCGGATGTCCCGGACGAATTTGTCGGTGTCGGCATAGTCCACATAACTATGGGCCAACTCCTTGCGGCGACGGATATGATCCGGATCCGTGGTCCAGATGGATCCTTCGCGCACGGTGCGCAAAGTCTCCAAGTCTGCCTTTTCATACCAAGACAAGAAGTAGCTGAGGGCTTCGTCAGCTCCAACCCTCGCGCCGGAATCTCGCCACTCCCGGAGGCGAACCTTGGCAAGCTGCAGGTCGTTGCCGAGGTCAACCGGGTCAGTGGGAGTCCTTTGTCCCGGCCAGAGGGCAGAGAATGCCTCCTGGGCGCCGTAGAAGAGCTCTTCAGTGTAAAGGGTCATGGCCTCCTTCCGGGACTGCAGGGCCAGCAGCTGCTCCGACATGTCCCAGTTGGGCGAGTCAACCGGAACACCCCGGTTTTCTCGGTCCAACTGCAAAGCCCTCTCAACGTCAGCGACGGAAGCGGGAAACATGCCTGCAGAATAGAAACAATGTTAGCAAAAGGAAAATATGTCGGCATAGATGCTATGCCGAAAAAGATTACACTATGTCGGAAAGGATAAAAGGGGAAAGGATTTGAAGCTTACGGGCAAGGTCGGCATTCAGCTGTGCAACTGTAACCTCCCATTTGGTGGCCTGCTCCTTCAGGCTATCCAGTTCAGCGTGGGCGTTGGAGGCATCAGTCTCGGAGGAAACAAGCAGGGTCTGGGTTTTCTTCAGTAGGCCCTCCCTCTGTTCCTTTTCGTCCAGCAGCTCGGTGATCCGGCCCTTCAACTGCTCAACCTCGGCCTTGTGACCGGCATCCCGGTCGTCCAGTTGCTTGGCCACATCCACCGAGGACACACAATCCTGGTGGCGTGCCTCCAGTGCAGCCTTCTCATCTGCAAAGATTTCAAGTTAAAAGGATTTGAAGAAAGAAAACAGTGACAAAGAGTAAAGGATTTGAAGTATAAAGTAGCTATCCGGGTAACAGCAGGATCCGGCATACCAGTAAGCTCTTTCACCCTCTTGAGAAGCTCGGTGACTTGCGCTTCGGCACCAGCTGAAGAATGTCGGCACAAGGTTACGTGTCGGCAAGAGTAAGCATTGCAAAGTAAAGAGAGGAAAGATATCCGGCATACAGCAGTATGTCGGCAAAGATTACCTTTCTGGGACAGCTCCTGCTGAAGCTTGCTGTGTGCGTCAGATAGCTTCCGGTGCTCGCACACCAACTCATGGAACATGTCGGCCCGGGTGTTGTTCATTTGCTGCAAAAATGCCGGGATTTGAAATGTCAGCAGAGAAATTTGACATGATAATTAAAGTGAAGATTTTATCAAGTGATCATTCTTTTAAAGACCCGGCACAGGTGCTGCGCACCTATCCCGGCTCTCGGTGACTAGGATTTGAAGCTCGAATCGAGCTTATATCCCGGTCAAGAGGATTTGAAAGATAATAGAGATGTGAAATTGTTAAAGACCCGGCACAGGTGCTGCGCACCTATCCCGGCCCTCGGTGACTAGGATTTGAAGCTCGGATCGAGCTCATATGTCGGCAGTTAATTCAAAAGAAGCTAGCTAAAGGACTATGAGAAAATCCCGGATGTCCATATCCCGGACAGCCGACATTTTCGGGGACTGGGGATATGTGTGTAAATAGAGAGGACTTACGTTGGTGGCATCGGCCAACTTGTGAAGTCTTTGCTGGAGGCTGAGGAGCTCGCTGGCGATCGGTATGGGCTTCGCTGCCAGGAAGTCGCTTGGGTCGCCACTGGTCTTGGCTTCGGCCAGCTTCTTGCTCCTTGAGTCCGCAGTGTCCATGTTGCTGGCGTCGTTCCATTTGATGCACTGCTCCTTAAGAGAGCCGAGGCTCTGATCACTTTTCGTCGCAAGAGGGACGAGGCCCTCGAGTTCTGGGGTGTCGAAGAAGCTGGTCCGGTACCCCGGCCGGGCTGCTGCCCTGCCAAGATGCAGGGCCAGAGCAGAGCTGGTCCGGGACGCTGCCTTAGGAGGAGCAGTTGCGGCAGATGGTGTGCCGGACTTGGCCGGCTGAATCTTCAACGTGCCGGTCTGGGCCGGTGCAGTGGTCTTGGCCCGGGCAGTGGACTTGGCCGGTGCAGTGGTCTTGGCCGGTGCAGTGGTCTTGGCCGGTGCTGGGGTCTTGTCAGCTGAAGGAGTCTCGGGTGCGGGCTGTTCCGGCGCGGCCGGTGCTTCTTGGCCAGCAGAGGCAGGATCCGGGATAGTCCGGACTTCCGGCACTAAAGGGCCTTTACCCTTGGTGTCTGCTCCGGCGGCTTCAGTTGTGCCGGCGTCGCCGGTGGGCGCGCCGGAGTCTGGTACTTCTTGGTGGGCTCCTATGTCCATGTGGACATCAGGAGCCGGAGGTTCCTGTTGAGCCCCCGAGTCCATGTGGACGTCGGGGGCAGAGGTGTCTTGTTCCGGCGGAGGAACGTCCTTCGCCGGGGAGGAGGTCTTGTCGGGCGCAGGCGAGGATGCCGGCGCCGGGGAGCTCGTGTGACTGGCAGAGGGAATGTCGGAGGTAGCAGGGGCAGCGGGCTTGGTAACCTTCGGGTCGCCGCTCAAGCCAGAAGCTTGTTCCGGCTCAAGAGGAGCACTAAAAGAGAGAAAACACCAAGTCAGTAATACAAACAAGAGATATGTCGGAGGAAATGCAAAGAAAAGGAAATTTACCCCGAAGCAACAGGCCTCTGTTTCTTCTGTTTGGGCACGCAGACCTTCTGCCTTTTCGACCTCTGAGGTATGTCGGACGGGGGCTTCACACCTCGCTTCCGGCCGGCACGTCCGCCGGTGGAAGGAGGTCCCTGGCTCAGAGGGGCGGCGTCGATAACCATATCGTCCGGGATAGCTGAGGACGGCATTGCAAACTCGTGAGCAATAGGTGTTTCTGGAAAGGCGTACGCAAGTGGCATCGGGTCATAGTACAGCAGGATCTCCTCGTCAGAATCAATCTCACTCCGGTCTTGAGTATAATGCCGGGATGAAGAGCCCTTACCCATGGCAGCTGCAGCACGGGTGCTCCTGGGAAGCTTATCCCAATGATCCGGATCTTCAACATCCGCAACGGTGCGATCCGCCGCGATCTTGATCCGGGAGTTCTCCATGGTTTGGAAGCTGAATTTCTGTATAAACAGCAAAGTCAAGTATTCAGACAAGGAAATATGCCGGTGGAAGAGGTATGTCGGATCATTATGATATGTGTCGGCAAACAGACATATGTCGGCTTAAGTATCTATGTGCCGGACATGGACTTTATGTATCGGATAAGATGGTTTACCGTTGGGGCGGGCCTATCCCGGCTGTATGGTTCTAGCCCCCAGGCAAAAGTGGCCTGAGAGGACTTGCAGACATCCTTAATCCGGCGCAGAATGTCGGCCGGAGTCAGCTCGTGTGTGGAGTGCCGGGTGGGGTCCATTGGCCCGCTCATCTGACAGATCTTGTGCGACCGGCGCTGCAGAGGGGAGACGCGCCGGCTTATATAGCAGGCCACCAGGTCTTGAGGAGTAAGACCGGCATCCAGGAGCTCGCCCTTAACCCGGTGAAGCGCATTCACCGGCATCACCGAGTTCTTCGGGTTATAGGTCCAGTTCGTCATAGCCAAGGGTGGCTCGTCCACAAATGGCGGCAGGTTGAGCAGATCCTCGTCGGTGGTGTTCTTGACGTAGAAGAAGCTTTTCTGCCACTTCTTGCAAGATTCCAGGAGTTCCACCTTGGGGAAGTCCGAGCCCTTTCGGGACATGATGGTGGCCGCGCCGCAGAGGGTCATGGGGCGGTCCTTCTTTTCCTGGGCCGTCTCCGGCGGGTCGTCCTTGCTCCGGGGCGGCTCTTGGACTGACTTGCTTCCGCAGTTGGAAGTACTTCGCCCAGCCTTGAGTAAGGGCCTCTATGCCGGCATAGCCCTCGCAAAAAGCAGCGAAGGCGGAGAGGATCATCACGGCATTGGCCGGGATATGATGAGGTTGAAGATCATAGGTGTTGAGGAAGTCCCGGAAGAAGTCCGATACCGGCAGACCGAAGCCCCGCTCGAAGTGGGCGATGAAGACGACGCGTTCGCCAGGTTCAGGTGCCGGCACAATTTCTCCTGCTGGTAGCCGGCATGCTACGCCCTCCGGGACTCTCCTGGTGGAGGTGACCCAGGATATGTCGGCCGGAGTAACCTCCGACCCCTCCCAGCCGGAGCGTCCTTGGGCTCGGGCCGAGGTATCTTCCTCAGAGGCCGAGGTAGCCGTCATGCTTGAAGATGCCATCTTAGTGGCCGGGATAAGGCGTGAGAGCCGGAGTCCCGTGATGTTATTCCTATCAAGGCCGGAGAAAAGAGGGAGGTTAGTCTCTCCGGCATACCACTCTCACAAATGTTAGCAGGAATAGAAGATCTACCGAGGCAGTTAAAATCGGAAATAAACAGGGATATAATTTCTGCGGAAGAACACCTGTGAGCTGTTACGAAACACTGCTAGCAATGCTAATCGAAGCAACGAAATATCCAGCAAAGGAACTACCATGGATACGAACCAGTGAGGCTACCGCAGCCTAGTTGCAGAAGAGCAGGGAAAGGAAGAACAGAGGAAGAGGAACTCACCGGAGCTTGGCCTACGACGATGGAGCGGCGGCGGCAAGTGTGCAGAGGAAGATCCAATCTCCCTGCAAGACTGCGGGGAGAAGAGGCGGCGGTGGCGTCGTCGACGATGACGCCGGACGTCGGCGAGCGGAGGCGCCGGCGGGCAGGTGGACGACGGCGGCAGCTTCCCTTCTCGGTTTCTTGGTCCGGCGGCGAAGCGCGAGGGGCAGAGGATCTGAGGAAGAAGGCACTGTGGCGGGGGTAAAAAGAATAAGTTACCCCCACCCCGTATTTATACCGAGGAGGCCGGTCGTGGGGGTCGTGGGGATCGTGGGAGTGTTCCACTCCCCCGACCGTTTCTGCGGCGAGGCGCCACGTGGCGGCACGGAGTGGGGCGGCGGTTCCTGTAACCGTGCCATGACGCAATGATGGCGAGAAGTAACTGCTGCACTGTGAACCGTCGCATCGTGGGTGACCGTTCGAGGTGGCAGGGCAGTTACAAGTTTCGATGCAAAGCTGTCAGACATGGCTTCTCGAGGAAGACTCGTCTATATGTCGGATTAACTGCCCGATGTATATGTTCCGTCCGGAATACCCTAGGGACCGGCCGGAATAAGTTTTGGAACAGGAACAGAGGCCGGGATATGTGCAGATGTGCCGGCATATAAATCTGATCGCCGGGGCATAATGAAGAAAGGTATGTTGAACCTGTCAAGGCTCCACAGTTATGACTGGGGAACCTCGGCAGCTTCGGGGACTAGTGTCGGGGGGATGACCCCCGGTAGGGTCAAGAGACTAGAAAGACACAAGGTCTATGATTGACTTTATGCCGGGTTATCAAGGAAGGGCCTGGCCGGAATATAGGAGCATCGGCCAGGCCGGCATATATGTATATCCCGGCTGGTGTCTGGATATGCCGGTATAGCCGGAATACTAGTATAGGTGTGCCGGCATATACTCAGATATGCCGGCCTAATTATTTTGTGTGTTGTGCAGGAGCAGGGGAGGCCGGATTACCCGACCCTCGTAGGTCATTGGTCCGGCATATAAGTCCTGGGTATGGCCAACGGTCATATCCGGGATACTTAAGTCAACCAAGGTGTCACATCCCTACAATCAAGGAAGAAAACATCCAAGCATGGTAGCAGAGTAAGATGGCAGGGTGCACAGTGGAGGTTACCTACCCTCACTGTGCACAAGTACGAGCTTACCGCACAGAGGTAAGGCCACAGTTCAAGAGGTACAAGGTACAGGGATATGGCGTCCCATCGAGAGCAATCAGGGGCGAAGTCAAGGGTCTCTGCCATCGCCACCAGCTCCTGTTTGGAGTGTAGCCCTTGTCTTGTGGTCTTGTATGACCGTTGTAACCCTGGCCACCACTATATAAGGTGGCACAGGGAGTCCTAGCAAGGGGTTGGAAGTTGGAAGGTGGGTAGCTGGAAGAAGGTTGAAAGGTTGAAGGTAGATTGATCACTCTGTACTCCTACACTTAGCAGTTCATCTTCCTTCTCTAGCAGAGAGCTTGGAAGCACCATTGTGGTGTACTACATCGACCCATATATACAATCAGTAGAGCAGGAGTAGGGGTGTTATCTCCTTACGAGAGCCCCGAACCTGGGTAGATCAGTGTCTCTTTCTGTCGTGCTTTTTAGCTCGTTCCCCTCTCCCGAATCCTCCAGCATCTAGTTCGGCCCCCATTTAAGCCATCCTATGGCATATGTTGTTTCACCACGACGACATTTGGCGCCCACCGTGGGGCATCAGATCGATATGCTGGGCGGAGTGTTCATTCGGACGGGGTCTGTGATAGCAGCTTCGGGAGTGCGCGTGGTCTCTGGCCTCGTCCAGAGGCTAGGCTCGCTCAGTTTCGTCAGTGACAACGCCGGTTGTCTCGGTGGCCGGCCGTTCCCCAGGGATGGCCGGATTATGTCTTTCGGTTCCCACGAGGTGTACGTGGGGACTGAGAGAATTTGCAGGAAGGAGGTGTTGGTGGCGTCGGATCCTCCGTCACATCGGCTGGCTCACGCTGGGCGTAGCGCTCGCTCAGTAGAGTCGGCTGAGGTGATGATGGCCGGCACATCCGTGCCGCCGGCGGAGGATGCCGGCAAAGCAGCAGCGGTCGGAGCTTCTCCTAAGAACAAGTGAAACCAACATTATGAATCAATCAATGAACTTTGGGACAATGCATATCACACTAAGAATGACAACTATGCTCTCTTAATGGTGCATAAAGAAAGAAGGTGGTGACTCAACATAAAAGTAAAAGAAAGGCCCTTCGCAGAGGGAAGCAGTGATTGCAAGTTTTATAACCTTCAAAAATTATGGTACTTACCGGCTTTGAGCTCTCATTGCCCCCATCATAAGCATCTTGAATGGTTAAAGTTAATGCGAGAACAATTATGATGTATATGCTTCACAAATCATAAGTTGAAAACCTCGTGCCCCGTGAATACGAGTACCCAAACCTCATGCTACTTTACTTAGAGTCCCAAGCAAGTCTCTTGTCATTGTAAGTATATGCATATCATTGAGAACCGCCAATGGGGTACCTCCGTGCCCGATGACATGAAACAAGCCCACACCAAAATGACAGGACAAGCAGAAAATGAACACCTCGACATCTCTTTTATTTGCCTTTTGTTTAGATTTTTATTGTGAGATGCGTCGTCGAATGTTCACCATGGGTATGCTGCAAATTTCCACCATGAATTATGCATGGCTTAGATTGGCGGCCCGGTGTTTCCCTAACACATATACAAACTCCATGATCCCCACAAGATTCCCAATTCATTTCACACCGCGGGCATCCATAGACAAAAGATCACGATATCAACTCAAATAAGAAGTGCAATGTTGAAAGCTTGCCCATGACAGCATGGATGGGCTAGAATCAACTTACAACTTGCAAGCATAACAACTCAACATAAGAGACCACAATGTCAAATTTTTAAGAACAGGAAAAAGTAAAGTGTGCCTTCCGGTTCATGAGAGCTTTACTGACCGAATTTCGCATAACACTGGTAAGAGTTTAATTTGAAGAGAAAATAAAAGCAAGTCAAATTTACTTGGAATAGCAAATTGCTAGTAGGTATGTATGGTGGACACTTTGGAAAACTTTGGATTTTAGGATTTGGATGCACGAGTAGAGCTCATACTCAGTACAAGGCGAGGGCTAGCAAAAGACTGGGAGCGACCAACTAAGAGAGCAGTAATGGCCATAATCATGCAAAGCGACAAAGAGACATTAAAAGAAGCATAAAATGGCATCAAAAGTCAAAAACTAAATGATCATGAAGGCTATTGGCGACTTTGTAAGAGTCTAACATGTGTGAGCATGCGCCAAGTCAACTCAAATAAAGCATCAAGGAGAAAACCAAAATAATGCTTCCATACAATAAAAACAACGCATGATTTTTTCAAAGGCTCATTAAGCAATCTCAGTTATTTGAGACAAGTCATGCTACAGCAAAACAACTAAGCATACTATCAAAAAGACATCAAGCATGACATGAAAAAGCCTAAGCCGCAGTCTACACAAGCTCCTTCTTGTACCACTATTTTGCACAATGCTTTTTCTCTTTTCCAACACCATTTGAAATTTTTATAAACACCTCTTTTGATGAAAACCAATAAAGATCAGAGGCAAAAATACACCTTGATGAAAATATATGACAAGGTCTGAACACAAATCAAGGCGAAAACGAAAACCAAAAGCAGTAGCAGAAAAAGAAGAACACTCGATTTTTAATAAGAGTGAAAACTAGAGCGTTCTTGGCAAATAAAAACGAGTACATCTCCTCCAAAGGAAATTTGTTGGGGTCCAACCATTTATTGCAGAAAACAAACAAACTAAACCAACTAAGAAAACTAAAACAACTGACGCTCCAAGAAAAACACATAGTGCATGAAGCAATAAAAATATAGTGTTTTGAAAGGTGACCTGATTTTTGCCGATGAAGAAGGGGTGCCTCGGGGGCATCCCCAAGCTTTGACGCTTGTAGTTCTTGGATATTTCTTGGGGTGATGCATGGTCATCCCCAAGCTTGAGCTTTTGTCCATTCTTCAACTCATCTCATCATTCCCCAATCCCTACACTTGAAAACTTCCTTCATACAAAACTAAACACAATTCTATTAGCAACATTAGTGCAAGCATAACATATAATCAATCCTCTATTTGCTTCAGGTTTCAACTCAAAACCACCACATATATAGTATAAACTACTGTATCAACCTCCCCAAAAGTTCCGTGATCAAAAGAACTCAAAAGAAAGCGATAAAGTGGCAAACACAAATATTGGCAGAAATCTGTCAAAACTGAACAGCTGACAAAGGTCGAATTTTTGAGGGATTTTTTGTTGCTCAAATCAAAAAGTGTCCAACTAACAAAAGTTTGGATATAACCTGGGGCATATGCACAAGAAATCGCAGGTCCAAAAGATATACAGAGAATTTATATGAATTTTTACGGTGCAGCACCGAAAACAGTTTCAGGACAGCAACATCCCCAAATCTTTACCTCACTCAAATTAGAGGCTTTTCTTGGCACAAAAACGAAATAAACAAGATAAGGAGCGGTCATTACAGTAGTAATGGCTTCCAAAACTCAAATAAAAGAAAAATTACTGAAAAGAAAACATTGGGTTATCTCCCAAGAGTGCTTTTCTTTAACGCCTTTGAGCTAGGCGCAGAAAATTGCGAATCAAGTAATATCAAACGATGAAGCATCAAGCTCATAATTTCCTCTAAGAATAGAGTTAAAAAGTAATTTCTTTCTTTTCCCAGGGAAGTGTTCCATACCTTTCTTTAGTGGGAATTGATATTTAATAGTGCCTTCCCTCATATCAATGATAGCACCTACAGTTCGAAGAAAGGGTCTTTCCAAAATAATAGGACATGAAGCATGGCATTCAACGTCCATAACAAGAAAATCAATGGGAACAAGGTTATTGTTAACCACAATAAGAACATCATTAATCCTTCCCAAAGGTTTCTTCTTAGCAACATCAGCAATAGGAACATCAAAATAACATTTTTCAAGCGGTGGTAAATCAAGCATGTCATAAATCTTTCTAGGCATGATAGAAATACTAGCACCTAGATCACATAAAGCATGGCAATCATAACCATTAACATGCATATCAATGATGGGTTCCCAACCATCTTCTAACTTCTTGGGAACAGAGGCTTTTTGCTTCAACTTTTCATCCCTAATTTTTATAAGAGCATTGGTAATATGCTTAGTAAAAGCAATATTTAAAGAACTAGCATTGGGAGTCAAAGCAAGCTTTTGCAAGAACAAAATTACTTCAGATATATTGCAGCCATCAACATCAAAATCATTAAAAGAAATAGAGCTATCATCTCCCACACTCCGAAAAATTTCAGCACTCTTTTGAGAAAAAGTTTTGGCAGTTTTAGGCTTTTTAACACAAGGAGTGGGAGTTTTCTCTACACCAATCAAAGTAAGAGGATTGCTAGTATTAGGAGCAACATCATTAGAGGTAGTAATGGTACATACCTTCATCTCTCTAGCCATCTCATCTTCTCTTTCCCACCTGGCATGCAATTCCGCTAACAATCTAATATTTTCATCAATTCCAACTTGAATAGCATTAGCGGTAGAAAAAACATTGTTCTCTTTCACATAATTAGGAAACACTTTTAATTTCAGAATTTCAACATCATGAGCAAGGCTATCAACTTTAGAAGCAAGAATATCAATTTTGCCTAACTTTTCCTCAACAGACTTGTTAAAAGCAGTTTGCTTACCGATGAAGTCCTTGAGCATTACCTCAAGCTCGGAGGGCGCGGCCCTAGTGTTGTTGTAGGAATTACCATAAGAGTTACCATAACCATTACCATTGGTAGAAGGATATGGCCTATAATTGTTACTAGCAAAATTGTTCCTATAAGCATTGTTGTTAAAATTATTGTTTCTAATGAAATTCACATCAACTTGCTCTTCTTGAGCAACCAGAGAGGCCAAAGGAACATTATTAGGATCAACATGAGTCCTATCATTAGCAAGCATAGCCATAATGGTATCAATCTTATCATTCAAGGAAGAGGTTTTCTCAACAGAATTTACCTTCTTACCTTGTGGAGCTCTCTCGGTGTGCCATTCGGAATAATTTACCATCGTGTTGTCGAGTAGCTTTGATGCGGCGCCCAAGGTAAGGGACATAAAAGTGCCTCCAGCAGCTGAATCAATTAGGTTCCTTGAAGAAAAATTCAGTCCTGCATAAAAAGTTTGGATAATCATCCAAGTAGTCAGTCCATGAGTGGGGCAATTCTTTATCATAGATTTCATTCTTTCCCAAGCTTGAGCAACATGTTCATTATCAAACTGAGTAAACTTAATAATATTGCTACGCAAGGATATAATCTTAGCAGGAGGATAGTATCTACCAATAAAAGCATCCTTACACTTAGCCCATGAATCAATACTATTCTTAGTCAAAGACAGCAACCAATCTTTAGCTTTTACTCTCAAAGAAAAAGGAAACAACTTGAGCTTAATAATATCACTATCAACATCCTTATATTTCTGCATCTCACATAGCTCAACAAAATTGTTGAGATGAGCTGCAGCATCTTTAGTACTAGCACCAGAAAATTGCTCTTTCATAACAAGGTTCAACAAAGCAGGCTTAATCTCATAAAAGTTTGCAGCAGGAACAGGTGGCTTAATAGGAGTGCAGATAAAATCACTATTGTTTGTGCTAGTGAAGTCACACAACTTGGTGTTTTCAGGATTGGCCATTTCAGCAAAACGAAAGTAAACAAGTAAAAACAACTACCAAGGATTCTAATTTTTTTGGGTTTTTGAAATAAAGCAATGCAGGTAAAATAAAATAAAGTAAAGCAAAACAATAAAACAAAGTAAAGGATGTGTGTGCGAAGAACTCCCCTCGCAGAAGTCTTCTCTTCCTCTCCGGCAACGGCGCCAGAAAATTGGCTGCTACTGGTTGATGGCGTGTGGTCAATGTGGGAGCAGACGTCCTTGTGCGTGGTGGATAACCAGCCCGTTGGGAACCCCAAGAGGAAGGTATGATGAGTATAGCAACTAGTTTTCCCTCAGTTAAGAAACTAAGGTTTAATATCGGTCAGGAGAGGAGAGACAAACGACTGAAGGTGATGTAGAACCTGCACACACAGAAACAAATACTTTGTTCCCAACTTGCGATGAGGTTGTCAATCTCACCGGTTTGCTTGAAACAAAGGTTATGAGCGTATCGAGTGGAAAACAATATAGTATGCGAGTAAAGTAAACAGTGCGAGTAAAGTAAACAGGTGATAGCAATATGATGTAAATAGGACCAGGGTCCACAGTTCACTAGTGGTGTCTCTCCATAGGTAAAATAACACATGCTGGGTAAACAAATTACAGTTGGGCAATTGATAGAATAAAGATAAACGTGATATGTCAAGAAGATCACTATGAGATTTACTATGGGCATTACAACAAAATACATAGACCGCCATCCAACTACATCTATGACTAATAATCCACTCCCGGGGATATCAATCCGAACACCCCAGTAGTATTAAGTTGCGAACAACAGATAATTGCATTAAGCAAAGTGTGTAATGTAAACAAAGCATATGCCCTTGAGCATACGAATGTTGTTTTCTCCCTAGTAGCAACAGCACATCTACCACCTTAGAGGTTTCTGTCACCCCCCAGGTGAAATAGAGGCATGAACCCACTATCGAGCATAAATACCCCCTCTTGGAGTCACTAGCAACTACTCGGCCAAGATAGCTACTAACAACGGAGAGCATGCAGGATCATAAACAACATAGAGATAACAAAAGATATAATTCAGTACAGCAACTTAATCATAAACACCAATATTCATCGGATCCCAACAAACCAAACATGTAGAATTACATAACGGTGATCTCAATCATGTAGGGCAGCTCATGAGATCTAAACATGAAGCACATGGTGGAGAAGACAACCATCTAGCTACTGCTATGGACCCATAGTCCAAGGTAGACTACTCACTCATCGCTCCGGAGGCAAGCATGGCGATGAAGAAGACCTCCGGTGGCGATTCCTCTCTCCGGCAGGGTGTCGGGAAGAGCTTCTGGACCCTCCCGATCTTCGGGTCGACGGCGGCGGTGGATCGCGATGTGTTCTAGAAATCTGATCGGGTCCTTAGGTTTTTTCCGTCGGGGGGTCTTTATAGGCGAAGGGGCGATGTCAGAGGGGGAGCCAGGCGCCCTCACGCGGGGCCCGCGCGGCCAGGGGCCTGGCCGCGCCGCCCCTGCGTGTGGGGCCCTGGTGGCCCCCCTCCTACTCTCCTTCGGATCTCTGGAAGCTTCCGGGTAAAATAAGACTTCAGGAACTTGTTTCGTCCAATTCCGAGAATATTTCCTGTGTATCACTTCTGAAACACAAAAACAGCAGAAAACAGGAAACTGACACTGTGGCACTTGTTAATAGGTTAGTTCCGGAAAATGCATAAAAGTGCCACTAAGTGTAACAAAACAATAGGCAAATGGTGTAAAAACAAGCATGGAGCATAAAAAATTATAGATACGTTGGAGACGTATCAGAGATAGAACTGCACAAAAGGTTCTACAATCAGGTTTTTATTGGCCTACCCTTTTTAAAGATGCTAGAAAGTTTATTTTATATTTTGATGAATGCCAAAGAGTTAGAAATATTTCTAGACGCAATGAAATGCCTATTAATTATTCTCTTGTTATCGAACCATTTGATTGTTGGGGATTTGACTTTATGGGTCCTTTTCCTCCCTCAGAAGGTTATACTCATATACTTGTTGTTGTTGATTATCTTACTAAGCGGGTAGAAGCTATACCTGGTGTGCCTAGATATCTTATGACTGATGGAAGTTCTCATTTTATTCATGGCGGTTTTAGGAAGACTCTTGCTAGATATGACGTTAATCATAGAATTGATGGGTTTGTAGCATAGAAAACAAAAAATTTCCTATGCATGAACACCAAACGAGCCAAGATCATCTACGAGATGGAAGCAACGATTAACTAACCCTCAAAGACCGGTAGAGGAGATTACGTTCCTGCACAAACGTTGCCGATGGAGACTCGACGAGGACGCACGTAGTCGACGTAGTCGTTCAATTGACATAGTCGACGTAGTGGTTCACTTGACGATCTCGAGATCGTGTACACGACGCCACAACTGGCGGCGCCTCCGTACTCGGTCACACGTACGGCTTGTCGTCGTCTCCTCCACGCCCTTGGTCCAGCGGGGCAGCGGAAGAAGGGATCCGCCGGACACTCCAACACCACTTCAACTAAGTGTATGAAATCGAACTCTAATTTTGGCAGAGCTTCGCTAAGCAATATTGACGGTGGAGCAGCAACTATGGGAGGAAGGGAGGGGATCAAGAACTGTGTGAAGAGGGGGAAGAGGGGCTCCTTTTATAGGAGAGGAGGTGGCAGCCCCAAGGAGGGTGGCGCCAGCCCCTAGGAGAAAATCCTCCACCTCTTCATGGTGGTAACCCCCTCTTCATGGTGGTAACCCCCATTTTAATTTTGCATGACATTCATGCTAATTAAAACTCACACTAATTGAATTAATAAAACATTTTTATTTCTTTAATATTTGTTAATTCAATCAATTAACAAACATTAACAAAAAACCCCTTGAGTTATTTCGATATGCCAAAACAGTTTTGGCACTTTTCTGAAACAACCCTCATGCTATCCTATAATTCGATCGGAGTATCGTATCCACTCAAAAACGATGACGAACCTTAAGTGTGTCACCCTATGGTTTGTGAATAACATGGACATGATCGAGACTCCTCTCCGATCAATAATCATTAGTGGGATCTGGAAATTAATGACGACTCCCACTTACTCGACGATGATCTAGTGATCGTGTGAACCATTAACGAACATAGTCAAGTCCTTTTGTCTCGCAATATTATTACTTGTCCAAGATCTGATCATTTGGTATCAACCATACCTAGTTTGATCTCGTTCCCGACAAGTCTCTTTACTCGTTCTGTGATAAAG
Organism: Dactylis glomerata; assembly: GCA_007115705.1. Taxonomy (NCBI): domain Eukaryota; kingdom Viridiplantae; phylum Streptophyta; class Magnoliopsida; order Poales; family Poaceae; genus Dactylis; species Dactylis glomerata. Next base: position 1,005,548 of record QXEO01000177.1, on the reverse strand, counting down.
CATTCCCGTGACCTAGTCACATGCTTGCAAGCAATTTCAATGCAATATCACCGAGAAGGGCTCAGAGAATATCTTCTCGTCATCGGGTTGGACAAATTCCACTCTTGATCCATGAGCCTCAACTAATACTTTCAGAATACCCAAATCAACCTTTATAATCACCTTATTACGGTGTGATGTTTGATATCATCAAAGTACCTTTCTGGTATCAGTGATTAACATGATCTCATGGTCTAAAGATTAAAACTACTTCGTATGAGTTTGATATAGCAATGAAACTTGATGACTTGATCGTATTGCTATTCTTACTATGGGTGTGACTGTTCATCACATCATTCTTCTAATGATATGACCCCGTTATTAACAATATCCAATGTTCATGATCTGGAAACCTTGATCATCAGTTAATCAATGAGCTAGTATAAAAGAGAGGCTTCACTAGGAACCTTTTAGTTTATTAATCACACAAGTATTAATGTTTCCGATTAATACAATTCTAGCATGAGAAAGAAACATTTATCATAAATATGGAATATGATAATAACCACTTTATTATTGCCTCTCGGGCATATTCCCTTCAGTCTCCCACTTGCACTAGAGTCAATAATCTAGTTGATACTTGCGTATATAACACTTATGGCATTCACGTGTTATCCATACGCATTGCATGTGGTTAATCTGATCTCCAGATCTGACACTTTCAGTTCTGTGTGTATTTGCATGTCTTTGTGTCTCTACGCATCACTCATTCTCAAATGAGACAGTTGGGTATAAATTTGGTCCTGAGGTGAGACCTTAGTTCCTTTAGCTAAAATTATGTTGTCACTATTGTCACACAATAGATCTTTATAGTAATAGCCCGCTTGGAAATACACCTAGTTTGATAACAAACTTCTTGACACAAATGCCCTCTTTTGCTACTTCTAAAGCAACCATATACTCAACCTTTGTTATAGAATCCATCACAATGTCTTAACTTTGGAACTCATCCAAATCCATTATGGAACTTCCTTCCATTACATTGTGCCACCTAAACACATAGCTAAAATTGAGATAAACTTAATTTGTATCTTGTGACAAACTTAGTATCAATGCAACACTTTACAATGAACTATGTGTCACTTCGTCATACACAATATATATCCTTAGTCCTTCCAAAGCACATAAGGATATCCTTACTATTGTCCAGTGATCATCTTATGACATTTATCACTCTCGTATATGCTCATAACATTTAGAGCATAGGACATATCTAGATATGTACATATCACGGTATACATGATCGATCAAATCATTCATGTGGCTTCACTCATCAAGTGTCAAAAACGTCTGAATCTTGTTTCAACCTCTTCCATGCGGTAAGAACTTTTCTCACCGTTTCCATATTGAACTTCATTCAATATTTCATCTATGTACTTTGGCACAACCATGTTGGAACCTCAATCTATCTACATAGACATCGAGACCCAATATTTTGGTTTTGCCTAAGTCTTTCATTGAAATCTAATTTTAATGAAATTCTTAAGCTATGTCAATAAAAGATACATCATTTCCAATTAACAATATGTCTTCTACATAATATACTGGAAATATGTCTCAGCGTTCCCACTTAATTTCTTGCAAATGCAAGCATATCCATCATATCTAATGAAACTAAACCTTTTAATTATTTCATCACAGTGAATATTCCAACTCCGCGATGCTTACTTCAACCATTAAAGTTTGCATGCCTTTTAGCATCCTTTGAATTTACAAAACCCATTGGACTATGTCATGTACATGTCCTAGGTAACCATTCTATTAGAAGAATGTTGTCTTATTTGTTCAACTAACACATACCAAAATTGGCATATGTAGTGGTTGCTACAGTAATCCGTCCAGACAAAATATCGCTATGAAAGATCAAATCTTGTCATAGTCAACTCATTGAACATAATCGTAAACTCTTTTGATGATATGTCAACTATTTTGTAGATGCAAAAACATCCATGTCTGTTTATAGATCCAAATACATTCATTAGGTTTCATGCCTTTTGAGGGTCTTCCAAGTTTAGAAACTTGGTTTCTCGTGTATGCAACTGTCACGGATTTTATGACTTCTAGCCATTTGACGGAGTCAGGGCCCATCATAGCTTCTTTGCATATAGTCGGTTCATCATTGTCAAACAATAATGATTCATTATCAAATCTAACTATTTGATTGTTACCCGACTCCCGCGGTTCAATAGGAACTTAGATATTTGTGACCACAACCTTTGAGGTACTGTATCCATGCGCATTGTGGATGCCTCTAGGACACTTCCCGGCGCTGCGCTACTCAGCACATATAGCTTAGGTTCAATAACCCAATCAAAGTTCTATTGTCCTCCCACTTAACTTTTTGCAAAAAATTCCTTCATAAGAAACTTGACGTTTTTCATCGACAAACACTTTTGTCTTCAGTGTTCTGGAGGAATACCCAACAGTTACTTTGGGATAACCTGCAAATACGTATTTATCTGACTTTGGTTTTAAAATTTTTACATATGCCTAGCATACCAAAATTTTAGAAAAGACAACTTGGGTTTTATCCCATGCCATAACTCATATGGTGTCATTTCAACGGATCATGATGGCGCTCTTTTCAGTGTAAAAGCGGTGGTCTCTAAAGCTTTATCCTTCAAATATAATGGCAGTTTTATAGACGACACCTTTGATCTCACGATGTCAAACAAAGTTTGATTTCATCTCTCGAACACTCCATACTCCTATGGTGTTTCGGGAAATACAAGTCTATGGAACGATTCCTCAACTTTTAGGTGTTTGCTAAACTTATAACTTAAATATATTCCTTTATGATCAAATCATAAATTCTTTACTATCTTATTACAATTATTTTCAACTTCATCTAGAAATACTTTGAACATTTTTCAAATATTTCATACTTCTTCCTTATCAAGTAAATATACACATATATCTACTCAAATCCTTGGTTAAAGTAAATGAAGTTCAAAGATCCACCATACATGGCTACACATAATGGACAATATACATCAACATGTACAACATCCAATAAGTTAGTCGTCCGTTCTTCCTTGGCCTACAAATGGAGTTTTAATCATCTCTAGGAAATTTTCACAAGTGTCAATTGATTCAAAATCAAAAGACTCCAAAATTCCATCAATATGGAGTTCCTTCATGTTTTCTTTCCAATATGATTTTAAACGGTGGTGTCACTCATAAGTGATCTTCTAACCATTTGTCTTGAGACATTTTTTAGCATCAGTATTATGGATGTGATTTCTCCAACAAGATAAGCGTTCATCCATCTTTTATGAATGCGGTAATAATTTGAACAACCATTGTTCTCATAATACCAGAACAAAATAACAATTATTAAAACAAATCTTGAAGGCTGGGTTTAATTCCAACAAAACACAATAACACTTTATTTCTTTTTGATGAGAATCATCCCATATTCATTTGCTAGTTAATTAGGCCATTGTAGTTCTTGTATTGCGTTGTTTTGTATGACAATTCATACCAACCAATTTAGTATCAAATACCCAAGAACTACATTGTTTTAACAAGCAACGAATACAACCATTACATGTATATCTTCTATATACCCGAGCTAGACATTTCCAGTCTTTACTTTTCTACCAAAATAATTTTCGGATTCTCTTTTAGCAATTCCTTTCCTTTTAAGAAGAATCTATCAACATCAATAGTGGCACCATACACATGGCACATAGTTCAAAGCGTGATTAGTCAAACACTAATATCCTTGGACTCGCACTTTGAAGTAGATCACCATTATCAAATATTTGGCATTCTTCCAAATTCTATTCTTTAGTAATCTTTTAGTGTAGTAAACATTTCCCTACATCTTCTATTCATCCTATCATGAGAACTTTCATGATCAAGCTACTATAGCTCATGAGGACGAATTTTGAGTATAATGTTAGTTCCCAAAACCTTTTTAGGAGATCTGGACGACTAGCGTCTCCAATCTTCACAAATTCTCATACAATACGAGAATATGTGTCTTACTAAATTATACTCTATCACATTGCAACCAAACATTGTTTCAGATATCAAAATATCTTCCACATATGATAGTTTATAAAACAATTCTTTTAGCTCCTAGACAACCTTGATACGAAAAACAACTTTTGAATATCAAGGATTATGGAGGCAAATGTGATACTTAGATACTAACACTGGAATTGTTACTCTTAATTTAATACTACTTATTAAATTTTATCGAGTAACCAAGGTTTGCTAAAAGTTAGCAATAGGACTTTAAACTTTAGATTGACATTCAAACAATACGATACCAGTTCGTAAAGTTAACATCCAGAAATCTATAGTTCTATTATCTCAATTATAGCTAATTGCAAGGTAGTAAACGGATGCCAATGACTATAATAAACTATGCAAATTCACTTTGATTTAGTTCATGATAAATTGAGTTCTGTAATTCAAAATTACAAAGTGAACTCCCACTTAAAATCAACATCCCTCTTAGTTTTCTTAAGTGATTACACGAACCAAATTCACTATACCGCAACGGATCATCACGTGCAACGGCATAGTTTCAAAGGCGAACATCACCATGTTCATCATATCAACCATATGACTCATGCTTAACCTTTCGGTTCGTGTTTCGAGGCCAAGTCTGTACATGCTAGGCTCGCCAAGTAGAACCATAGCACTCGCGTGTGTAAAACTGTCTTATACCCGTCGTATGTGAACGTAGAGTCTGTCACACCCGATCATCACGTGGTGTCTCGAAACGACAAACTTTCTTGACGGTGCATGCTATAGAAGAACACATTTTTATCTTGATATTTATGTGAGAGGGATCATCTTATAATACTACCGCGCGATCAAATCTAAGCAAAATAAGATGCATAAAAGGATAAACATCATATGCATATATAATGTGATATGATATGGTCCTTCACGTATGCGATCTCCATCTTGTGCGTCATGGCATGATCTCTATCATTCCACCGGCGTATCACCAAGGTCCATGGTGCGCCATCTTGGTTGTCTTCCTCCATTACAATATATCGCTTGGATATATATATTCGGCACGCAGGCCATAAAATAAAAAGACAACCATATGGCTCCTGCCGGTTGTTTATACCTTACAAAAAGGATTATTGCATACAATTTGTAACATGAACAATTTAACCATATCACATCACATGCCCTACAAAAACAAGTTAGACGCTTCTAATTTGTCTTGCATATTTTACATGGTTTGGGGCTTTCTAGGAAGAACCATTCTTACCTACGAACATGTAACCACAACGGTGATAAAATATTATTAACAATTCTTTGTAAAATAGATCATAACTATAGTAGGAGAAACGTGCACCCGCAAAGCCACATATGCCGAAGTATGTCAAGTGTGGGACAAGTCTCGTGAACGCGGTCACGTAATGTTAGTCTCGGGCAGCTTCAATTCCACTATACCACTATGATCCAAAATACAAACAATAGCAATAACATGATTATCAACGCCCACATCTCCATGTGTTCTAATCGTGCATATCAACTACGCATAGAGATGGCTCTGATACCACTGATGTGTTCATAGCATAGAAAATAAAATTTTTCCGAAGCATGAACACAAAACTAGCCAAGATCATCTACGAGATGGAAGCAACGATTAACTAACCCTCGAAGACCGGTAGCGGGGATTATGTTCCCGCACAAACGTTGCCGATGGAGACTCGACAAAGACGCACGTAGTCGACATAGTCATTCACTTGACGTAGTCGATGTAGTGGTTCACTTGACGATCTCGAGATCGTGTACACGGTGCCACAACTGGCGGCACCTCCGTACTCGGTCACACGTATGGCTTGTCGTCGTCTCCTCCATGCCCTCGGTCCAGCAGGGCAGCGGAAGAAGGGATCCGCCGAACACTCCAACACCACTTCAACTAAGTGTATGAAATCGAACTATAATTTTGGCAGAGCTTCGCTAAGCAATGTCGACGGTGGAGCAGCAACTATGGGAGGAAGGGAGGGGATCAAGAAGTGTGTGAAGAGGGAGAAGAGGGGCTCCTTTTATAGGAGAGGAGGTGGCAGCCCCAAGGAGGGTGGCACCAGCCCCTAGGAGAAAATCCTCCACCTCTTCATGGTGGTAACCCCCTCTTCATGGTGGTAACCCCCTCTTCATGGTGGTAACCCCCTCTTCATGGTGGTAACCCCCATTTTAATTTTGCATGACATTCATGCTAATTAAAACTCACACTAATTGAATTAATAAAATATTTTTATTTCTTTAATATATGTTAATTCAATCAATTAACAAACATTAATAAAACCCCCGTTGAGTTATTTCGATATGCCAAAACAATTTCGGCACTTTTCTGAAACAACCCTCATGCTATCCTATAATTTGATCGGAGTATCGTATCCACTCAAAAACGATGACGAACCTTAAGTGTGTCACCCTACGGTTCGTGAATAACGTGGACATGATCGAGACTCCTCTCCGATCAATAATCATCAGCGGGATCTGGAAATCCATGACAACTCCCACTTACTCGACGATGATCTAGTGATCGTGTGAACCATTAACGAACATAGTCAATTCCTTTTGTCTCGCGATATTATTACTTGTCCGAGATCTGATCATTTGGTATCAACCATACCTAGTTCGATCTCGTTCCTGATAAGTCTCTTTACTCGTTCTGTGATAAAGCATTCTCGTGACCTAGTCACATGCTTGCAAGCGATTTCAATGCAATATCACCGAGAAGGGCCCAGAGAATATCTTCCCATCATCGGGTTGGATAAATTCCACTCTTGATCCATGAGCCTCAACTAATACTTTCATAATACACAAATCAACCTTTATAATCACCCTATTATGGTGTGACGTTTGATATCATCAAAGTACCCTTCTGGTATCAGTGATTAACATGATCTCATGGTCTAAGGATTAGAACTACTTCGTATGAGTTTGATATAGCAATGAAACTTGATGACTTGATCATATTGCTATTCTTACTATGGGTGTGACTGTTCATCACATCATTCTTCTAATGATATGACCCCGTTATTAACAACATCCAATGTTCATGATCTGGAAACCTTGATCATCAGTTAATCAACGAGCTAGTATAAAAGAGAGGCTTCACTAGGAACCTTTTAGTTTATTAATCACACAAGTATTAATGTTTCCGATTAATACAATTCTAGCATGAGAAATAAACATTTATCATAAACATGGAATATGATAATAACCACTTTATTATTGCCTCTCGGGCATATTCCCTTCAAGAATTGCTTCTGCTTATCATCCCCAAACTAGTGGGCAAGTAGAGCTATCGAATAGAGAGATCAAGTCTATCTTGCAGAAGACTGTTAATAGATCTTGGAAAAACTGCACTAGCAAGTTGAACAGTGCTTTACGGGCTTATAGAACTGCTTATAAGAACCCCATGGGCATGTCTCCTTACAAAATTGTTTTTGGAAAAGCGTGTCACTTGCCTTTAGAATTAGAACACAAAGCTTTTTGGGCAGTGAAAGAGCTTAATAGGGATTTTAAACTTGCCGGTAAGAAAAGGTTGCTTGATTTGAGTTTCTTAGATGAGTGGAGAAGTGAAGCTTATGAGAATGCCAGACTTTTTAAAGAGAAAGTCAAGCAATGGCATGATAGGAGAATTCTTAAGAGAGAATTTCATGTTGGTGAGAAAGTTCTATTGTATAGGTCTCATCTCAGATTTTTTGTAGGAAAATTACTCTCAAAATGGGAAGGACCCTTTATTATTGAAGAGGTGTATCGTTCAGGTGCGATAAAGATTGCTTCTCTTAAAGATAATACTACGCAAGTGGTGAATGGGCAAAGACTCAAGCATTATATTTCTGGAGATTCTTATAATGAAGATATCGATGTTATTCAAGTGGTGACTCCGGAAGAATTCATCAAAGAACATATGCAGGAAACTGCAGAGTCTGTTTTTTAATAGGTAACAGTTCTAGTCAGAAAAAGTTTGCATTAAACTTTTCTACTTATACTTTTATTGTTTTTATTAAATATGAAAAATCACGAGACGAAAACGAGTTAGAAACGAAGCCCGGAGGCTCCACACCACCTGGTGGCACGGGCCCCCTGCTGGCCGCGCCACCCTGTGGTGTGTCAGCCTCGGAGCTTATTTCCGTCCCGGTTTCCTCCTATGCCTTCATTTTGATATTTAATTTTCACCTATATAACCCCCCAGATTGCCCAAGGTCTGTACATCGTGTCTCGTCATGTTTTTGTTTCGATATGTTTCTGTCAGGAGTTGTTCTCAGTTTTAGAGGCACCATGGCCTCCACAAGCAATGACAAGGAGAAGACGCCTCTAGAAGATGATCACCAAGACCCCCAGTTGAAGGAAGGACGTACTGCTGCAGGATCAAGGGCAAGGGAACCTACTTTTGTAGGATCAATTAACACTGGACATGCTTTTTCTCACAATATGCAGGGACCAATACCACCAATTCCAGCCCTAAGCTCCTTCCCTGGAGCTGAGGAAGCCCTTTAGGTCACCGATGAGTTATGTGATAAATATTGAGTTCTGAAGAGGGAGGTGTGATACGTCTCAAACGTATCTATAATTTTTGATGCTCCATGCTTGTTTTTACACCATTTGCCTTGTGTTTCATTACACTTCGTGGCGTTTTTATGCGATTTCCAGAACTAACCTACTAACAAGATGCCACAGTACCAGTTCCCTGTTTTCTGCTGTTTTTGTGTTTCAGAAAAGCTACACAGGAAATATTCTCGGAATTGGACGAAACAAGTTCCAGAAGTCTTATTTTTCCCGGAAGCTTCCCAAAGACCGAAAGAGAGCCGGAGAGGGGCCAGAGCCTGCCCTCACACCAGGGTGGCACGGCCCAGGCCCTGGCCGCGCCACCTAGGTGTGAGGAGGCCCTGGCTGCCCTCTGACGACGCCCCTTCGCCTATAAGAAGCCTCGGGATGGAAAACCCTAAGGGAGTCGGCAAAATTTCCAGAACAGTTCCGCAGCACCGCCGCCGTCAAAGCCAAATTTCGGGGGACAAAAGTCTCTGTTCCGGCACCCTGCCGGGACAGGGAAGTGCCCCCGGAGCCATCTCCATCGGTCTCCATCGCTGTCTCCACCGTCTCCATCGACCTCACCGCCATCTCCATCAACCTTGCTGTCTCCTATGATGAGGAGGGAGTAGTTCATCCCCGGGGCTGAGGGCTCTACCGGTAGCTATGTGGTTCACCTCTCTCTCCCATGATGTGATCTTTATGTGATCGTGAGCTTTGTATCATGTTGAACAAGTAGATGTTATTATTCAGATATTATGTGTACTCTAGTGGTATTATTAAAGTAATCTATTCCTCCTGCCATGGTGTAACGGTGACAGTGCGTGCATCATGGTGGTACTTGGTTTAGGCTATGATTGTGATCTCTTGTGGATTATGAGAGTAATTATTACTATGATAGTATTGAAGTGATCTATTCCTCCTTTCATGGTGTAATGTTGACAGTGTGTGCACCGTGTTAGTACTTGGTCTAAGTTGCAATAATATCTATCTTGAGTTGTGCTTTGATTTGGATATCTCTATGAGTGGTGTTTGTCAAGTACTTGATGAACTTTAAGGGGTGCTTCTGTAGCCACTACACAATGATTAGTGTTATTCAATAGGAGAGCAATTCAGAGTACCGTAGTGGAGAGAAGTTGTTTATTTGTTCAATCATGTTATATTGTTGGGAGTGTGTCCACTAGTGAAAGTATGAACCCTAGGCCTTGTTTCCAAGCATTGCACACCGTTTACTTGCTGTTTTGTTACTTGTTTGCTCGCAGCGATTTTTATTCCATATTGTAGTTACTACTTATAATCATATATACCACTTGTATTTCACTATCTCTTCGCCGAACTAGTGCACCTATACATCTGACAAGTGTATTGGGTGTGTTGGGGACACAAGAGACTTTCTGTATCGTAATTGCAGGGTTGCTTGAGAGGGATAGCTTTGACCTTTAACCTCCCTGAGTTCGATAAACCTTGGGTGATCCACTTAAGGGAAACTTGCTGCTGTTCTACAAACCTCTACACTTGGAGGCCCAACAAGTGTCTACAAGAATAGAAGTGCGTAGACATCAAGCTCTTTTCTGGCGCCGTTGCCGGGAGGTAAGGTAAAAGGTACTCGCATCCTCCTGTGTGAGTGCTCGGAGTTATTTCCTTTAGATTCTGCAATTACATCTTTTTGTTTCTTGTTTTTATTTTCACTAGTTAGGCTTAATGGAAAACAAAGAGTTCTTTAGTCTTTTTCCTGATTTTAGATTTGAAGAGAAAATTGAAAATCCTTTGGAGCTTATTTCGCATAGCAATGTTATTAGTATGAATGCTTTGAATACCGTTAATGCTAATGCTATAGAAAAGTCTAAGCTTGGGGAAGCTGGTTTTGTTAAGTATGATATTTTTAGTCCCCCAGCTTTAGTGGAGAAGGTCTGTTCTGATAATATTTTATCTCCCATATGTGATGTTTCTAATGATGCTTGTGCTCCTCATCCTTTTAAAATACCTATGAAAATTGTTGATCATGTTAAGAATAGCTGCTATTTAGGAGATGGAACTGTCCATCCTGGTGATCATTTGCTTTTTATACATGAATTATGCGAGTTGTTCCAGTGTGCAGGTATTTCAATGAACCAAGTTAAGAAGAAGCTATTCTCTTTGTCACTAAAAGGCATAGCTGAGGAATGGTATCGGCTGCTTGAAGATGGTCCATCTATTGCATGGGAGGAAATTGTGTCTCTCTTTTATTGCAAGTTTTATCCTCCAAGTGAAATTCATAAAGATCGTAATCAGATATATAACTTTTGGCCTCATGAGGGAGAAAGCATTGCCCAAGCGTGGGGAAGATTGAAGTTACTAATGCATAAATGTCCCATTCATGATCTTCCCCGTAATATTGTTATTAATAATTTTTATGCAAGGCTTTCAGGACATTACAAGGACTATCTAGATGCATGCTTTGATGGGTCTTTCACAAGCAAGGATGTCGACACCAAGTGGGGTCTCCTTGAGACAATTCAAAACAATATTGAAGGTTGGGATAACGACAAAGGTAAAGGATTAGGTATGAATTATGAGTTTGATTGCATTAAGTCTTTCGCTGAAACTGCTGATTTTCAAGAGCTTAGTGCTAAATATGGTCTTGATCCTCAAATTATGGTTGATTGCTTTAAAGTCTTTGCTTCCCATATGAATGTTCCTAAAGGAAATGGGGACGTGTATCATGAACCTTTTAAGGATACTTGCATCGAAAGTGATATTGTTGTTGATGATTGCAATAAACATGCTCAAACTTCTAAAAGTACTATTTCTTATAAGCATGTTAACTTTTGTGGAATACATAGACCTTGTGAACAGAGTTACAATAAGGAAGATTATTGCATCACCCATGCAAATGAAGAAACCAGTATGTGGCTCAAGGATCTAGATGTGCTTGGTGAATGGGTTTGTGAGCTTTATCCTTTTCTTTGTGAATTTTACGGTGAAAAGGGGCACTTTAATTTTCAATGCCCAATTAATCGAATGAGTACCGCAGATTTGTATTGTGATGATAAGATTACTTTTAATCAGTATGATGAGCTTACTTTGTTTTTGAATTGTGAAGAGATATCTAGAAAGATTGCTTTGGTAGACATGAATGATGTTGATATTAATAGCACCCTTCTTGGTTGTCATCTCTATTGTGCTAAAGACTGCCTCGCAAACACTTACTTATAAGATCTTATAAAACATGATGTTTTGCCAAGCTATGACAGGACTAATAGATGTTTTGATATTATTAAGAGAGAGAAGGAATCCTCCAAAGTTTCTTCTGTTGTTTCCGTCAGCAAACCAGATTATGTGGAGAAGATGCCTTTCCCTCCTAAAGAATATGTGGAGAAGATGCCCTTCAAGTCTCTCCCTCCTAAAGGAGAGAGTAAGAAGAGTAAGAAGAAGAAGAAGAAGAAGAGGAGTAAAAGGCGAGAGGACATGGTATCTTCCCCTAAGCATTATGATCCTGCTATAGATTATGATAATTCTGATTGGGATGATGTTCCTATGCCTATTACTTATGTTAGTGATCATGATTGGGAAAAGCACTCTACTTTTGATATTGAAAATCTTTTTAGTACCAATTCTAAGGTTAATAATTGTTGTACCATTAGTGCTATCCATGTTCCTTCTTATGATGATCTGTTTGATGAATATGCTTTGCGACATAGTAGTTCTCTATCTTGTGATGATACTAAGCCTCTAGTTTATGATGATGATTATAATGTTTTCAATTCACCTACTTTTGAGGAGAAAAATAGTTATGATTATAATATGCCTCCTGTCTTTGATGATTATGGTGATGAGAATAATTATTCTATTGAATCTGCTCCTACTACTATTGTTCATGTGGGGAGTATTAATCCTTTTATGCATGTGGCTCATGATAGGGATGCTTTATGTGATAGTTATATTGTTAGTTCTATTCATGATGCTACTGAAAGTTACTATGAGAGAGGGAAACATGGTTTGATGGATCTCAACAATATTGAGTTTCCCCTCTTTATGTTGCAATTCTTGAAGTTGTACTTGTTTTGCCTTCCTATGCTTTTTGCTTTGCGCTTTCATGACTTGTCTCTTTACAAGACTATTTTTCATAGGAAGTGGTTTAGATTTAAATGTGTTCCGTACTTGCTTTTTGATGCTCTCTATTGCTTTAAGTTCCTACATGGCGCCTTTGCCTCAAGCTCGTATATGGCGCCCACATGAGCATCTTTGCAAATTACTGCGCCTAGCTCAAAGGCGTTAAAGAAAAACACTCTTGGGAGATAACCCATTGTTTATTTTTCAGTACTTTTTCTTTTATTTGAGTCTTGGAAGTTATTGCTACTGTAATAACCGCTCCTTATCCTTTTTATTTCGTTTTTGTGCCAAGAGAAGCCTCTAATTTGAGTGAGGTAAGATTTGGGGATGTTGCTGTCCTAAAACTGTTTTCGGTGCTGCACCGTAAAAATTCGTAAAAATTCTCTATATATCTTTTGGACCTGCAATTTCTTGTGCATATGCCCCAGGTTATATCCAAACTTTCATTAGTTGAACACTTTTTTAATTTGAGCAACAGAAAACCCCTCAAAAATTCGGCCTTTGTCAGCTGTTCTGTTTTGATAGATTTCTGCCAATATTTGTGTTTGCCACTTTATCGCTTTCTTTTGAGTTCTTTTGATCATGGAACTTTTGGGGAAGTTGCTACAGTAGTATTTGCTATATATGTGGTGGTTTTGAGTTGAAACCTGAAGCAAAAAGAGGTTGATTATATGTTATGCTTACACTGATGTTGCTAATAGAATTGTGTTTAGTTTTGTATGAAGGAAGTTTTCAAGTGTAGGGATTGGAGAATGATGAGATGAGTTGAAGAATGGACAAAAGCTCAAGCTTGGGGATGCCCATGTCACCCCAAAAATATCCAAGAAGTACAAGCATCAAAGCTTGGGGATGCCCCCGAGGCACTCCTTCTTCATCGGCAAAAATCAGGTCACCTTTGAAGACACTATATTTTTATTGCTTCATGCACTATGCGTTTTTCTTGGAGCGTCAGTTGTTTATTTTTGATTATTAGTTTAGTTTTGTTTGCTGCAATAAATGTTTTGATCACATCATGTTGTTTTGGAGGGAGATGAACTCCGTTTTTCATTTGCCAAGAACACTCTAGTTTTCACTCTTATCGTTCAATGAGTGTTTTCTTTTTCTGCTACTGTGTTTACCTTGCATTTTTCACCTTGATTTTTGTTCAGACCTTGTCATATCTTTTCGTCATGGTGTATTTTTGCCTCTGGTCTTTATTGGTTTTCATCAAAAGAGGTGTTTATAAAAAGTTTGAATGGTGTTGGAAAAGAGAAAAAGCTTTATGCAAAAAAGTGGTACAAGAAGGAGCTTGTGTAGACTGCGGCCAAGGCTTTTGCATGTCGTGCTTGATGTCTTTTTGATAGTATGCTTAGTGGTTTTGCTGTAGCATGACTTGTCTCAAATAACTGAGATTGCTTAATGAGCCTTTGAAAAAATCATGCGTTGTTTTTATTGTATGGAAGCATTATTTTGGTTTTCTCCTTGATGCTTTATTTGGGTTGACTTGGCGCATGCTTACACATGTTAGACTCTTACAAAGTCTCCATTGCCTCTATGATCATTTAGTTTTTGACTTTTGATTCCATCTTATGCTTCTTTTAATGTTGCTTTGTCGCTTTGCATGATTATGGCCGTTATTGCTCTCTTAGTTGGTCGCTCCCAGTCTTTTGCTAGCCCTCATTTTGTACTGAGTATGAGCTCTACTCGTGCATCCAACTCCCAAAAACCAAGTTTGCCATTGTGTCCACTATAAACTCCTATGCATGGTATTTGTAAGCCATTCCAAAGTAAATTTTCATGTGCTACCTTTCAAAAACCTTCAAAATACTTCTCGTTTTGTGACACTGTTTTCAGCTCATGGGGACGTAGTGGTCGGATTTGCTATCTTCCATATTGCTTATTCCAAAAAGAAAAAAAAGAGAAAAAAAAGAAAGAAAAAAAGTCAATCCTCCATGGAATGTGAATGTTGGTGGGCACCCGATGGAATCAGTTAGCCATGGTTTGTGAAATGAAAAAAGGTGGGGAGGAGTGCCAAGCTTTATAAAAGAGCACAAAAGTGCCAATCTCTCTCTCAAAAACTTGCTTCATTTTTGTATGGAAGATAGTAAGAACCCCATTGCCAGTCGTTGACAAAGACAACCACCTCTCAAAACTCAAGTTTTATCTCTCTGTTTTACAAATGAAAAGCTCTAGCACATGTTTAATCACTACTTCCCTCCGCGAAGGGCCTTTCTTTTACTTTTATGTTGAGTCACCACCTTCTATCTTTATGCACCATCTAAGAGAGCATAGTTGTCATTCTTAGTATAATGTGCATTGTCCCAAAGTTTTCATTGATTGATTCATGATCATGGTTTCACTTGTTCTTAAATTATTTATATCTAGTCGCCCTCTTAAACTTGAAGGTGTCCTATGCATTTATGTTTTGCTCTCCATGAAGGACAAGCTGAAAACCATTTGTATGTTTTCCTTATGATTTGAACACACGTTTGGCTTTCATTGTTTCATTTTCATGATCTTTTGTTTGTGTTCATTTTCATGTTTACAACATGGTTGCTAAGTTCTTATTGTCAAGATTATATCTTTCATGCCCATGTTTTAAGTTCTTATGATCCCAGCTCACAATGCTTACATATATGATCACGATTGTGTAGGTGCATGTCACCTCAAAAATTATTTCTTTTGTTATCACTTACCTACTCGAGGACGAGCAGGAGTTAAGCTTGGGGATGCTGATACGTCTCAAACGTATCTATAATTTTTGATGCTCCATGCTTGTTTTTACACCATTTGCCTTGTGTTTCGTTACACTTCGTGGCATTTTTATGCGATTTCCAGAACTAACCTACTAACAAGATGCCACAGTACCAGTTCCCTGTTTTCTGTTGTTTTTGTGTTTCAGAAAAGCTACACAGGAAATATTCTTGGAATTGGACGAAACAAGTTCCAGAAGTCTTATTTTTCCCGGAAGCTTCCCGAAGACCGAAAGAGAGCCGGAGAGGGGCCAGAGCCTGCCCTCACACCAGGGTGGCACGGCCCAGGCCCTGGCCGCGCCACCTAGGTGTGAGGAGGCCCTGGCTGCCCTCTGACGACGCCCCTTTGCCTATAAGAAGCCTCGGGACGGAAAACCCTAAGGGAGTCAACAAAATTTCCAGAACAGTTCCGCAGCGCCGCCGCCGTCAAAGCCAAATTTTGGGGGACAGAAGTCTCTGTTCCGGCACCCTGCCGGGACGGGGAAGTGCCCCCGGAGCCATCTCCATCGGTCTCCATCGCCGTCTCCGCCGTCTCCATCGACCTCACCGCCATCTCCATCAACCTTGCTGTCTCCTATGATGAGGAGGGAGTAGTTCATCCCCGGGGCTGAGGGCTCTACCGGTAGCTATGTGGTTCACCTCTCTCTCCCATGATGTGATCTTTATGTGATCATGAGCTTTGTATCATGTTGAACAAGTAGATGTTATTATTCAGATATTATGTGTACTCTAGTGGTATTATTAAAGTAATCTATTCCTCCTGCCATGGTGTAACGGTGACAGTGCGTGCATCATGGTGGTACTTGGTTTAGGCTATGATTGTGATCTCTTGTGGATTATGAGAGTAATTATTACTATGATAGTATTGAAGTGATCTATTCCTCCTTTCATGGTGTAATGTTGACAGTGTGTGCACCGTGTTAGTACTTGGTCTAAGTTGCAATAATATCTATCTTGAGTTGTGCTTTGATTTGGATATCTCTATGAGTGGTGTTTGTCAAGTACTTGATGAACTTTAAGGGGTGCTTCTGTAGCCACTACACAATGATTAGTGTTATTCAATAGGAGAGCAATTCAGAGTACCGTAGTGGAGAGAAGTTTTTTATTTGTTCAATCATGTTATATTGTTGGGAGTGTGTCCACTAGTGAAAGTATGAACCCTAGGCCTTGTTTCCAAGCATTGCACACCGTTTACTTGCTGTTTTGTTACTTGTTTGCTCGCAGCGATTTTTATTCCATATTGCAGTTACTACTTATAATCATATATACCACTTGTATTTCACTATCTCTTCGCCGAACTAGTGCACCTATACATCTGACAAGTGTATTGGGTGTGTTGGGGACACAAGAGACTTTCTGTATCGTAATTGCAGTGTTGCTTGAGAGGGATAGCTTTGACCTTTAACCTCCCTGAGTTCGATAAACCTTGGGTGATCCACTTAAGGGAAACTTGCTACTGTTCTACAAACCTCTGCACTTGGAGGCCCAACAAGTGTCTACAAGAATAGAAGTGCATAGACATCAAGGTGGAGGTACTTCAAGAGGAGAACAGCAGGCTTCGTAGGATGCTGGAGATTTTTCTCGCCCTAGTTATGATATCACCACCACCACCGAAGGAGTAATTCATCATTGGTATTGGCATCCCGTTGGCTTGTTCCAGTCTTGGGGGAGTGCCGCGGTATCACATCATTTCCCTTTACCCATTTACTTTTCAAGTAGAGTCATATCATGAATAAAGAAGTTATCTTATAGAATAGTTTGCAGTGTGGAAGTATCCTCCTTTAGTTGGTTATCTATGTATCCCTTGGTGTGAGTTGCGGTTATGAAATAATAATGAGAAGTCTTATTACTTACTTTCTGTACACTTTATGTTAGTTTGCAATCTTTCTTATATGATTAGTCTTGTTGATTAGTATTGGTATCTGATGACCCACAAGTATAGGGTTGTATCGTAGTACTTTCGATAAATAAGAGTGTCGAACCCAACGAGGAGCCGAAGGTGTTGACAAGTGGTTTTGATCAAGGATTCACTGTAAATACTAGCAAACGGGTTTTCATGGGTATTTGGTAATGCAAGTAAATAAAGTACGAGTAAACAAAAGACAATAATAGTAATTGCTGCAAGTGGCCCAATCCTTTCTAGAGCAAAGGACAAGCTGGTTGTGTAACTTATGATTACCAAACGTTCCTGAGGACACACGGGAGTTTCTGTCGAGAGCTTTTGCTTCATGCTGCTAAGTAATCTTCATTGGTTTGGTAAGTGCTATGGGGGTGAACCTGTGCTAGCGTACTACCCTTACTAGGACTAATACACACTTGTGATTATACCCCCTGCAAGCATCCGCAAATACAAAAAAGTAATTAAGATAAATCTAACCACAGCCTTAAACTCTGAGATCCTACGCTCCCTAGTGCAATGGTTTCCTAACTGGGGTTTAGGTTTCTGTCGCTCTGGCAACCCAACAATTAGTAGCCAAATACACAATGTATTCCACTAGGCCCATAAATGGTGAAGTACCATGTAGTTGACGTTCACATGACACCACTAGTAGAATAACACCATAACATAAATATCAAACCATTAAATATTACTCAACATAGTTTCACTACTAACATCTCGACTTCTCCCATGTCCTCAAGAACTAAATGAACTACTCACAGGACATTATATGGATCATGACCAAAGGTAAAATAATGGTAAATAACAATCTGAACATAAACCTTAATTCAACGATTCCACTCAATAGCATCAACTACAAAGGTAATCAATACCGGGAAAGGTTCCCCTAAGAATTTGACAAGATTCAACCCAAGATGTTACAGTGGGATGGCATGGTGATGGTGGAGATGAAGGTGCTGCTGATGATGATGATGATGGTGATGATGATCCCGATGAAGTCTAGCGCGATGATGATGACGATGGTGACGATCTCCCCTCTCCGGGAAGGAATTTCCCCGGCAGATTTCTGCCTATCAGAGAGCTTTTCTCTCTTGGTGTTTTCTTCCCCGCAGAGGCGGTGGAGTCTATCTCTGATCCCCCTTGACTTAGGTTTTTGGAGACAACAATATACGCGAGGGGGCGATGGTAGTAGTGGGCCAGGGTGCCCTCACCACAGGGCGGCGCAGCCAGGGGTGGGCTCGCGCCACCTGGTGGTGAGCCCACCCTGCTGCTCCTCTCGACTCCTCCTTCTGGCTACTTTTGTCTTCTTGTAATATATGAATTTCTGGGTATTTCTCTAGAATTGTTGATCTTCAGAAATATGGTGTCTTGACGATCCTTTTTTCTAGCAGAATCCTGACTCCGGTAGCAAGTTCTCCAATGATCATCAAACATGTAAAAACAGAGGAAACACCATAAGTATCATCTCTAAATATGAAATATATCAATGAATAACAGTAAATTATGATATAAAATAGTGATGCAAAATGGACGTATCAACCCCCCAAGCTTAGACCTCGCTTGTCCCCAAGCGAAAACTGAACTCGGTAAACATGACCACAGGTTTATGGAGTGAAGTGTCGATAAACAAAATACAGACAAAAAGCATCACATTTACCAAGGCACAAGTTATAATAGATAACAACTTCCCTTCATATAATATAGACTTGCAATAAGCAAAAGGGAAACACAAATAAAGATGCACAAGGTAAATCATGATTGGTGATGGCTAACCTTTGTTCTTGGTCAGAGAACAATGAACAAACTATACTTATTTTTGAATGGAGCCTTTTATAACAGAGCTAATATAGCAAAAACCATATGCTCAACGAAACAAACTCTTTACAATCATAAAGCTTTCAGAGATATATTCCTTCAGATAAAAGCATCGTACTAAACAAAGGAAGATAGCAAACATGATTGAACAGATCAACATATGGATGAATGAAACATAACAACTCAAATGCTTGCTTGAGATAGAAGGGAATAGGTTGACTCAACATAAAAGTAAAAGATAGGCCCTTTGCAGAGGGAAGCAGGGATTAAACATGTGCTAGAGCTTTTTATTTGTAAAATAGAGGTAAAAGTTGTTTTGAGAGGTGGTTGCTTTTGTCAACGACTAGCACCAGAGTTCTTGATATCTTCCATACTAAACAAGTGAGAGCGGTTCCGAGATGTTGATTAATTGGCACAATTGTGCTCTTTTATAGCTTGGCACTCCTCCCCACTTTTCCTTTCTCAAACCATGGCTAACCGATTCCATCGGGTGCCCACCAACTTTCACATACCATGGAGGAGTGCCTTTTTCTTTTCTTTTCTTTCTTTTTAGATTACAATGGTCTGACCAGCTCCCTTGCAAAATTAGTGACGAGCAGATGAAGCATGCAAGTCGAGGGATACTCAATTTAGTATGGAAGATAACAAACCCAACCACTACGTCCTCATGAGCTAAAAATAGTTGCACAAAATCAGAAGTATTTGAAGGTTTTTGAAAGGTAGCACATGAAAATTTACTTGGAATGGCTTGAAATACCATGCATAGGAATTTATAGTGGACTCTTTGGAAGTAACTTGGTTTTAGGGGATTGGATGCACGAGAAGTGTTCCCTCTCAGTACAGGTTTTTGGCTAGCAAGGCTGGGTAGCAAGCATAAGAGTTGCATGAAACAAACAAACATACATGTGATCGGAACAATCCTGCAAACTTCCTTGAAAGTACAAATGATTTTAACTTGAGAATACTATTGCTTATGAGCCAATCATGAAGGAAAGCTGAAATGATGTATCTACTAACACTTCCTTCTTTTTCTACTCAAACCTCAAGGTAATGTTGCTACTGACCAAGCTAAGTTTGCCAAAACCAACTAGATTTACCCATGCTCCCAAAGTGATACCAATACTAATCAACAAGGCTAATCATATAAGAAAGATTGCAAACTAAAATAAAGTGCACAGAAAGTAAATGATAAAACTTCTCATTAATATTTCTCAACCGCAACTCACACCAAGGGATACATAGGTAACCAACTAAAGGAGGATACTTCCACACTGCAAACTATTCTATAAGATAACTTCTCTATTCATGATATGACTCTACTTGAAAAGTAAATGGGTAAAAGATAATGATGTGATACCGCGGCACTCCCCCAAGCTTGGAACAAACCAAGGGGATGCCTATACCAATAACGAATTACTCCTTCGGCGGTGGTGGTGCGATCATAATTGGGGCAAGGAAAATCTCCAGCATCCTGCGAAGCCTGATGTTCTCCTCTTGAAGTATCTCCATCTCCCTCTTCAAAACTCGGTACTGGGCACAAAACTCATTAGTGACCCGAAGAGTTTCTTCTGCTGCAGGAAGGCAACTTAGATCTAGGACTGGTAGTGTTGGTCCCTGCATATTATGGAAAAAGCACGTCCAACGTTCATTGATCCTACAAAAGTAGGATCTCTTGCCCTTGATCCTCCAGTCATCTGTCCTTCCTTCAGCTTGGGGTCTTGGTGGTCCTCTTCTAAAGGCTTCTTGCCGTTGTCGTCGCTTGCGGAAGCCATGATGCCTCTAAAACTGAGAACAATCTCCTGACAGAAACAGATCGAAACAAAAACACGACGAGAACATGATATACAGACCTCGGGCAATCCAGGGGGTTTTATAGGCGAAAATTAAACATCAAAACAAAGTCACAGGAGGAAACCGGGATGTAAACGAGTTCCGAGGTGGTCTCACCATAGGGTGGCGCGGCCAGGAGGGGTCCCGCGCCACCAGGTGGTGAGGAGCCACCGGACTCCGTTTCCAACCCATTTTCATCTCGTAATTTTTTATATTTAATAAAAACAACAAAAATATAAATAGAAAAGTTTACCGCGAACCTTTTCTGACTAGAACTGTTACCTATTCGGAAACGGACTCTGCAGTTTCATGCATATGTTCTTTGATGAATTCTTCCAGAGTAATCATTTGAATAACATCGACATCTTCATTATAAGAATCTCCAGCAATATAATGTTTGAGTATTTGCCCATTCACCACTTGTGTAGTGTTATCTTTAAGCGAAGTAATCTTTATCGCACCTGAATGATACACCGCTTCAATGACAAAGGGTCGTTCCCATTTCGAGAGTAATTTTCCTACAAAAAATCTGAGACGAGACCTATACAATAGAACGTTCTCACCAACATGAAACTCTCTCTTAAGAATTCTCCTATCATGCCATTGCTTGACTTTCTCTTTGAAAAGTCTGGCATTCTCATAAGCTTCGTTTCTTCACTCATCTAAAGAACTCAAATCAAGCAACCTTTTCTTACCAGTGAGTTTAAAATCCCTATTAAGCTCTCTCACTGTCCAAAAAGCTTTGTGTTCTAATTCTAAAGGCAAGTGACACACTTTTCTGTAAACCATTTTGTAAGGATACATGCCCATGGGGTTCTTATAAGCAGTTCTATAAGTGTAACGACCCAAGATTTTATCAAATTTTGGGGGAAAATTTTTGTTTTTATTTTGCTTGTGTTGATTGAAAATTTACAGGGATTTAAAACTTTTTGAGTTTATTTGAAAGCTTTGTTTGAAAACTACCCTATTCAGCTTTATGCAAGCTTGCTTGCAAAAGATTGTTTATAAAGTTTACTTTATTCAATAAAGGTTGCTTTTCAAACCATATTTGAGTGTGTTTCTCAATCATTAATTTTATAAAACTATTATTTTACTATTTTTAGAAAGGATCAAGTTCAAACCCTATTTCTATTATTTTATGCAAGCAAAGCCATTAGGCTTAATTGAGATATTTTATTAAAAACCTTGTTTTGGATTCTGAAAACATGTTTGATGTTGGTTTAAAACCTTTCTGTGAATTTTACAAAATTATGAAATTGATTTGGCTTGATTTGGATTTTATATGCAAAATCTAGAAAGGAAATAAGAAAACGGAAAAGAGAAAAGAAACAGCACAAAAAAAAGAGAAGAGAAAGATTTGGACCGAATCAGCCCAGTCCAGCCCAACCACAGCGGCCCACCCGAATACCCGAACCGGTACCCCCTCTATTTTCCCTCCTCTCTCTTACACGTGGACCCCACCTGTCGGCTCCATCCCCTCCACCGTTTCCTCTCACTGGAAACCGTCGTCTTGATCTCGCCCACGATCCCGCTGCCTGGAGACCTCAACGGCCACTCCGTGCCCTCCCCTATAAATACCCTCCCCCTCCTCTCTGATTCCCCTCTTCTTCCTCTTGCAAAATCGCCGCCAGGCCGTCGGAATTGCTTGCCGGAGACCACGGTTGCTGCGGCCGTGCAGGCCAAATTCCGGCACACCAAGGTGTCCTCGGGCTCTCTCTCTTGTCCTACTCTTCCTCCCATGATCTGGCGCCTCACCCCATGTCCCTTGGCTATCCGATTTTGCAGGGAAATCAACGCTTCACCGCGAACCGAAGGCCACCGTCGTCCTCGCCTTCTCTAGTCGCCCCTCCCCTCTTCTACTGGATGCAATCGAGCATCCCGAGGATCTTTCCGAGTTCGTCGACCTCTTCTGCACCCTGTCCGATACTCCCTCACCGTCGGCAACCCCCGGAAGCTCGCCGTCGTTCACATCCAGAGCCGGAGCTCGCCGGCGGCCAGCCGTAACCCTAGCCCGGTGAGCCTATTCCCCCTCTGTCCATCTCAACCGTTCGATCTTGATCCTGCGATCTAGAAAGAATCACTTAAACAAAGCGGTATGGGACAATCTGGTGCATCCATGCTTCATAAGATCCAGCGGCTAACAGAGACGATCCAGCCGAAGGGGTATCAACCAATCAAAATCAGCCACGTGTCAGCTTCTGGTTAAAACGAAAATCAAATAGAAGTTTGAAACCTGATTTGATCCAAATCTTTGGAAATTCATATCTTTTGATCTGTAACTCGTAAAATTGCAAATAATATACCGTTGGAATCCTTAGAACATCTAGAATCCAGTAGTACAATAAAACTTCATATTTTATGGGTTCAATTTGAAACCATTTGCAAATTGGGATCAAACCCTCTGTTAGCTTGATAAATTCATATCTTTTGTTCTATCCATCCAAAAATTACAAATTTGTAGTCTCTGGATTCCTCTCAACTTGTAGAACATCATAGGATCAATAAAATCCAAATTTGATACGTGCACACACTTTGTGCATTCAAATCTATCCAAATCACTAATTGGATCATAGTTTGAATTCTATAACTTATTTTAGAATGAATCCACTTGCAGTGACTTTGTTTTGCTGCAAGATATCCAGTAGCATCACTCCCATAATTTATTGAACCATTTCGCAATTATTCGAATTCCAACATGAGGATTTGAGTAATTTCCACTATAGAAATAAACCTATTCCTTTTCAGTAATGTTTCTATCTATTTTAGCAAATCCTATGATCATACCTAGCCATCAATGTTATCTAATCAGCATCTTGATCAAGATCATATCTACTTAGACCTATCTTGTCTAGTTCACACATATTCAAATTACAATTGTGTTGTTTGAGTAAAGTGTGATACATCTCAATCATAGATTCTATTCTTGCTATCTTGTGGTGTTGATCTAATCAACATTATAGCACCTATCCAATACTCCATGCTCCTAGAAACCTTAAACCATAATCTCAAATGTTATCTAAACATACTCAATCATCTGCCCACTTGATCCTGATTTCATGTGTAGAACTATTCAATTAACAAATGAGTTAATTGAGTAACTCAATGATTCATGAATCCTAGCCTAAGCTTAAGTGTAATATATACTATCTAAGAATAATTGTTATCACACTTATTCAATAGTATTGCTATTGCACTTTTTTGTATCTTATGTGATTTACCCACATGATATATTCCAAGATTCAATATGCTTTGGTAAAGCATAAAGACCTCACTCATCATATATTGTCTAATTCATATATATTCAAATTGCAATTGTGCTACTTGAGTAGAATATGAATTCATCTCAAACCTAGATTTTGTTAACGTGGAGTTGTTATAACCCATACCATAGTATGTGTTATACACCATGTTGATCAATGAACCATTTGAGCCATGTCCTCAAATATCAATCATTCATACCCGATCCAATGCCTACTTAATTCTATTCACATGTATTGAACTATTCAACTTGCAAATGTGCTAATTGAGTAATTCAAGCATTCCTAAAACTTAGCCTAGTTCCTAAGTGCAAATAGATACTATTTAAGAGTAATTGTTGTCACATTTACTCAATAGTGTTGTAGTTGCACAAATTGACTCTTGTGTAATCTATTACACATGAGCTATTCCTAAAACTCTTATATGCTTTGATAAAGCATAAAAACTTCATCAATTATATTTTGCCTAGTCCAATTCTCTCTCAAATCATATTGACCTTTCCCAACTAAGCTCTCCGATCCATATATCACAAATCATGATCCTTTACCATATCTTTCTTGTCATGACATCTCAATAAATCTAAATTGTTAAACAAACACCTTTCAATTGTTTGTCTTACTTGTTTGTGATTGAATGGATTGTTTATGTTATGTTATTTCTTGTGCTATAGTTTGTGCGAAGAGCTACGTGCTTAGTTGAGAGAAGCGGAAAGATCGTATTCTTCAAAAAGGCAAGTGACACACATGTTCCCTACCCACTTTACTTATGCATTAGTAAATTCACCTCTTGTAGTATGCATGATAGGTGTTTTACTCAACTGTTTTATCAAATGCTTAGATCCTAGTAGTGTGTAGCTATCCCTCAAACCCCACATGATAGGATGCTAAATACTTTGTTAACTTTGATGCCATGCTAAGACCACTTGAAAAGTGTTTTGTGAAAAGTTAATAACTTCAACTAAAATGAAACACCTGGGTGGATTGGTATGTTGATGGAGGTGGTGTTGAGTGGCGACCTGGGGCTACACTACGTGTAGTTGCTGCCTGGGCGTGCACTTGTGGATGGCCACCCAGGAATAAAGAGATGGCTATGTCTTCCATGCTTAGCGTACTTCCAGTGCAGCCTTATGACATTATGGGCTCTGTCTTGACTGATTAGAATGTGGGAGTGCAACTAGGCGCGAGAAGATGGTGGTAGATGAATTATAGGTTGGGAGCGGATCTTGCCAGTTAGTTGCCCTCTCCTTCTAAAAGGTCTCGTTTCAATTCATGTATGGGCATGAAATGAATCGTAAGGTGAAAGTGCACAACCCTTGCAAGGTGTCTAAATCTAATCGATTAGCCGTGTCCTCGGTTATGGACAATTGAGTCTCTAGACATGGAATGTACGGAATAATCTCATCACCGATTCTGAATTATTTAAATTTGTCTAGAAACCCCTAGGTAGGAACTAAGGACCATACACTCCGAGGGGTGGTGGTGCCTGAGGTTCCAAACTTTGTTGAGTTGTGCCCAGAACTACATACCGGCCAGTATGTAGCGTATGGGGGTTGTCTTGACCCTTGAAAATTAAAATTTGTTGAAAGAAAGTATTAAAATGGATTATAGGATAAAATTGGCTTTATGCAAATCAGCCTATGAGATCCACCAGCCAAATGTCATTGTAGTATAGTCTTTCCACAAAAATGCCACCAAATATGTGTCATTTGCCAGTACATCATTGTACTGACCCCTCTGGGGCTGCATATTCAAACGTGCAGGTTTTATTTCGAGTAAGGAACCAGGAGTAGGATCTCGAGACTACATTCCAACATGTCTGCCTGTGGCACGTGATGAAGAATGGAGACTCACTGCAACTATGCTTTATGCTGTGTACTCGTAAGGTTGAAGACCTATGTAACCAGATTTACGATGTAATATTGATGCTATTGCAATGATTACTTATTTTGTACTGTGGTGCTATCTACTGATCCAGGGAATGGCACAGATACACAGGGGTTCTGCCTTTAGTAAAAGGCGGGTCGTTACAAATGGTATCAGAGCATAGTGTTGCCTGTAGGATCGAGAGCCTAGGTTTGAAATTAGAAATAGGAAGACCCTAGGATAAAAATCTCTATCTCATCTTACTTCTATTTATTAAAGAAAAATGTTTGCATTTTTGAACTCCTTGTATTCTCTCCTACTTCCTCTTCAAATGTTTCCTTTTGCTATAGCTGACCCTACCCTAAAATCATCAACGAAGGATGGAAGATCACAATGTGCCAGAAGTGTGGGACTGATACTCCATATATTTCCCTTGACTCAATATAAAGGAACTTGGAGAAAGACTCAAGTGGAGACTTCATAATACCCAACAAGACCTCAAAGAAGAAAAGGAAGACACTACTACATCGAAGGCGACCATAAGTCCACTTCAAAGTGACATGGAACAGTTAGCATCTGAACTTAGTGTTCAAGGAGACCTCATCAAAACTAAGGATGAGCAAATTACCAATCTATTGAAGAAGATGGAACAGAACAATGGATCCGTGTGAAAGAGAACCAAGAAGCCTTAATTGGACCTCCATTTAGGAAATTTTAATAAGCATTGACGTGCAATAAACGTTATGGTCATACCGACTTGTGGATGATCGTACCTTCTCGTTTGTTTGAAAACTAGTTTGCTTATTATGATGAATGTTTGTTAGATATTGCTTGTAGGATGAATTGTTTTGATCTGTTATATTTTGGGTAAGATTTTCTTCTTTTCCCTTCTACCTATTTCTCATCTATACTAAGACCTAAACTTATCCTAAAACCCAAACCAAAGTTTTCTCAACGACAGAACAACTACAATGACCCTCAGTTGGAGATAAGGATACAGAGTACCACAACAAGAGGTAGTGTTGCAAGTACAACAGACTGGAACATTACGCAAGAGAGTGCACAAAGGATGATACCCCAAGACTCCAGTAAGCTAGGATGACTGAAGGATACCACGTAAACAATAAGAAGACACCCCAAGGTGTAGCTAATGTGGAAGTAATACTATTCAACCACCTCATGCAAAAAGGGGTGGAAAGAACAAACAGAGCAATGGAAAGAACAAACAGAGCAATGGAAAGAGCAAACAGAGCAATGGAAAGAGCAAACAGAGCAATGGAAAGAGCAAACAGAGCAATGGAAAGGATTTTAATCCCTCTTAAATGGCAAACCAAAGGATCTACAACTTAAGGATTTTGCCATGAGCTTTGTTGAAAACCTCTAGCTAGGAACGATAGATTCTGTTTTTAAAAAATTCAAAATAGAATTTGGGAACTTGGTTCCAATTTCAACAAAACTTTTGTTTAAAAGCTAATGAGGTTGACCAAGAGTTAGAATGCGAGATGCACCAAACCAAATACAAGGTAATGATTGAGTGCGACATGGATTCGCACCCATGACGACTACTCATATTGTTCGCTCTTGTAGGAGGAATGGTGAATCTAGAGAGACATACCTACATGAGAGACGACGTCTTTAAACCTTAACCTTAGGAGGATAATATATTACATCCCTTATAGTGAGCCAGTGTGGCCAAAACGTAGGAATACGGTGAGAACTTGGATTTTTGAACGGCTCCACAAATCAGAAACATTTTGCTCAGTGGACTTTGAATATGAAGACGGTTCAATTTGGCTGCTGCCTGTTCGATTCACCTTCTCGACTCTTCGTTTCGGCTACCTCCCCGAGTCTATAAAAGAGAGATCACTCCTCTCCAGAAAGACACAACAAAGACAGCCACCACTACCTATGAGATTGCCTCCTGATTTCCAGAGCCTTACGCCACCGAAGTCTACCCCATCCCGACCTGCAATGTTATGAAGCAACTCTCCAAGTCCATGGAACTATTTTTCCTGCCCACGAGAGCTTCGTTAGATCCCTATTCCCTGAGAAAGAGTTCATCTTCGAGATATGATCAAGTTGTTCAGCGCCTTTCAACAACTATGAAGACGGTTGCTAAAGGAATTATTAAGGACCATCTGGTACCTGTGGCAAGTAGCACGACTTGCTCTGGTAACTTGAATGGGTTCAACAATGCTGGTTATAAGGCGACCTTCCGTCCCTTAAAGGTGCAATTATCTCTTACAGAGTTCACCTTGTTTACCCCTATGAAATGCTTGAAAGGACTACAGAGAGATGCCATCCTAATTCCTTGGGATGTGTGGTCTCATCATGTTCGTGGGGCAAGCATGCAGCACTTGGCACTGAATTATCTTTTGAGATTCTTGGAATGAAAATCAGCTAAAAAGGAACAAGGAGTATGGTGATAGCCTATATGATGCCTTGGCCTTAGTAAGGACCGACCAAGAAAAGGCTAGATACACATTCTTGGAAGATGTGCAACAGCCAGGAAGGTTACCAGAAACAGAATAGTATCGTGGAAAATTGAAGATCAGAATGGTATAATGAAGCAACCATAAGATGAAGAACCTCTAAGGATGATGATTAGGAAGTTGAGATGATGAGAGGATACCCTCTCAGCTTGGTCTTCTGAATGACCCAAAGAAGAGACAACTTAGCTTGGTCCTCTGATTGAACCAAAGGGTGACTCCTTAGTGTCCAAAGTAGTTCAACAACTACCCTGTTGGATAGAAAGCTCTACAATAGAGTAAGGTTACCTCAAGCAACCCCATAAGGAAGGTTGGTGCCCAGATTTGTGAATAGACACCCACCTATTGTAAATGAAGATGTGGACTATACCTAGTTGAAGACAACGCGATGGATGATATCTGCTTATCACCAGAATTGGATGGAACCCTTGGTATACCCACTTTGGAACACACTTGTGAACATCAAAACTTCTGAGAAGGACGATTCAGAGAAAATGGCACAACAGTGAATGCAAGCTGGGAACAAAATGCAAGCGCCTAAGGAAACATCAAGATACCGCCAAGAGGAATTTTCTTTTAAGGGTGGTAGCCACCCAGATACCTAAACCCAGATAACCTAATACCTACTTTCTTTCTAGCCTCTTCAATCTCGAGGACGAGATTTCTTTAAGGGTGGTAGTCTGTAACGACCCAAGATTTTATCAAATTTTGGGGGAAAATTTTTGTTTTTATTTTGCTTGTGTTGATTGAAAATTTACAGGGATTTAAAACTTTTTGAGTTTATTTGAAAGCTTTGTTTGAAAACTACCCTATTCAGCTTTATGCAAGCTTGCTTGCAAAAGATTGTTTATAAAGTTTACTTTATTCAATAAAGGTTGCTTTTCAAACCATATTTGAGTGTGTTTCTCAATCATTAATTTTATAAAACTATTATTTTACTATTTTTAGAAAGGATCAAGTTCAAACCCTATTTCTATTATTTTATGCAAGCAAAGCCATTAGGCTTAATTGAGATATTTTATTAAAAACCTTGTTTTGGATTCTGAAAACATGTTTGATGTTGGTTTAAAACCTTTCTGTGAATTTTACAAAATTATGAAATTGATTTGGCTTGATTTGGATTTTATATGCAAAATCTAGAAAGGAAATAAGAAAACGGAAAAGAGAAAAGAAACAGCACAAAAAAAAGAGAAGAGAAAGATTTGGACCGAATCAGCCCAGTCCAGCCCAACCACAGCGGCCCACCCGAATACCCGAACTGGTACCCCCTCTATTTTTCCCTCCTCTCTCTTACACGTGGACCCCACCTGTCGGCTCCATCCCCTCCACCGTTTCCTCTCACTGGAAACCGTCGTCTTGATCTCGCCCACGATCCCGCTGCCTGGAGACCTCAACGGCCACTCCGTGCCCTCCCCTATAAATACCCTCCCCCTCCTCTCTGATTCCCCTCTTCTTCCTCTTGCAAAATCGCCGCCAGGCCGTCGGAATTGCTTGCCGGAGACCACGGTTGCTGCGGCCGTGCAGGCCAAATTCCGGCACACCAAGGTGTCCTCGGGCTCTCTCTCTTGTCCTACTCTTCCTCCCATGATCTGGCACCTCACCCCATGTCCCTTGGCTATCCGATTTTGCAGGGAAATCAACGCTTCACCGCGAACCGAAGGCCACCGTCGTCCTCGCTTTCTCCAGTCGCCCCTCCCCTCTTCTACTGGATGCAATCGAGCATCCCGAGGATCTTTCCGAGTTCGTCGACCTCTTCTGCACCCTGTCCGATACTCCCTCACCGTCGGCAACCCCCGGAAGCTCGCCGTCGTTCACATCCAGAGCCGGAGCTCGCCGGCGGCCAGCCGTAACCCTAGCCCGGTGAGCCTATTCCCCCTCTGTCCATCTCAACCGTTCGATCTTGATCCTGCGATCTAGAAAGAATCACTTAAACAAAGCGGTATGGGACAATCTGGTGCATCCATGCTTCATAAGATCCAGCGGCTAACAGAGACGATCCAGCCGAAGGGGTATCAACCAATCAAAATCAGCCACGTGTCAGCTTCTGGTTAAAACGAAAATCAAATAGAAGTTTGAAACCTGATTTGATCCAAATCTTTGGAAATTCATATCTTTTGATCTGTAACTCGTAAAATTGCAAATAATATACCGTTGGAATCCTTAGAACATCTAGAATCCAGTAGTACAATAAAACTTCATATTTTATGGGTTCAATTTGAAACCATTTGCAAATTGGGATCAAACCCTCTGTTAGCTTGATAAATTCATATCTTTTGTTCTATCCATCCAAAAATTACAAATTTGTAGTCTCTGGATTCCTCTCAACTTGTAGAACATCATAGGATCAATAAAATCCAAATTTGATACGTGCACACACTTTGTGCATTCAAATCTATCCAAATCACTAATTGGATCATAGTTTGAATTCTATAACTTATTTTAGAATGAATCCACTTGCAGTGACTTTGTTTTGCTGCAAGATATCCAGTAGCATCACTCCCATAATTTATTGAACCATTTCGCAATTATTCAAATTCCAACATGAGGATTTGAGTAATTTCCACTATAGAAATAAACCTATTCCTTTTCAGTAATGTTTCTATCTATTTTAGCAAATCCTATGATCATACCTAGCCATCAATGTTATCTAATCAACATCTTGATCAAGATCATATCTACTTAGACCTATCTTGTCTAGTTCACACATATTCAAATTACAATTGTGTTGTTTGAGTAAAGTGTGATACATCTCAATCATAGATTCTATTCTTGCTATCTTGTGGTGTTGATCTAATCAACATTATAGCACCTATCCAATACTCCATGCTCCTAGAAACCTTAAACCATAATCTCAAATGTTATCTAAACATACTCAATCATCTGCCCACTTGATCCTGATTTCATGTGTAGAACTATTCAATTAACAAATGAGTTAATTGAGTAACTCAATGATTCATGAATCCTAGCCTAAGCTTAAGTGTAATATATACTATCTAAGAATAATTGTTATCACACTTATTCAATAGTATTGCTATTGCACTATTTTGTATCTTATGTGATTTACCCACATGATATATTCCAAGATTCAATATGCTTTGGTAAAGCATAAAGACCTCACTCATCATATATTGTCTAATTCATATATATTCAAATTGCAATTGTGCTACTTGAGTAGAATATGAATTCATCTCAAACCTAGATTTTGTTAACGTGGAGTTGTTATAACCCATACCATAGTATGTGTTATACACCATGTTGATCAATGAACCATTTGAGCCATGTCCTCAAATATCAATCATTCATACCCGATCCAATGCCTACTTAATTCTATTCACATGTATTGAACTATTCAACTTGCAAATGTGCTAATTGAGTAATTCAAGCATTCCTAAAACTTAGCCTAGTTCCTAAGTGCAAATAGATACTATTTAAGAGTAATTGTTGTCACATTTACTCAATAGTGTTGTAGTTGCACAAATTGACTCTTGTGTAATCTATTACACATGAGCTATTCCTAAAACTCTTATATGCTTTGATAAAGCATAAAAACTTCATCAATTATATTTTGCCTAGTCCAATTCTCTCTCAAATCATATTGACCTTTCCCAACTAAGCTCTCCGATCCATATATCACAAATCATGATCCTTTACCATATCTTTCTTGTCATGACATCTCAATAAATCTAAATTGTTAAACAAACACCTTTCAATTGTTTGTCTTACTTGTTTGTGATTGAATGGATTGTTTATGTTATGTTATTTCTTGTGCTATAGTTTGTGCGAAGAGCTACGTGCTTAGTTGAGAGAAGCGGAAAGATCGTATTCTTCAAAAAGGCAAGTGACACACATGTTCCCTACCCACTTTACTTATGCATTAGTAAATTCACCTCTTGTAGTATGCATGATAGGTGTTTTACTCAACTGTTTTATCAAATGCTTAGATCCTAGTAGTGTGTAGCTATCCCTCAAACCCCACATGATAGGATGCTAAATACTTTGTTAACTTTGATGCCATGCTAAGACCACTTGAAAAGTGTTTTGTGAAAAGTTAATAACTTCAACTAAAATGAAACACCTGGGTGGATTGGTATGTTGATGGAGGTGGTGTTGAGTGGCGACCTGGGGCTACACTACGTGTAGTTGCTGCCTGGGCGTGCACTTGTGGATGGCCACCCAGGAATAAAGAGATGGCTATGTCTTCCATGCTTAGCGTACTTCCAGTGCAGCCTTATGACATTATGGGCTCTGTCTTGACTGATTAGAATGTGGGAGTGCAACTAGGCGCGAGAAGATGGTGGTAGATGAATTATAGGTTGGGAGCGGATCTTGCCAGTTAGTTGCCCTCTCCTTCTAAAAGGTCTCGTTTCAATTCATGTATGGGCATGAAATGAATCGTAAGGTGAAAGTGCACAACCCTTGCAAGGTGTCTAAATCTAATCGATTAGCCGTGTCCTCGGTTATGGACAATTGAGTCTCTAGACATGGAATGTACGGAATAATCTCATCACCGATTCTGAATTATTTAAATTTGTCTAGAAACCCCTAGGTAGGAACTAAGGACCATACACTCCGAGGGGTGGTGGTGCCTAAGGTTCCAAACTTTGTTGAGTTGTGCCCAGAACTACATACCGGCCAGTATGTAGCGTATGGGGGTTGTCTTGACCCTTGAAAATTAAAATTTGTTGAAAGAAAGTATTAAAATGGATTATAGGATAAAATTGGCTTTATGCAAATCAGCCTATGAGATCCACCAGCCAAATGTCATTGTAGTATAGTCTTTCCACAAAAATGCCACCAAATATGTGTCATTTGCCAGTACATCATTGTACTGACCCCTCTGGGGCTGCATATTCAAACGTGCAGGTTTTATTTCGAGTAAGGAACCAGGAGTAGGATCTCGAGACTACATTCCAACATGTCTGCCTGTGGCACGTGATGAAGAATGGAGACTCACTGCAACTATGCTTTATGCTGTGTACTCGTAAGGTTGAAGACCTATGTAACCAGATTTACGATGTAATATTGATGCTATTGCAATGATTACTTATTTTGTACTGTGGTGCTATCTACTGATCCAGGGAATGGCACAGATACACAGGGGTTCTGCCTTTAGTAAAAGGCGGGTCGTTACAATAAGCCCATAAAGCATTGTTCAACTTGCTAGCCCAATTTTTCCTAGATCTATTAACAGTCTTCTGCAAGATAGACTTGATCTCTCTATTTGATGGCTCTACTTGCTCACTAGTTTGGGGATGATAAGCAGAAGCAATTCTATGATTAACGTCATATCTAGCAAGAGTTTTCCTAAAACCGCCATGAATAAAATGAGAACCTCCGTCAGTCATAAGATATCTAGGCACACCAAACCTAGGAAAATAACAACCTTAAGCATTTTTAACGAGGACTCACCATCGGCACTCTTCGTAGGTATAGCTTCTACCCACTTAGTAACATAATCAACAACAACAAGTATATGAGTATAACATTCTGAAGGAGGAAAAGGACCCATAAAGTCAAATCCCCAATAATCAAATGGTTCAATAACAAGAGAATAACTCATAGGCATTTCATTGCGTCTAGAAATACTACCAACTCTTTGGCATTCATCACAAGATAGAACAAACTTTCTAGCATCTTTAAAAAGGGTTGGCCAATAAAAACCTAATTGTAGAACCTTTTGTGCAGTTCTATCTCCATCATGATGTCCTCCATAAGCATTACCATGACATTTTCTCAATATCTCTTGTTGTTCATACTCTGGAACACATCTTTGCATAATACCATCCACTCCTTCTTTATATAAGTGTGGGTCATCCCAAAAATAATGCCTCAAGGTATAAAAGAATTTCCTTCTTTGCTGAGCTGTAAAGGTTGGAGGCAAATACTTGGAAACAATAAAGTTAGCATAATCAGCATACCAATAATAAGTAGTGGGCCAGGGTGGCCTCACCACAGGGTGGCGCGGCCAGGGGTGGGCCCACGCCACCTGGTGGTGAGCCCACCCTGCTGCTCCTCTCGACTCCTCCTTCTGGCTACTTTCGTCTTCTTGTAATATATGAATTTTTGGGTATTTCTCTGGAATTGTTTATCTTCAAAAATATGGTGTCTTGATGATCCTTTTTCTAGCAGAATCCTGACTCTAGCAGCAAGTTCTCCAATGATCATCAAACATGTAAAAACAGAGGAAACAACATAAGTATCATCTCTAAATATGAAATATATCAATGAATAATAGTAAATTATGATATAAAATAATGATACAAAATGGACGTATCAGTATCACTTTGGGAGCATGAGTAAATCTAGTTGGTTTTGGCAAACTTAGCAATGGTCAGTAGCAACAATACTTCGAGGCTTGAGTAGAAAAGAGGGAAATACTTGTAGATACATCATTTCAGCTTTCCTTCATGATTGGCTCATAAGCATTAGTATTCTCAAGTTAAGATTGTTTGCACTTTCAAGGAAGTTTGCATGATTGTTTTCTATCACATATATGTTTGTTTGTTTCATACAAGTCTTATGCTTGCTACCCAGCCTTGCTAGCCAAAAACTTGTACTGAGAGGGAATACTTCTCGTGCATCCAATTCCCAAAAACCAAGTTACTTCCAAAGAGTCCACTATAAATTCCTATGCATAGTATTTCAAGCCATTCCAAGTAAATTTTCATGTGCTACCTTTCAAAAACCTTCAAATACTTCTCATTTTGTGCCACTGTTTTTAGCTCATGAGGACGTGGTGGTTGAGTTTGTTATCTTCCATACTAAATTGAGTACGCCTCGACTTGCATGCTTCATCTGCTCGTCACTAAGTTTGCAAGGGAGCTGGTCAGACCATTATAACAAAAAAAGAGAAAAAGAAAAGAAAAAGGCACTCCTCCATGGTATGTGAAAGTTGGTGGGCACCTGATGAAATCGGTTAGCCATGGTTTGTGAAAGGAAAAGTGGGGAGGAGTGCCAAACTATAAAAGAGCATATAAATGCCTCTACAACAATTCAGAACCGCTCTCATTTGTTTAGTATGGAAGATGGCAAGAACTCCGTTGCTAGTCGTTGACAAAGACAACCACCTCTCAAAACCAATTTTTTTATCTCTCTATTTTACAAATCAAAATCTCTAGCACATGTTTAATCCCTGCTTGCCTCTGCGAAGGGCCTATCTTTTACTTCTATGTTGAGTAAACCTATTCCTCTCTATCTCAAGCAAGCATTTGAGTTGTTGTGTTTCAATAATCCATATGTTGATTTATTCAATCTTGTTTCCTGTCTTCCTCTGTTTAGTATGATGCTTTTATCTGAAAGAATGTACCTTTGAAAGCTATCTATGACTGTAAAGAGATTGTTATGATTGAGCATGTGATTTTGCTTTGTAAGCTCTGATATAAAAGGCTCCGATCGAAATATAAGTACAATCTGTTTATTGTTCTCTGACCAAGAACAAAGGTTTGCCATCACCAACCATGATTCACCTTGTGCATCTTTATTCAAGTTATATGAAGGGAAGTTGTTATCTATTATGACTTGTGCCTTGGTAAGTGTGATGCTTCTTGTCCGTATTTTGTTTATCGACACTTCACTCCATAAACCTGTGGTCATGTTTACCGAGTTCAGTTTTCGCTTGGGGACAAGCGAGGTCTAAGCTTGGGGGGTTGATACATCCATTTTGCATCACTATTTTATATCATAATTTACTGTTATTCATTGATATATTTCATATTTAGAGATGATATTTATGTTGTTTCCTCTGTTTTCGCATGTTTGATGATTATTGGAGAACTTGCTGCCAGAGTCAGGATTTTGCTGGAAAAAGGACTGTCAAGACACAATATTTCTGAAGATTAGCAATTCTAGGAAAATACCCAGAAATTCATATTTCATCGGAGGACGAAAGTAGCCAGAAGGAGAGAGCGAGGAGAGCAGCCAGGGGCCCACACCACCAGGTGGCGCGGGCCAGCCCTAGGCCGCGCCACCCAGTGGTGTGGCCGCCCTGGCCCACTTTTGCTAGCGCCCCCTCATGTATATTGTCATCCCCAAAAACCTAAGACCAAAGGGGGATCAGAGAGAGACTTCGCCGCCTCTGCGGGGCGGAAAACACACAGAGAGAGAAAGCTCTCCGGCAGGAAGAAATCTGCCGAGGAAATTCCTTCCCGGAGAGGGGAGGTCATCGCCATTGTCATCACCATCGAGCTGGGCTTCATCGGGATCATCATCTTTATCACCATCATCACCAGCACCTTTATCTTTACCATCACCACGCCATCCCGCTGTAACATCTTGGGTTGAATCTTGTCCAATTCTTAGGGAAAACTTTCCCGGTGTTGATTACTTTTGTAGTTGATGCTATTGAGTGGAACCGTTGAATTAAGGTTTATGTTCAGATTGTTATTTACCATTATTTCAGATCTGGTCATGATCCATATGATGTCTTGTGAGTAGTTCATTTAGTTCTTGAGGACATGGGAGAAGTCGAGATGTTAGTAGTGAAACTATGTTGAGTAATATTTATTGGTTTGATATTTATATGTTGTGGTGCTATTTCACTAGTGGTGTCATGTGAACATCGACTACATGATACTTCACCTTTATGGGCCTAGTGGAATGCATTGTGTATTTGGCTACTAATTGTGGGGTTGCCGGAGCGACAGAAACCTAAACCCCCGTTAGGAAACCATTGCACCAGGGAGTGTAGGATCTCAGAGTTTAAGGCTGTGGTTAGATTTATCTTAATTACTTTCTTGTAGTTCCGGATGCTTACAAGGGGTATAATCACAAGTGTGTATTATTCCAAGCTGGAGTAGTGCACTAGCATAGGTTCACCCCCATAATATTTATCTAACCAATGAAGATTACTTAGCTGCATGAAGCGAAAGCACTCGACAGAAACTCCTGTGTGTCCTTAGGAATGTTTGGTAATCATAAGTTACACAACCGGCTTGTCCTTTGCTCTAGAAAGGATTGGTCCACTTGCAGCAATTATTATTATTGTATTTTATTTACTCGTACTTAATTTACTTCCATTACCAAATACCCCTGAAAACCCGTTTGCTAGTATTTACAGTGAATCCTTGATCAAAATTGCTTGTCAACACCTTCTGCTCCTCATTGGGTTCGACACTCTTATTTATCGAAAGTACTACGATACACCCCCTATACTTGTAGGTCATCAATAGCAAGTGTAATTTTTTTGTTTTGCAGCATCTTTTTCTTGGTGTGTATCCTCCATTCCGTATATTGGTAGCCTAATTGTTTTGTGTTGCCGTGTTTCATTTAATGTTTTATATAATCCTAGGATCGGACTACCCATTTCTCATGGACTAATGGAAAAAGGTACGAGCACTTACGACGTGGTGCAAAACAATTCATTACTATTGCTTGTAAGCCTACTAAGTTGGGTATAGATTGATTGTACAATGGACACATTCCATTTTAGTTTTCATCCGTCACATTATTCTTAAAAAGATTGTTTTTTCTATAAATGGGCAATGTAATTACCAAAGTTAGCATACAAAGGATTATGCATGAACAATAATGAATGTTTTCAAAGAATTCAAGCTCTATATTGATGTTTTTTATCCCCACCTTGTTAGTTGTTGACATTGTGAGTCAGTGGATCAAAGAGCACTCCAGTGGTTGCAGGGTTTTTAACAAGAAATATGTCAGATATGCAGCAATGGTTTATCCAACAAACTTTAAAAACTGTTGTGATATACATTGAAAACATCCTTTCATGATTATATGTAAATGGGGATTATCCAGAGTTGGCTCAGTTAATTAACAATAGAGCAAGAAAACTTGTCACCGTGGGGATGCTTTACTTCTAAACCATGTTTTTCTTAGATGACCAATATCTAGATGAAGAACGACACGTACATGTGAAGTATATGCAACATGTGATTAAAAATCATAGAGTGACTATTTCCCAATCAACCTAGAAATTGTTATTCTTCGTCGACACTCAGAGTCTTACAACAAACATGCATCTTCTCATTCTAATGTATTTCTTTGAACCAGAATGTTCGGATTGTATGGTTCTCTGCACCAACTTTGAGACAACATATATCACCTTTCAAGTTAGAAACAATGGGTGATAAATACCAAAATCATAAGAGAAAGGTTTGCAGTATGGTAAAAAGAAAAGTTGTCATGCAATAGTGAAGACTATAATGTCAAGAAGAACCATCAAGCCTATTTTTTCATGCATCTCACATGTCAACTTTGTTGACCATAGTATTGGTATTAACTTTATCCACACATCCTATATGTTGAATTTATTTGAACTTCTTTAAACTTTTAGGTGAGGTTCTCGTGGATTCCTTTTCAAATATAACATGGACACATATCCATATTAGTATTTATCTCATTCCTACACAAAAAATATTCTATCATTTTTTCAAGGGGCATATCCCCTCATGGATTGGCAGTGCTTGTGGTGCATTTTGTCATTCATAAATAGATTTTCTACCATTAATATTTTCACAAAATTTCATCTTTAATATATTTATACTTGTGTTAGACAATGAAAGGAATGCATAATGTATTGCACATGATAAAGTTCTATCACATACAGGCGCACCCTCCTGACCTATCATAGCTATGTGTAGCATTATGTAGGGCTCTTGGCCTCCCATGTGTGCTGAGGGGCGCTTGCTTCTGGCTCAAACAAAAAATTATGATGTACGTAAATTTCTCAAAACATCACATACGTTTCGTCCATGATTGGGCATCAAGGTAGATTTTAATTTTGGTGCAAAAATGTTTTGTCATGTGGAAAAGGAACAAATCCAATGTAAAAAATTTGCTATTCTAGCCCCTCATTCTTGTCATTTCTTTTGCCAATGACACAAACAAGCATAATTTCTCACCAAAATTTATAGGTACTAATTGGATGACATATGTAAATGACTTATTTTGAAGGATATTATAGAAATTTTAGAACATCATTTCATTTTCATAAACTAAATGGTGCAAATGTGCTTGGGATCACAAAATCCATCCTCTAAGGTCATGCCCCTGGTTTTGCTTTCAGTTATGTTGTCTCTTGAAAGTGTTCCCTCCATCCCATAACATAAAATGTTTTGGCATATCTTCTCATTCTTGGTTTGCCAAAATGTCCTATATTGCTGGACGGAGGGAGTAGCTTCTAGGTCTGTCAAGGTCAGGTTTCTGTGTTTTCTTATTTTGGAGTGGGTTGCCTTGTAAACATTTGGATACTTGATATTCTCATTCACGTGTGCTTAGGAAACAAAAAGGTTTGTTAAGACGATCTTCAATGGAAAAATCGTCTTACAAAATGGCAAGTTGGCAATAGATGACATGTGCAACATCGGGCGGGTCGTCCACCGGCAATTTGAACAAAAATAACTCAAAGTTTAAACAAATTTAAAAAATAAATCTTCAGCGAAACTATTTCACTGAATTAACCCTTTTTTACAGCGCTATCGAGCACGGCGCGACATAAGTATCTGCGGCGCCTTTTATCATGATGCGGCACAACTGCCACATTGAACGAATGGGTCCCGCATCTGGCCGTGCGGCGCCACTCTGCTTGGCGCGGCACGCAGGCCTGCGGCGCCAGGTTGCATGGCGCGACACTCGTTGGCTAGCTGGGCGACGATGCAAAGTTTTGATTCCAACTAGCTAGCTGGGTAGGACATCCAACGTAGCTGGTCAAGTGATGGATTCCATCATTGATTTTTACCTAGTACTACATCGCATGCATGTACATGTACGTAAGTAGGATCGAGTAGGGTAGCTAGCTGATTCGAATCCATACTTTGGAAAAATAAGAGAAGAAATGGAGAGAAGAGAAAAGATTGCCATCAGCCCATATACACTAGTGGAAAACAGAGCAATAGAACCGGTTTGTAACCCCCATTAGCACCGGTTTTGGAACCGGTGCAACGCATCCGGGACTAAAGCCTTAACCTTTAGCACCGGTTGCGTTACGAACCGGTGCTAAAGGCCCTCCACGTGGCCTCCCACACGCGCCCCCGTCGGAGGACCTTTAGCACCGGTTTGTAATATGAACCGGTGCTAGAGGGTGGCGACGTGGCAGCCCCTGCAGTGTTTGGCTAAAATCCTAATCCCTAGCCTTTTGAAATACGGTTTTTTCGGGTATTTGAAAAATGTTGATGCACATATAAAAGAAACCATCATATATAGTACACAATATCGTCATACATATAGAGATCGAAGCTAGTATGTGTTATCTTTTATCGTGTTTGGTCGAACATATTACATAATGGAACATTGTACACGTTCATGAATATATACAATATAATTTCAGCTACGATTTTCCAAAATCGTAATGCCGATGGTATTCACCGGTTGGAGCTATGACCTCATCAAGTAGGAATCCCGCCAGTTCCTCTTGAATTGCTCGTATACGCTCAGTTGCTAGAAGACGATCCCGCTTCAGTTCGATCTAATGTAAAGAAGGGGATCAATATATATGAATGAAGAAACTCAACATAAATGATGGTAATAAAATAAAATTGTGAATATTGTTTACGTACATCTAGTTGTTCTAGTCTTCTCTTCTCACGACAAGTCTCTCGCATGAACTCGCAGACATAGAATCCACATAAATTATTCCCGTCTTCTTGCTTCAAGCACTTTACGAGAATAGAGTTCAATCAAAATAATAATCAAGGATGATAATGGTATTGAAACTAGAACCAACGAGATGCGTGGACCTAGCTAGTAGTACTTACCGGTACTTGTTTAAATTTAAGCTCATTTCTTCAGGGACCCGGTGCCTTAGCCGTGAACCGTTTCCAAGCACTGCCCCGCAAAGAAAATGAATAAAGAAGTTAGTAATTACTTGATATCGGGAAATGAACGAAAGTAGCTGATATAGTGCCATGCATAATGATTGAAATTACCGCTGGAGTGTATCAATCATGTCCCCGAATGTCTCAAGGGATTTTTTTTTCGAGTCCATGACTAGTACTCGTCCTCTATCAAGTTCAATAAGTAGCAGAATAAAATGATAGCTGCGCACACACATAACACACACTTAACATCGAGTAACCAAAATATATAGTAATGTGTATAAGACAGTTAACACACTCACTTGAAATTGTAAGGAAATAGTATTTTCGTCATGGTTTCTTGTTTCCTTAACGCCCGTACCAAGTTATCCTCCGTGTCCTTGATATGGTTATGGAGAGTTACCTCGTTCACGGTATATGGGTCAATGAACCCAATATCATAGATTTGTCCTCTTTTGCATTCGAGTTTCTTCAATCTGCATAATATAGTGAGTAAAATTATGCATGCAATAAACGAGATGAGCTAAAGACTTATAGTTACAAGGAAAAATAATACTTACAAACAATAGGCACTGATCATCGATTTGTCGAGGGCATCATGATTGTATAACTGAAATAATTCAGCAAATTCGATGTTTATGTCGTCGGTTCCACGAAAGTAATGCTCATTATTAATTCCTATTACGATCCAATTCTGCCCACGCTGTGAGGCTTCCAAGTACCAGTTATGCAATTTTCGCATTCTTGTTGGTAGATTCGGAATCTCCTCGGGTCTGACGAGAGGGCTCCCATACCGGTATTTGTATGCTACTACTTCAGCCGTGGGGAAATCACACCTGCTTAAGTATTGACCAACAGACATACCTGCAGCTTCGGCCTCCTCTTTGTACAGTGCTATGATCTCTGGATCATACTGGACATCGGGAAACACTTGGAGCGGGGGGCAAGAGTTCATCTGTTCTCCGAGCTGAGGAACTGATTTACCTTTCGACCGCTTTGCTGCATCTGACTTGAGAATAGTGCGGTCATAATCTGATGCAAGCCTTGGCTCGGGTTGGTGAAGGTTCTTCAACATTTTTAACACTTTTGGATCTAGAGGAGGCTGCTCGGCGGACTGCTCGGTCTTCTTTCTCTTCAAATTTTCAAAGAAGTTCTTTGATTTCTCTTGTACCTTCGCCGCATTTTCCTCTAGAGTATAGTCATAAGGTCTCTTTGGAGGAACCTTAGGTACTCTTGGAAGGGGCTCCTGTCGACGGATCGGTGATCGGTTACTCTTGGGAGCGGCGATGGTACGCTTCTGCTTTTGGCTCTGAGCCTCAGTGGGTGGAGGTGGCGGAGACGGCTCACTAGCTGGCGAAGGCTGGTATGCTGGAGAAGGCTGACGCGGAGATGGTGGAGAAGGCTGACGCGGAGATGGCGGAGAAGGCTGATGTGGCGGTGGAGAAGGGTGACGTGCTGGAGACCTTGGCGTCCAATTTGGAAGCACGATTAATTCCTTTAGCCATAGAACGGTGGTCTTCTTGGCTTCTCCCAGCTCGTACAAATCCCCTTCACCCGCAGGGTGGTCAAGCTTCAGCTGCTCAAATCCGCCCATAACTTCATCCACCCCGGCAACAGCATAGCCAGGTGGAATCGGACGGCAATGATAAGTTGAATCAGGTCCAATGGGTAAGGCATAGCCGACCGCCACCTTCATGGTTATGTTCACGACCTTCACATGTAGCTCGCAAGATGTCGACTCCGTGATATCATCCACTGGGTAGCGGATCGCCGGTTCATCATCATCCGCTGGGAGATCCGTGGAAGCCACGCTGCTTTTCCGCTGAGATGGTGGGCCGGTAGCATCATGTCCGGCTTCTATCTGTGGCTGAGATGCGGCGGTTCCTTGCTGGCTTATCCGATTTAACAAGTCTGATTGCCGCTTCAGCTCTTGTTCTATCTGAGACATGCGGTCTGCTTCCCTTTCCTTTCTTCTCTGACGGCTTCTATCGGGAAATTTCTTCATTTCCACGGGAAACCCGAGTTTCCACGGTTTGGAGCCCGGAGTGGTTCGTGTTCATCCTGGGTGTTCATCATTCCCAAGGGCACGCGTGAGCTCGTCCTTCTCTCTATCGGGATGGAACCTTCCCTCTTCAAAATCCTTTGATGCGCTTCTAAGGGCATCAATGGGAAGAGGGTCTTCGTCATGCTTTTTTGTATATACACATTTCCCTTCCGAGTCCAACTTCCCTCCATGCC
The DNA here is from genome assembly GCA_007115705.1 of Dactylis glomerata. Taxonomy (NCBI): domain Eukaryota; kingdom Viridiplantae; phylum Streptophyta; class Magnoliopsida; order Poales; family Poaceae; genus Dactylis; species Dactylis glomerata. The sequence goes on along the minus strand of QXEO01000177.1, from coordinate 962,000 downwards.
CGTAAAACCAATCCCTTGACCGATCATTCCATTTCAATGTCTCCGGAATGATCCCTTTGGCAATTAGATCGTCCTCCATCTTCTTCCACTTAGGCTTGCCAGTCTTGTAGCCTCCTTGCCCCATAGTATGGTGATACTTCTTTTTAGCAGCATTTTTCTTATTTATTTCTGACCTTCGCTTAGCTGCCTCTGAAGTCTTGTACTCCACGAATGCGTCCCAGTGATCTTTTATCTTCTCATATTGTCCAGTGAACACCGGAGTCTTTTTTTGGTCGACAAAATCCTTGTACAATCTTTTCTTCCAGTTGTTGAATTGTATTGCCATCCTCGAAAGAGTCCACTTCTTGACTTTCCGCTCTATGATATTCAGATGACGATCATCGTCATCTGAATCCTCCTCATTTGAATCCTCCTCATTTCGATCCACCTCAGTTCGATCCACCTGTGGCGCCTCTGGTAGGGTAAAATTAACCATGAGCTTCTTCCAAAGAATATTCTTCAATCTATTGCGGACATATTTAACTGGTTCCATCTTTGTCTTCTTCCATTCTCGAAGGGTGATCGGAATGTTGTCCCTAACAAGAACTCCGCATTGTCTTATAAATTTACTTGCGTGAGCCGCGGGAGCAATCGGTTCGCCATCTTCACCGATTTCTTCTATTCGGTACCTTTCATGTTCTTCCAACCTTCTGGCCGGACCTCTTCTATTTACAGAAGAGTGGCTCGATCCAGAGGGCTAAAAGAAGAAGGAGCGTTAATATATGTATATACACAAATCAAATAATCCAACTATACAACAAAGGCTTAATTTATTAATACACATCTACCTCGCCGGTGCCTTCTCCCTCACCGGTGCCTCCATCATCTCCGGCACCTTCTCCCTCTCTGGCACCTTCTCCTTCACCGGTGCCTCCATCATCTCCGGCGCCTTCTCCCTCACCGGTGCCTCCATCATCTCCGGCACCTTCTCTACGATTTTGTTCGTCTCCCTCACCGGAGTTGTTTAGAAACAACGAGGTGACATCCTCATCACTATCGCGGATGATGTCCTCGATAATATTTTCCTGGAATTCGTCTCTTCCGAGATCCATAGATTCTGCAAAGAATTATTACAAATTATTATAATGCCGATATGGAGACCAAAAAAAAGGGGGCATTGGCCGAGCGCCGACGTGGTGGGGGAAGAGTAGGTCTTCCCTCCCCACCACGCCGATGCCCGGCCAACGCCCCCATTTTATAACGGAACCCTAACAGATAAAATAACTAAAATAATCATGTACTACTACCTCCGATCCAAAATACAAGGCGTATTTCATTTATGTTGACCAAGGCTTTGACCAACATTTAGTCTATTAATGCATACTTTATGTGTCATAAATTGATATCATTCTATTTATATTCAAAAGTATTTCAGTTATAATTATATTCTTATATCATTTTCTTATTTGTTGCTTGATTGCTCCGCACTTAATAATTTACTAAAACTACACTTCATTATCATGGTAGTATTTTGTGTGTACTTGTTACTACATGAAAACTCCACATTTGCTAGAATATGAGTATATTGTGTGCATGGGACGCTAAAATATGAGTATATTGTGTGCATATATGGGACGCTACTATAATCATAAAATTACTAGAAACAAATTTGCAAAAAAACTAATATAATTACTTCAAACAAATTTGCAAGGTTTGATGAGAATTTGTTTGTTCTCTTCGGTTAGTAAATTGGATTTTAATTGACATTTTGAGAGTGTGCTGCCATCGAGTTTACATATAATTGCAATAAACTAAAAAATATATCTCAATGCTAACTTACTAATTAAACTACTTCATGGTATTTAAAAATAATAATATTGCTAGGTGAAAACGTGCATTGCAGGAATAAAAAAACCTAAAAAAAAACCTAAAAACATATCTAAAAAAACATAAAATTACCTACACGAGTAGGGGGTACTGCAGGGCTCGCGATCGGCGTGGGCGGCGCGAGCGCGGGCGGCTCGGGCGCGGGTACGGTGGCGCGGGCGCGGGCGCGGGCGGGTGGCGCGGCGCGGGCGGTGGCGCGGCGCGGGCGCGCGGGTGGCGCGGCGCGGGCGGGTGGCGCGGCGCGGGCGGGTGGCGCAGCGCGGGCGGCGCGGGCGGGTGGCGCGGCGGCGACGGCGGCGGCGACGATGGCGGCGGCGACGGAAAAAAAGGGCAGCCTGCCGGCGTCCAGAGCCTCCTACGCGCGGGACTTAGTCGATTTGGCGATGCAGGGGAAGAAGAAA